>OZ007570.1:22931839-23229339 GCA_963931925.1 Onchidella celtica | reverse complement strand
AATCTATTTCGGGATATCTCGGAAGAGTTAAGTCCCTTGAAAATTAACTCCCTAATGATGAATGTTGTCAGGGACGCAAAGCTGAAGATTCAAGAGAAAATACTGAGTTGCCTCCACTGTTCGGCGATGCCTTATAATTTAAAAAACCACGCGCCCTTAACAACACCCACTGTATGACAAGCAGCTGACAGATGAGTCTGTTGTGGACAAGAGCGCCGTCAGAAATATACAGTTCATTTACGTCTAAAATTACGACGGCAAGTAAAGCACTGTTACATAACTGCAATATTTCATTGCATAGTGTAATCAACGAATCTTAAAAACAAAATAAAGCAAACAATTTTATATAATCACCGCAGAGAAAATTCCGACGTTAGAAGTAGGCTACCGTACGAAAGCAACCAGAAGTTGGAGTCTTACAGTGTGGCCACATGTCGAGCCGCGCTACGAGCTCGCTGTGATCAGGCGACAGTCGTGTTGTGAGCGATGGAGCTTGGGTGGCCACACCACTAGCTATGGATTTCCAAGCTACAGGCTAGCCCTCAGCTGGGCAATAGCTCATGGTGTGGACGGTTCAAGCGATTATAGCTAGCTCAGTAGCTCGCTGAGATTCATTCAGCTAGTCTATGGACCTTGTTGGGCTGGAATAAACTCTACTTATTTTTAATGCAACTATTAAGATAACTCACAAACTAGCAACGGTATATTCATTTTGTTTCATTTCATCGTCCACACAGTAAATAAATTGAATGAACAACAACAAGATATAATAGATAAAAAATAACAGTTTATTAAGAGAAAAAAAATAAGAACAAAAGCATTTACGTTCGTTCATAAGTGCGAAAACCGCACTCTGTGTGGTGGCTGTTGATGGAATATTTTCAAGATCTGAGCTGCAAACTCAGCTTGACGCAAACATTGCTGAACTCCCAACAGGCTCTGGTCCACGGAATTCTAACATCCGGCTTCCCTATTTTCTCATCGGATACACAGCTTATCCTCTAAAACCTTATCTAATAACCACCACCAATTCAAAGTTAACACGTGATCTGAAAATATTTACTTATCGTCATTCGCGAGCAAGGCGTTGTGTCGAGTATGTCTTTGGGGTTCTAGCAGCAACATGGCGAGTGTTGAAGACGGCCATATTAACTGTTAAGATTGTCCTTGCTACCGTCGCATTGCTCGGTAGTCCATCGGGATCCGATGATGACGTTGTTTCTCTGCTCTCAGCGATGGCGGCGAATGTGGCTGCGCAGACCGAAGCTGGAATCACACAGGTGCCCACAGGTGTCGCATTGAAAGTTTGTATTTTGGACCGAGGTGGACGCTGCCTTGTGACGTCTGTCCCTTGCCGCATCCTCCTCAAAGGCAGCGGTTGCCTTGGGGGTGAGAGACCTCCATCCTGATCTATTGGAGGCACACGCTTCCAGCTGGCGTGGCTGAATGCCGCCCCACTTGAGGTTGTTTTTCAAGTGGTCTTTGTACCTCAGTTTTGGGCGTCCTTGTTTGCGCGAACCCTCTTTCAGCTCTCCATACATGACTTGTCTGGGGATGCGGCTGCCATCCATTCATACTACATGGCCTGTCCAGCGCATCTGAACCTTCAGCAGCATCGACTCAATGCTTGCTGAGCCAGCTCTGTCTAGCACCTCCTGGTTGGTGACTCTGTCCAGCCAGCGGATGTTAATAATCATCCGCAATTATTGACATTAAAAGTTTGAACAGAATGGAAACAGAACACGAAAAGTGGGATGATGCTCCAGCCCAAGATGGTGATAGGCGGGTGAGACGCTACCAAGATCGACCAGGACAACATGCAACATGGATGAGAGAGCAATTGATGAAATATTTTGTTGGTCCTGGTGCCGTGTGGACACCTAGGTTAGGTTTAATGCATTTATTCCCGTCGCTTCACCACAGTGTAGCTCACCGCTTGGCCCATCGCTAGACATATGGCCACACACTACCGTCGCTTCACTACAGTGTAGCTCACCGCTTAAAGTGTGTGGCCACATGTCTAGCGATGGGCCAAGCGGTGAGCTACACTGTAGTGAAGCGACGGGAATAAATGCATTAAACCTAACCTAGGTGTCCACACCACAAGCGATTACCGCTAGCAAGGGGCTCGCCATGAGCGAAGATAAATAACTTGCCATTTAACATCGCTCGTCGCTCAAGTTGTGTGTCGTGACCCCGTGCCCTCCTAAAGATCGTGAGGTTTTTGCGCACTTTCACTTTCTGTCTAGTGTCTTTTTTCAAGCACATCATCAATGAAAGGCTTTTTTAACCGGTGAGCCTTAAATTCTACAAAATATCACATTATGCATCAGAAGACGTAAAGGTGTGTGTGGGCATATTTTCAAAGGTCTTAATGCTCACTTTATTTTGTAATAATTGTGTTGATTTCGATTCCCAACTGAATTGATCGCAAGAACGTGTTGCGATATTTTGAGCAGATAAAAAAAATAATACAATAAGTATACATGTAATAGGACTGTATCTATAATTTTTTTTTTTTTTCAAGCAGCCATAATGAAAGGTGGAAAATACCGTTTTTCTCTTCAATATTAATTGAGATATTAATGATTTTCAACGTAGCTTCAATGTAATTTTTGTACATTCGCTTGCAACCAGTGTTTGTATTTGTTTATTAATAATTGTCATGATTCGGATGTTGTTAAAACTCACGCAGAGAGTGAGTTGTTGTTGTTTTACCAGGGCCATGAGAAATTGGCTGGTGGCCTTGAACGGCCCTCGCGAATTATAGTTGGTGAGTAAATAAATGTAAAGTTAAACTTAGAGTCACGCTTGTCGGTTTTAATGTTCGTGATTAATAAGTAATGGAGTAGGGGTGAAACAAGGTGGGGATAGTTGACATTGTTAAGTATGACTAGACAAGTTTTTGCACGTTAACTGGCTGGTAGAATAGTGCAGACGTATTACTACAATTAAAATGGTGGGAGGTTTCGACCTATGAGATAGCTGAACTAATTGGGCCAGCGGACTAGCACGCTGGGTAGTTAGATAGTATAAAACATCGTGTAACGTTCAGATTTGGTGAATACAGACGAGCAGAAGCATCGTGTCGTGAAGTATCTCCGGTTGGCCAGTACCTGAACTGTGTGGTTTGAAGACTAGAAGTCCTTGCTAACGGACTGACTGAGCTCTAGAAAGAAAGGTCTGAGTGGGCTGACCTTTGAAAGCCCACGCTGCGCTATTTTGATGTTCGCGCCTACCAGTAGGCGTGACCAATGGTAATATATCTTATTTGAACTTCAAGCATAATAGAAGATCAGAGATAGAGAGAGAACCACAGCCTCATAGGAAGTCTAGGGAAACCCCAGCTGGCACTCGACGACGAGTGGCCTGTGTTATAGAATTATTTCCATAGTATGATTGAAGTAATATGGCACATTGTTGATGAATTGAATAATGATTGTGCATATATATAATTAGTTTTTTTTTGCAACTGCGTAATTACCTACAAGCCGAAGTGTGCTTCTGTAGGCTTGGAACGTACTGGGCTCTCCTAACATTCAAGCCCATATGATTTAGGGAGAGTTTGCCTGGCGACTGGCCAGTGGCGACTCAACTGTCACTTTAAATTGATATCTAGTTTCGTATAATATACCTATTTGCTATTGATTGCAGTACATCCAATAAGGAACCATAATTACATGAATATCATAGATTAAGTTAGTAATTAGAATTTATTGCTTTGAATATACCTCTATTGTCTTTTGTTTTGTTTATTAATATTTATGTAAAACATGGCCTCACCGGCCTGACATATATAGATCCTCTAGTTGTTTAATACTTTTCTTGTGTGGTTGTGTCCGAGTGTGAGTTAGCTGCCTCTCGTGCAGTCGAATGCTCCCCAAGACCCTAACTCTGCTCGTGACAATAATATTAGACTCCCTTCACATGGCAGTGGGAGAAATTAAAACAACAACAAAACAAAACATCATCTTTGGGTAATATTCATAGAAGAAATTTATATATGTCACGCATAATGTGTACAATTGCCTAATGTGTACATTAGGCATCAATTTGCCCAATGTGTACATTGGGCAAAATGATTTGCCTAATGTTGAATGCTGTCAACATTAGGCAGAAAATTGCCTAATGTTCACATTATGCAGGCACATTTTGCCCAATGTGAACAGAAAGTGAATAACATTGCCTAATGTGTACAGTTGGTAAATAAATTTATATGTCACGCTCACTTTTTAGAATAGGATACAACACATAACATTTACAATGTTTACAATAGCTTTGAGACATATTGAACAATTTGAAAAGAAGAACATTTATTAAAAATATTGGGAAACAATTATAAAGCATCAAATGTCCAATATGCAAAGGGACAAAATCACATAATTTAATGCACTTATAATACATAATAATACATAGTTTTCAGACGTTTTTGCATGCTCTGCCGGGATGGCAACGAGTCTGTTTTGCATTGGCATTTCTGAAAGCCTAGACCACCAGTTGCCTTTGCTGTTGCTGATCTCAATGATAAATAAACCTCAGGAACATCATTGACTGTCATTAAAGCGTGGTCTATACGATCCAGATCAGCTGATGTAAATTTGGAATGCAGTATTCCCTCGCGGCAACCAACTGTGTACAGACCATCCTGTTCTTTGATGACGACCACTAGAATATTTTTTGGATCTGCTGGGCCTCGATCCACGTCGGGAACTCGAAGCGTTGCACATTGTCCAACAAGTAATGGCCTAAGCAGTTGTTTCCCGCGACGTGCCATTCTGTCTGCTGCCTTCGATTGCCCCGCATTGGCGATGTTTCTTATTTGCCGGAAATAGTCTGTCACAAATCCCAGACTGGGAGATGTAATAAGTTATGACAGGACAACAATCACGAACGAACAAGTTTAACACTTAACAGAACAACCCATCAGACTCACACATTTATTAAACATAATTATACAGATAATAGCGCAATTACATACATTAGATTATTGAATTTAACTGCCGTACAACGGCCTTATTCCCACATGCACTCTTCCTCGGATCCGCAACCCGGTAGTTACTTCCTAAAGACACTTCGGCCTCAGCCTCTCCCCTCAGGGTCTTAATAGCACGTTAATAATTCACTGGCACCGCAGTCTCTCAATATCACCTTCCTATTGCCATAACACCTTAGCATTCCACTAGCACCTCAGCAGGGCAATAGCACATTATCATTTCAATAGCCCATCAACATGGCAATAGTACATTATCATTTCAATAGCCCATCAACGTGGCAATAGTACATTATCATTTCAATAGCCCATCAACGTGGCAATAGTACATTATCATTTCAATAGCCCATCAACAGGGCAATAGTACATTATCATTTCAATTAGCACATTCACGCTCATATCTACGTCCCTGTCCGTGGCCAGACTGCCACGACTTTATGTGCCTCTACTGTCCTGCACCGACAGCCTCACTCTTGGCCTAGGTGTGGCCTCCGGCCCTATGCTGGCCTATCCCCTGTGCTCACCGAGGCGGCTCTTCGGCCCGTCCCCGACACCTACAAGAATAACATTACATTGGTATAATACCATACCATTTCTATTCACTCCACCTCTCCTTACAACCCATGAAGCGTACACACAATAGTTCACATTTCACTCACCAAACATCTTACGGTAACACACCTCCATCGTAGTACACAATACTCACTCGTGCTACAAATCCATGAACTCAACTTTCATCTATCGCTCATGGCGCACATTGCTATATCCAATATCAAGGGCTTCCACATTCCTCACATATACTTATTTACATCATGGTAATAGACGAATATAATACATCAATCATAATTATCAATCATCGTTTCACCTACCAGTCATCACTGGAAAAAACTCTCTCACTAGTCTTCCGACTGCTCCCCTTATGTTCGCCCTCTGGGGCTTTCTCTTGCGTCCGCTCTTTAGGACGTTCTAACTTGCAGTGATAGTAATACAGCGCTCTCGCCTCATTCAGACCCCCACCACTCATAACATGCTTTCCCTTACTTGTCTACGTGCGTTAATTTTACTCTCCTCCTTTCCCCCCGTAATTATTAACTATCGCTCACTCCACTCGCGACATAGTCTATGTCTGATGCTCCCACTGCCGCTGATGTTGATGTTCCTGCCATTGTAGTGGCTTCATCATCTTCCACTTCATTGTCCTCTGTGGGTGATGCCACCTCTTCAGTCAGAGCAACCATCTCGGTGACTGCTTCTGTTTCTGTCATTATCTCTCCCATTGCTGCTGTTTCTGTGTCGTCATCTTCCTCTGCCATCTCTACGTCTTCGTGTGCCAATACATCTGTGTCTGCGTCACTTTCTGTCACAATTGCACTAGTCATCGTATCTGCTTCTTCCACTCTCACTGCATCTTCAGTCAGAGCAACCATCTCGGTGACTGCTTCTGTTTCTGTCATTATCTCTCCCATTGCTGCTGTTTCTGTGTCGTCATCTTCCTCTGTCTCTCTTACATCTCCCCCTCTGGTTTATAAAAATGCCCCAATATCTTCTTCGGTCGATATTTCACGCAAAGCTTCACCTGGCAGGAGAGACGACCCCAGTCCAACTTGCGGATCGTTGCCAAACGTAATTTTAAATGGACTAAAGCCGGTAGTTTCGTGTTGGCTAATGTTTATTTGCCATTGCCCAAATTTGAGACCCACTGACCATTTTTTACTATTGTTTTCTCTCATCCAAATCACTAGTTTATCCTGAATAACTCCATTCAGGCGCTCAACCGCACCTTGGCTCTGGGGATGCCGTGGGCGGCCAGTCACCAATTTCATTTCTGGCCAGAGGGTTGATAGCTCCGCAATAACGGCATTTACAAATTCTCGCCCGTTGTCTGATTGCAAAATGGCAGGTGCCCCGAATGTCAGAAATATATCAAGAAGATTGGCTGCCACCTCCTCTGCTCTTTTTGACGCAAGTGGACGCAATATGCAAAATTTGCTGAAATGGTTCACATAAGTCATGATATATTTGAAATCACCGTCAGGCAAAGTTTGAAAATTTATGAGATCAATTTGACACCTGGAAAAAATGTGATGACTGCGCACGGGTTTAACTACCAGACCTTTTGGCAACTTTCTTGCCTTCTTTTGATGGCAGTGTTCACAAAACGATATGTACAGATAATATGCTTCTTGGGTGATGTTACAATACTTTTTTTTCACTTCTGCAATTGTTTTCTTACCACCCCTATGTCCAATAGTCTCGTGAGCAACTTTGACAATGTCAAAGACTTCTTCAAGGGAAGCAACGAACTTAAAATTAACAGCGTCTGGCTCTTTCCTTCGGCGAATGAGTCTGTCCGTCTGTCCGCATTGCCGACACGTAAAATTTCAAACCTTCTTTTACAGTTGAAATCAGAAGTTGTCTTTGCACCCACAGAATTGATTCTGAGTAACTCTTCGATGACTTGATCACGCTCTGTGGTAGATTGCAGAACAACATTGGAAGCCTTGCCCTCCAGAGTTTCCCTCAGCTTAGTCTCGAAGGCAGTTCGGTCCATTTGATGTTGCTGAAGAAACAAAAAATAGAAAGGAAAAAAACTTAGCTACAGCAACAGCGGGAACAAAAACAACAACAACAATAACGTAGGCCTAATTACCTTAAGTCTTTAGATTATCACCACGGCTTGTTTTGAATTCACAGTGACGTCTCACAGTGTTCAACAACAACAATAACAACAATTACGACAACAACAACAACAACAACAACAGCAATAAAATAGCAGACAGAAACAACAGAGAGATACATCACATAAGTAATATTTACCTTCGATCAAATCACGCTCTGTGGTAGATTGCAGAATCAAATCCAAACCAAAATTGAAATGGAATAAAAAAAGACAGTGTGCACACGTCTGTAGACCTCTTGAATTTCAAGTCATGTATGGAAACACACTGATTAAGGCATAGTGTTGTGTGATCCAAGGTCTGAATTCACTTCACTCACTGGCAACACACTGACTAAGGCACATTGTTGTGTGGTCAAGCTTGTTGTTTATAGTTTCACTCAAGTGAGTTGATACTTTCATAACTCTGTTCACATTAGAAAAAATGGCCTTGCCTAATCTGAAAACATTGTCTCTGTTCACATTAGGCAAAATGCCCTTGCCTAATCTGTAAACCTTGCCTAATGTGCACATTAGGCAAGCATTTTGCCTAAGTTAAACAATAGGCAGAGGACGTGCCTAATGTACACATTAGGCAACTTGGCCTGCCTAATGTACACATTAGGCAACTGTACACATTATGCGTGACATATATACTTTTCTGGCCAAGCCACGGCACCAGGAGTGGACAGGACCAACAAAATATTGCACCAGTTGCTCTCTCATCCATGTTTGCATGTTGTCCTCGTCGACCTTGGTAGCGCCTCACCCGCCTATCACCATCTTGGGCTGGAGCATCATCCCACTCTTCACGTTCTGTTTCCATTGTGTTCAAACTTTTAATGTCAATAATTGCGAATGATTATTAACATCCGTTGGCAGAACAGTGTCACCAACCAGGAGATGCTAGACAGAGCTGGCTCAACAAGGATTGAGTCGATGCTGCTGAAGGCTCAGATGCGCTGGACAGGCCATGTAGTATGAATGGATGGCAGCCGCATCCCCAGACAAGTCATGTATCGAGAGCTGAAAGAGGGTTCGCGCAAACAAGGACGCCCAAAACTGAGGTACAAAGACACCTTGAAAAACAATCTCACGTGGAGCGGCATTCAGCCACGCCAGCTGGAAGCGTATGCCTCCAATAGATCAGGATGGAGGTCTCTCACCTCCAAGGCAACCGCTGCCTTTGAGGAGGATCGGCGACAGCGTCTCGCTGCGGCAAGGGACAGACGTCACAGGGCAGCGTCCACCCCGGTCCAAAATACAAACTTTCAATGCGACACCTGCGGGCACCTGTGTGATTCCAGCTTCGGTCTGCGCAGCCACATTCGCCGCCATCGCTGAGAGCAGAGAAACAACGTCATCATCGGATCCCGATGGACTAACAAGCAATGCGACGGTAGCAAGGACAATCTTAACAGTTAATATGGCCGTCTTCAACACTCGCCATGTTGCTGCTAGAACCCCAAAGACATACTCGACACAACGCCTTGCTCGCGAATGACGATAAGTAAATATTTATAGATCACGTGTTAACTTTGAATTGATGGTAGTTATTAGATAAGGTTTTAGAGGATAAGCTGTGTCTCCGATGAGAAAATAGGGAAGCCGGATGTTAGAATTCCGTAGACCAGAGCCTGTTGGGAGTTCAGCAATTTTTGCGTCAAGCTGAGTTTGTAGCTCAGATCTTGGAAATATTCCATCAACAGCCACCACACAGAGTGCGGTTTTCGTCGACGGAGAGTGCTATCACACTTATGAACGAACGTAAATGCTTTTGTTCTTATTTTTTTCTTTCAATAAACTGTTATTTTTTATCTATTATATCTTGTTGTTGTTCATTCAATTTATTTACTGTGTGGAGGATGAAATGAAACAAAATGAATATACCGTAGCTAGTTTGTGGGTTATCTTAATAGTTGCATTAAAAATAAGTAAAGTTTATTCCAGCCCAATAAGGTCCATACACTAGCTGAATGAATCTCAGCGAGCTACAAGCGAGCTACTGCGCTAGCTATAATCGCTTGAACCGTCCACACCATGAGCTATTGCCCAGCTAAGGGCTAGCCTGTAGTTTGGAAATCCATAGCTAGTGGTGTGGCCACCCAAGCTCCATCGCTCACAACACGACCGTCGCCTGATCATAGCGAGCTGGTAGCGCGGCTCGACATGTGGCCACACTGTTAGAGTCGGCCGGCAACCTAATTCGAATTCGAAGTGTAAGAGTACTCTTGCGAATAAATAATTTCTCTGTGGTTTAAAAAGGAAAACAACTGGGCTAGCTTACTTTTGCATAGCTTTATGGAATGAAAACTGTTTTAAATGCTCTAACAGTTTCCAAATCTTTGTGTGTCTGAAAGCATGTTCCTTAGAATAAAAAATTAGATGGTATCTATGGTGATAAAAAAAAAAAAAAAACTGCCCCAACATTGACCTCGCAATCCTTGTGATGAATCCCTGAGAAATTTTGGTGAAGTTGTGTCCATTATATGTGTAATGCTATGTTAAAATTTCCTCAAGATTTAATCATTACTTTTAAAGATATTTTAGATTAAGTGAGTGTCTGCCAAAAATTAATAAAACAAGCCAGCTGATCAAAAACGATGAAGATTTTAACGCAAACTCAGCTATCTAGTGCACAACAGTTGAGTATTTTTTCTCCAGGGCGCCTTTATCATGAAGAAAGCTGTTTTTCAAAGAAGATTATGGTCCTTGCCGGAGTGTCATGGAATGGTAAAATTGATATTCATTTCATAGACACCAAAGTAAATACCCAGGAGTACATTTTCATTCTCCAACAGGATGGAGCAACAGCACACACTAGTCATACAACTTAAAATTACATTCAATCATTGAACATCATATTCACAAATAAAAATGAGTGGCCACCACAGTCTCTAGACCTTAATCCAATGGATTACTTTGTATGGAATGCGCTGAAAGAAAAGGTCTACACAGGTTACCGCCAACAGTTTACAGAGAGATTGCTACGGGAGAGAATTCTGGAATGTTGGGCGCAGATTTCTCTTGATGAAATCAGGAAAGCAATATCTGCTTGGAGGAAAAGATTGCGATTGGTAATGCAGGAAGATGGCGGCCCCATCGACCATTTGAAGCATTAAATTGTAAGTACAGATTGTTATTGTACATCATGTTTTTTCGCATTTTGACCTACCTTAACGCTTTACTTCATAACTTTTTTTCAATGAAGCTATTTCATTCAATTTTCGTATGCATACACATTATGTATTTACCCATACACATGTAAAATATCATTAAGATCGAATCAGCGGTTCATGAATTATGAAGCTTAAATTTGGGGCAGTTTTTTTGTTGTTGTTTTTATCACCTCATATAAGAACGTTTCCGCTGCCTTGTTAACGAAAAACCTAATTTTAACCTCAGCCATAGCACTAAAAAAGTTCTAAGTGTAAAGCATTGATGTGTATGGGATTTCTGCCAATCGCGTCTTTGGCACAGGAATTATGACGAATATCTGAAGTGCAGGAAACCCGGTTGGTCACAGAAATATTTCTCGGCGAAATAAAAAATAAAAAATGACAACCAGGCTGTACCACTAAATTCGTAAACAATGTTATATCGCGACTTAAGTTCTTGTTTGTTCCAACTCCACGTTTTGCACAACTGAGAAATTCGACATTAAACGTTTGAGGCTTTACCATTGTGATATGCAGTTAGAATAAATCGGAACGGTGAAGCAGCTTGATATGTGCCACAACGCATTTTAAACAAGTGCCAAAGTGTTCATTTGTTCTGCCTCTTCTACAAACTAAAAGATCCCCCAGCTTTTTCAGAAAATGGAGACAGAACAAACAAGAACTGACATCGCGTTATGTCTGTCAATACAGAAAATAAAACAGGCTAATTTTACCCTAATTCCATTTCGTATTACCGTGGCCTGTGTCTCCCATACATAAACAGACCAGTTAAACAAATACTGACTTCTCTGACATGAAGTACTAGAGCACTGATATCACTTGACAAAATGCAAATGAAATGGATATCGATTTTCTGTGCGATAATCATTTCAAATAGCTTCTTATTGAAGTTAAAGTTCAACTGCACGGAGGAAACAAGAAAAAAATGTGACATTGAAGGATTAACTGAGACGTGGCGGGGGCAATTACCATCGTCAAACAGTCAATAATTCCCTCTGAATGATAATGATTACATTTTAATTTAACCCATTTAAGACATCCAGAGGGATATCACAACAAACATGCTCACACATTACAAATCACTGAAGTTCAAATGAAATTTACACATGTGCTCTCACTTACCATATAAGTATGAAATTTTTAATTTGGCTGGATGGAATAAATGCTCTTCAACAAGGGGTGAATCAAAAAAAAAAAAAAATGTACATATCGATCCATTAAACCATTTAGCATCACGCTACCTGTGTCCTGTGCTCACTAATTATTAAATAAAAGGGGTTATAGGGGATAATTTAAAAAGCCAAGCCTAGTACCTTGCTAATATTGCTATTAGGGTATTAGAGTTAACAACCTACTGGACTTTGCAGCGCGTTTTGTATATGGTCCTGTGTCATCAGATATTAGCCTTGTGGTTATCTACAGTCATTTATTAAGTCATTCTTTGTCATGTAGCCTCGGCACACAGAACTGTTCTAAATAAATGTTATACAAATATGTACCGAATTCAGTTTTGAAATAAAGCTCTCGATGCTGACAAACAATTGATATGGACAAATAAGGACTCACTGTAAAGGCTTCAGGATTCAAATAATTCAACACAGCACGACACTCTTTTGAATGACATGTTTTCGGCACACATTCATCGCCTGATGTGAGCGATCAGTTGTTATCCCTGCAACTATGAACTAAGATGAGCTGCTCACAATGAGACGTCAAAAGTGATGCCATCGAGTCGAGGACCAAGTAACAACGAATGCTGGTGGGGATACCGAAGACGAAATCACGTTATCTCTGAGTATACCACCATGTTTCCGGACAAGTGATACCAGAAAGTGAGTTTGTAAAGGGTGTTAATGAATTAAAACAAGCAGGATTGGATTGAGGATGATGGGGCCTCTTGGACATGGCGGTGGCAGCTCGAAGGCGGAATGGCAATACACAATACTTAATAGTATAAGAATGACTTAGACTCCTGCGGTCGGTATCTAGAATCAAGCTCAGTAGAAAAATGAGTGGGTGGATGGAGGTACCCCAACTGCTGTGGTCTAAAAGCCCTAGACATTAATCTGGCCATAGTTACGAAGACAACGAAAGTCAAGTCAGATCATATAATTTTGTGCCTAACCCTATATTCGGTGTAATATTTAACATAGAAAAGCCTCTTTTTGAAAACTGTTGCCTTTTTCACAAAGCTAATTGCATGATTTGAAAGTGCCACTGAACTTTCAATTTTTAACTACCGGTACATTATCGGCCTGCCACCTCCACGATTCTCTCTCTCTCTCTCTCTCTCTCTCTCTCTCTCTCTCTCTCTCTCTCACACACACACACACACACACACACTCTTTCTCTCTCTGTCTATCTATCTATCTATCTATCTATCTATCTAGCACACACACACACACATACTCTCTCTCTCTCTTCTCTCTCTCTCTCTCTCTCTCTCTCTCTCTCTCTCTCTCTCTCTCTCTCTCTCCACCCCAGATATAAAAGTCTTCTCTATACACAAATGGGAAATCTCTGGACGCCACGCTTTCGAATGCTCATATCGCTGAGCCCTCGTCTAAGAACGATAAATGACTTCTTATAATAAGCCTTGGTCCTTGGAGGACAATCTCACAACAATGATGAGCGCCTGGTAGCCTTAGATTCAGCTTTTGGCGATAGGATGAGCACCTCCAACGACAAAGGGAAGCTTGTTCCTTCGGTGCTCCAGTGTAAACCCAGGTATTGGACAAGCGGCTCTCTAACCATACCGAAAAATACACCACAAGGTTCACCTAACTCTGATGAAATACTGTTCATAAGACCCCGTAACAGCTACACAGTAAGATGTTTGCACAATGAAGTGGGTGGTATCAAATATGAAATAGCCTAGGCCGGTGTTTCTTAAGGTGGGGCGTGGCAATGTTTTGGTGGAGCCTGGGACTTCAGAATGGGGTATAGGGATTTTTCATGGAAATCTTAATTTCATTCTTCTTTTGAATGTATACATACTGAATATAGATAGATAGATAGATAGATAGATAGATAGATAGATAGATAGATAGATAGATAGATAGATAGATAGATAGATAGATAGATAGATAGATAGATAGATAGATAGATAGACAGATCGACGGACGGACGGACAGACAGACAGACAGATAGATAGATAAACAGACAGACCGACAGACAGACAGACAGACAGACAATAGATAGATAGATAGATAGATAGATAGATAGATAGATAGATAGATAGATAGATAGATAGATAGATAGATAGATAGATAGATAGATAGATAGATAGATAGATAGATAGATAGAATAGATATTTTTAAAATCTTTTTCTAATACAGTATACTAACTTCGTTCGAGCATGTTGATTATCTATCTATCTATCTATCTATCTATCTATCTATCTATCTATCTATCTATCTATCTATCTATCTATCTATCTATCTATCTATCTATCTATCTATCTATCTATCTATCTATCTATCTATCTATTTTTTTTTGTGGAAAACTGAAGTAGGGCATGGGACTAAAAAGATCAAGAAACATTGTTGTAGGCCAAAACTAAATTGGCGCGACCCCGAACCTCAAAAAGAAATGGTGGAGTAGTAATGGACTCCACACTAGACCAATTCTCAATACTCCTCGCTGCAGGTATACATGTAAAAGTAAACAAAAGGAGGATGTGTGAAAATAATTCAACATTCAAATTCCAAGGACAGACCAAACTAAGATTTCATGGGCAAAATTCCCTGAAATTTAAAGATTAAACTCACCTGGTGTTACTACGGACAGTTGGGTAACATACTCCAGTGGTACTAAGTTAAGAATTACTCACATTTCATCCTCTGGACACAGCTATTTAAGTGTGTTAACATACTTTCCAGTTATCTGTCTGTCTGTCTGTTTATCTAACTACATACCTGTCCAGTTTTCTGCTACATACCGCCAAAGTTAAAACATATCCAAACATCCTTTGGCTGAAGGCTGATGAGAATTAAAGGTTATATATATTAATAGCCACGAATACCAGACCAGAGCTTCAGCAAGCAGCAACTCTATGGTTTAGTATAAGTTGATAGGCATCACCAGCTGTTGTTTTTCATCTCGGGCATACAACAAACGAACGTTTTTCACTTACCTGGTGTTTATGGCACAGGTACTACCTAAACAAACAAATCCCAGATTTCAGAACCAGCATTCACATAAATCTGTGTAATATAATATAGCGTGCCATGTGCAGTTCAGCAACTGCAGGGCACTGCGCACGACACAGTCCCACTGTGTTCTATACACATTAAAAGTTTGCCATGTCTCCGGAAGGCTAAGCTCCACATACAATCCCCCAAAACAATTTTTGGAGATACTCTTCTTTGACCTATTTCTCTCCTCGAATCAGTTTTGTGCACCGAGTCCTCCTCTGGGGACCGTGTGTTGACAGTATTATTTTATCAGTTTCAAGTATCACTTCACCGGCGGTAGCCATCTCAACCGTCACTTTCAAGGGGTAGAAGCTTCAACGGAATGGGGATCACGATTAGGCCTGTGATGTGGAAACAAAGATTTTCGAACAAGGACTTGATGTTGGGTGACAGTGAAAATGCATTTTAATTTACAACAGCACTAACAAAATAAATAAGTACTTAACTTAAACACAACAAGAAATGATTTGCCATTTATTATGACTTAGGTAGATCTAAGGACATAGCTCGGAAGCCAGAATATGTTATTCGCCCAAGACCTCTTCCTTCCTCTTCTCTTCCAAAATCCCCGTTCGGCCCAGTTTCCTGTGAGGGTCAACTATTCTGGAGCATCATCACTATGTGGGTCCATTATAGCGTCAGGGCAAGAGGCATTTGACCTTCTTCGTCACCGCCCCTGGGAGCTCCTGATCCTGTCCTGCTGTGAGGTGTAATTCTGTCCTCGTAAATACACTCGCAATGTGACTGTATCCAGTAACCGTTGGTAACTGCACATGTTTGCGGTTAGAAGACAAAAATAAACAAACATCAAAGTTTCAGCGACTCAAATTTTTTTTAAAATATATCTTAAAAATCCTGATGATGAGAATGGTAATTATGTGAAATGTTTGTGTTTGTAAAAATAATAGTAGGCCCTATATAAAAATCATGGTTTCCATGGTTCAAAACAAATACTGATGATAAAGAGGTGGTTTTGGAGTTTATTTACCTCTCCCTCCGTGCCATTTCTAGTTGTACACTGGCAATACAACCGTTGAGTGCACATATACGTATAAGGAGATCTATTATAATATTATAGATAATAATTCTGAGTGGGGTATCTTTAAGGCCAAACATAGGTAATATAGTCTGTTGGAGAAATGGAGCCACCGGTGGTAAATACACCAGTAGTAAGACGATTTTTTTTTTTTTAATCTGGGGCGCACATCAGGGAACAAACCAACTTGAAGAAATCCTGGCAGGCGACAAAGAGGTGAGAGTGGCAGCGAGTCAGACAAACAGAATGCCGAAAGGACCATTAAAAAAAATAAGAAAAAAAATAAGAAAAAGATGAATGGGGAAAAAAATAGGGTAAATAAAGAGAGAACGCTACTGGCATTCTTCCATAAAGTGTTTTGTGACAATCTCCAAGTTAGTTCATGAACTTATGATAGACAGAGTAAAAATAGATTTTTTTTAAAAAGAAAGAAAGAAAGAATACAAAGTACGGTAATTATTACAGCTGTGTTTCAGAATTTCAATACGAAGTAGATTTCAAAAAATAGGGTAAATAAAGAGAGAACGCTACTGGCATTCTTCCATAAAGTGTTTTGTGACAGTCTCCAAGTTAGTTCATGAACTTATGATAGACAGAGTAAAAATAGATTTTTTTTAAAAAGAAAGAAAGAAAGAATACAAAGTACGGTAATTATTACAGCTGTGTTTCAGAATTTCAATACGAAGTAGATTTCAAAAAATAGGGTAAATAAAGAGAGAACGCTGCTGGCATTCTTCCATAAAGTGTTTTGTGACAGTCTCCAAGTTAGTTCATGAACTTATGATAGACAGAGTAAAAATAGATTTTTTTTAAAAAGAAAGAAAGAAAGAATACAAAGTACGGTAATTATTACAGCTGTGTTTCAGAATTTCAATACGAAGTAGATTTCAAAAAATAGGGTAAATAAAGAGAGAACGCTGCTGGCATTCTTCCATAAAGTGTTTTGTGACAGTCTCCAAGTTAGTTCATGAACTTATGATAGACAGAGTAAAAATAGATTTTTTTTAAAAAGAAAGAAAGAAAGAATACAAATGTACGGTAATTATTACAGCTGTGTTTCAGAATTTCAATACGAAGTAGATTTCAAAAAATAGGGTAAATAAAGAGAGAACGCTGCTGGCATTCTTCCATAAAGTGTTTTGTGACAGTCTCCAAGTTAGTTCATGAACTTATGATAGACAGAGTAAAAATAGATTTTTTTTAAAAAGAAAGAAAGAAAGAATACAAAGTACGGTAATTATTACAGCTGTGTTTCAGAATTTCAATACGAAGTAGATTTCAAAAAATAGGGTAAATAAAGAGAGAACGCTACTGGCATTCTTCCATAAAGTGTTTTGTGACAGTCTCCAAGTTAGTTCATGAACTTATGATAGACAGAGTAAAAATAGATTTTTTTAAAAAGAAAGAAAGAAAGAATACAAAGTACGGTAATTATTACAGCTGTGTTTCAGAATTTCAATACGAAGTAGATTTCAAAAAATAGGGTAAATAAAGAGAGAACGCTACTGGCATTCTTCCATAAAGTGTTTTGTGACAGTCTCCAAGTTAGTTCATGAACTTATGATAGACAGAGTAAAAATAGATTTTTTTAAAAAAGAAAGAAAGAAAGAATACAAAGTACGGTAATTATTACAGCTGTGTTTCAGAATTTCAATACGAAGTAGATTTCCTGCAATTTATACATCGGTTATCGATACCTAGACCGTGACCGTCCCACTGACATGGGTGCTCTACCTCCCGAATTTTTGGAGACGATAAGGGCCCGGTACAGGGTTAGTCTTTGTGTCGGGATGAGGGTAGGGTTAAGTTTGGGTAACACCAACACAACATCGGAAATGTCGATAGAATGATTAAAGTCAGTTATATTACGTGTACGATAAAGAGTGCTGTCAGTCTTCGTCCCTTTGTAAGAATAACTTTTGGGATTAGAGTGGCCACCCGGCAAACACAACCCTTCATTACATCCTAAGTAAATAGATTTTCTGGATTAAAGGATGAAAAAAAAAGTTCCTGAGATAATTTATAACAGTTCACCATTTAATTCACTGAGCGAACAGACAATGTTTCTTTTCAATAAATGAGAAATTGAATGTACTACAAGGGAAACAACTTAGGCTTTTAAATCATTCCCAACCTAAGAAAAGATAACCTAACCCTCTAGGGAGCAGAATGTATCACCAGTGATACACGGACATTTATCACTCGGTTGCAGTTCCCACAAGAACGCGGTGCCAGAAAAGTACTTTTTTTTTTCGTGTTTTCAACAATATACACAGTATAGCATTTAAATGTTCATGAAAAACACCTTAAATTAATTCTCTCTCGAAGAACAACTTCTCATGAAATCACAATTCACCCACAAATAAAAACGGAGGCGAAGCCTAGAGGGTTAAATTACAATTTTAATTATAAATAAACGATTCGTCTGATATGAAATTACATAGATATGTAAGAGGGTATATATACACTGGCGAAAGAGCGTGAAAGTGTTCACGTGCGAGTAATGCTAGGCCTAAAATAAAGCACTTATTTGCAAGAGATACTAATACAGTAATAGAGCGTTGATGGGCTTTGGTCAATATCTACCTACTTGTGGGGAAGAGGGGGGTTGTTGTGATTTAATAGTAGTCCTGATTAACTACCCTGAAACCATTAGAAGCCAGCTAATACTGGACTGTAAAATGTGATGATGATGACATTGAGTCCATCATTAAAAAAGACTGGCCGTTGTTGTTGTTGTTGTTTTTTTGTCTCACATTACATTGCCTACAGGAAATAATCTGTCTGAGGAATATGTACATTTTTATCTGTCCAGCGAACCGATCGTAACAGAGGACAGTGAAGGGAAGAGATTTATGGATGCTCCCGACTTCAGAATTTGCTGTTTTGTTTTGTTGTTGTTTTGTTTTCATGAAATCGAGAAGAGCAGGGAGAAGAAGTAGAAGATGGAGAAGAGAAAATGAATGAAAGGGACCTTCAACGGTCCCAAAGATACCGATGTTGATCCTCAAATTCCAGACGACGGTCGACCGCGACCGAGAAAATAGAAGAAAAAAAAAAGAAAAAAAAAAGGTCCCTTCATTCATTTTCTCTTCTTCTTCATCTTCTCCTGCTTCTTCTTCTTCTTCTTCTTCTTCTTCTTCTCTCTCTCTCTCTCTCTCTCTCTCTCTCTCTCTCTCTCTCTCTCTCTCTCTCAGTCTGTCCCTCTCTATTTCTCAACCTTTTCATTGAGTACATTAAACGTGGGTGTGTGCGTGAGCGCTCGAGTAGAATCTTTTCCTTTCCATCTTTAACTTCAAATGACTGGGTTCATAACTTCATACATGTGCGAGCCGCCCTGCCCATCTCACTTTAGCTCGTTAACGATGGTATACTATGTACTGTATATACAGAGGCTTGGTATAACAGTCCTCGTAAATGCATTTATAATCATATCAAGGACTAGTCGACCCAGCTGAACCCAATGATCCCGGACGAAAGTTCATGTGTGAAAAATGGTTCATTTGGTCAGTAATTTTATGTAGTGTTGCATCACGATCCTTCAACCTCATCTGGTGTTAAAAAAAAAAAAAAAAGATGATATCTCTCCTGAAGCCTTTTTTCTTTCTCAAAAAGGTAGGTGGATGATCATGGTAAAAGTGGTCGTTTATAATTGACACTAAATACATGATGTTTTTGGTGGGAGTAGTGGCCATTTTTACAAGGTGAATATGGTTTACTTCATATATATATTAACATTTTCTCTGATAAGTGTCCATTAATTGGTTATTATGACTACGTGGTGGCCTTGATGAAGAATCACACAGATCTCGAAATATCGGCCTATTTTAATATTTTACTTTGTATTTTTGAACTGTGCTAATAACCATTTGATAAATCGTTTAGAAGTCGAGTTAAAATTAACGGCGGTAGGTAGTCTTTGTTTCCTAATGTGAGTTGTTGGGAATACATTATACATTACTGTGGCTATAATGGTTAACCACGAGAAGAAATGAGAAGACAGTTGAAACAATTATAGAAACAATAAAAACACTACAACAATGTGATGAAACTGGTGGCGTCGGTCTACCCCCGTCTCAAGAGCAGCATTTAATTTGTGACGTACAAAAACAACATGGACATAATGAAGATTAATATTGCTATATCCGTCAACGTCATATCATGTAAATCCTGAAATAGCTCTAAAAATAAGACAGATCTGGTGACCGAACTTGCATAATAAAAATAGAATAAGGTCAAGTGATTATGCGGATTCTGCATGAAAAGGATATATTTGAGTGAAATACCAACACTGCCGTTTTGAAATCTGTATATATAACAACATGATTTATGTTGCTGCTTATAAATAATACCCCTATTTTATTTTTGTACATTTATTTTATTTTTATTAATAATACCGGTATTTTATTTTGTACCGGTATATCATTATAATATTTCTTTAGCTTGAATTTTAAGTGAACACTGAAAGTGTTAAATGTAAACCTAATTGTTCTTTTTAAACTCAAATTTGCCATGTAGACAACGGCTTGGACGCCTTGTAAATGCTTTATATGTTTTAATGTCAGCTACATTTACATTTATAAGATTCTTATTCTTGCTACACTCCATATACCAGGGTCTTAAAAACCAAATTAATAGTAGGTCTACATGTAGCCATATCCACAGCTTAAAGTAATCATAATAGTAATACAAGTTATAGATATTTCATTTCAGTGCAAGTCAAAAACTGTTATTGAGACCTAAACATCATGAAAAACTCCTATTCCTATCATCTGCTGGTTATAAATATCATTAGGGAAATACAATACTTGAATCGAAATCCTGTGGATTGTTGACCCCATAAAAAGAAAAATAAATAGTAAATTAACTGCAAAGGGCAAATGAAAATAAAATGTGACGCACAGAAAATAAGTTGAGCTGCGGTGTCTTTAAGGACAAACATTAGTTACATAGTTTGTTGGAGAAATGGAGCAGTGACAAATACACCAGTAACAAGACATTTTTTTTTTCAATGGGTGGCACATCAGGGAACAAACCAGCTTGAAGAAATCCTGGCTACACAGAGGTACACACGTACGTCGGAAGTCTGAACGGCTTAAAAGGAAAACAAAAGGTGGGATGGGGGTTGGGTGGGGTAACTTTCTTACTAAAAATTCAGCCTAGTACATCATGATAGGTGAATGAAGAAGATGAAGAAGAAAATGTATTTTGTTAAATTTCAGGCATGGCAGCAGTTCTGTATTACTGTAACTTGTGAACATTAAAAAATGGAATTTAAAAAAAAATACTAATGGGGTGGGTCGATGGATGTTTTATAAATTTTAAGCATTTGGCATTCATTAAATAGGTCTCCTGTTTCCTCTATTTTCGAGTTCTTCTTTCATTATTCATTACCGACCTTTGAACTCATCCACCGCGCCTTTTCCCTTCCCACCTCTCCACATTCTTACGCCCTCTCCTTCCCTTACTCATCCTCCAGACATGCTGATAGCAATTGCACGTCAAATTTTCAACAAGCAGATTCAACAAAACCTTTATAATAGTGGGAATATCGAACACAAAAGATGTCCCGCAACCACGATTTCAGAAACCATCCCTAGGCATGACAAACGTAAATAGTAGTTATTTCTCCAAACTTACAGGAGTGCATTAGGGGGAATAATACAACATTGAACCAAAAATAATACGAAAAATACTGAATAAATAAAAATGTTTATGTCCCCTGGAGCCCCAGCAGCCGATCGATGAGTGGGCGGGGGCCAACGAGTGGGCGGGGCAATTTTCTATCTTGTGAATGAACCACAGATCAATTCAAGGAAGGACACAGCGTCATTGCAGTACTACTATGATCCTGCCTCAGATACTTTCAGTTCCCCTTGACAAAAATCGATGCTTAATTTTTAGACCAGGTACTACGCTCTTCGAACACCTACGCCAGCCGATTACGCTCAATGGCTTGGCAACAATGCAAGGAATGCAGTTTTCGACGCAACAGGAAGTGGAATTTACCTTTTAGCCGACTTGCCAAATTGACTTCTTCTATTCTACAAATGTGTTAGATACTGCTGTTCGATACTGATTTTCGCCGCGTTCAGACTGAATGAGAAAGTAAGATTTATGAGAGCTATCGGGGAATGCAGCATTTTGTATCATATGAATGGAACCAGAGAAATTGTCCGTATATTGCACAGAAAACAAGGCTCAAGGAACAGTTGAAGGAAAGATGGTGAGGGGCACTGAAGGCAATGAAGAGGTAAATCTTCCCATTAGCCAAATTTCCTGTGCACCACTGATTGCATCCTCCTATGGTGCTGACAGAAGCGGCAGAAGAGACGAAATTAACTATATGACATGGTCATGAATTTTAACTATAATTATACAATCATAATATTGCTTTGCTACTTTTTAAAAATACATTTGCAGATGCATTCATTTGCAGTTCACTGCTTTACACAGGTGTTGCCTCAACATTCATCATCATCTGCTAAAAAATGTCCAAGACTGATGCAGGTAAAATCTCATTCATATGAAAAGTACATGTACATTGTATGTCACTGATCTTGGTTGTGTTAGTGAGTGTTAAAATTGAGCATCTACTGCTTGCCAATCATATTATGTGAGCACACTTTTATTGTTTACATCAGAACGACTTTGCTCTCTCTTTCTTCTTCTTCTTGATTTTGAACAGTGAATGGAAAAGTAATCATGTTTTGGCAACACCATTTAATGAACCTGGCCATCTTTACGGTCTTGGCGGCCATATTGGTCGATCATTTCTGATATCCGTACAGCGGACTGCGTAAACATTGTCAAAATTCCACTACTTTCACCATTAACCATGCCTCTGGCTCACAATGCCGACCCATGGCGTCGAATGCAAGTCGCCCATGAAACAGAGGTATGTATTTAAGACGTACTTCTGGAGATGATAAAACATTGTACCGACCATCGAAATCAGGTCTGTCTCGAGGCTAGCTTCACGGTGATTCCATTCATTCGAAACTAGAGTCTAGAGAGTCTAGATCTAGACTCTAGATATTATATCTACTCGAGCTAGACCTAGACTCTAGATCTAGATCTAGTCTTTTTAATTGTAGACTATACCACGTAGATCTACATGATTTTGTCAGTGTTTTAAATAGATAGATTCTTTTAATCTAAATTTAGAATCTAGGTTAGGGTTTAGATGTGCTGAGAAACAGATTCATCACAACTTCCTTATAATCGTGCCGAAAAGGGGGGGGGGGGGGGGTTTACAGATTGGTGGTCTCTGTCACACCTATCATGGTTCAAGGTCTTTGTTTCAGGAGGATCACTGCTTTTCGCCTCTACACATCACAGCATCAGGCCTATTATCACGGCAGACATCTTTTTAAAGTAAAATGATTGAGTCCAGGAATTTACAGTGCTATGAGGAGAAGTTATTACGAAAGAGCTGTGAATTCTGCAAACAGCTTTGGAATAGGCCTATATACTCTAGATCTAAATCATAGATTAGACGAGAGAATCTATCAGTTCTTTCCTTTGGAAATAGACAGTGGAGTGGTAATGACATTGTTATTGTTTAGCCCCTACCAAAGCAGAGTAGTTTTTTGCTTCACAATATATCTTAAACCATCTGCGTTGGGCATTGAAAAACAATATCAACTTCCCATGCACTCACTGTGCTGGGGCATGTAAACACGGCAAGGTCAAACTGATAGCGCAGCGTGAAAGACGTATTTCCACATATCAGGTCACTGTCCATTTTGAGACGTAACTACCATCTTATTGCTCACTTGATTTAGATTTATCTCTTCTGAATCAAAGGCATTGTGACAAGGACATGTTACGCAGTGATTCACTGGTCAGAACCACAAAGACTAAGCTTTCAAAGGCTCTCCTCACATCTTCAAAGGGGAAACATCGACATGCGAATTGTTGGTCAACAACATTGTATTAATATCTCATTTTCTCCTCCATTGGCTATCAGCTTGAGTTGCCTAGATGTCTTAGATTATTAGAACCAATAAAAAACAAGCTCTGTAAAGACGCTTGCCCCAAATCCCCACGTTTCCTCATTATTTACACTGGTCTCGTGATTCATTTTCTCCCAAAGTGAACCTCATCTTCATCTACAACAAATCAGAGACCTTGGTCCCAATTATTGCCCCACGTTGGTTCATTAGTGAGTGCCAATCAGGACGAAATCATTTGTTTGGGGGGGGGGGGGGGGCGTGGCTTGTTATCATATGTTCATTCTCAAGGAAATTGTGCTGTCACTTTTAGTTACATCAGATAATTGGTTAGAAACCAAGATTTCATCCTTTGATTCTATTAGTCCTCAACTGAAGAACAACTGACATCATCTTGTGACCTGGAGGAGTCATTTGGGATTTCCTCTTTCATCTGACTTGCTTTCCGCAGAATTTTCAACTTTCACCTGGTAACCTGGCGCCATTGTTTTGGACCTGAGCAACCCAGTTGCACTTGCAAGTCTTATTGCCCGAGAAGCCAATGAGGAGGTGTACACATTTTAATTAGGAGTCCCCGTGTGCCCACTGCTTCAAAACTTAACTATTTATGGCAGCTTTTAGTCAGCTCTGATCAGCTGTTCCATGTAAACACACCGGAGAAGGCCACTGACAACTCACAATTCCCCTGCATGCTGTGTGGGGGTTAATCACATGGATTAGAACTATATATGGCCAGACAATATTTCATATTGTGACCAGGAAAGGAAATGATAATTGGGATGGGGGATTGATAAAGAGTGTGTTTTTCAGTTCTGGAGAGTTTGTAGCAAGATCCGTGTTATTTGATCAAATTTTGGCGCAGGTATTTTGCTCAGAATGAAAACAAATCTGGGAAGGAGTACCATATTAGGTACATAGTGAAGATATTTTAAGGATGCAACTTCAGGAGCATCTGGGGGGGAGGGGGGCATGCACTCCAGACAAGTTTAACCACTGGATGGATATCTTCAGTAGTGAAGGCATGCTGTGGGCATTAACATTCAAAGCAAGAAATATGAACCCATTTATAAGTGTGTATGTTGTATGGTATGCCTTCCCAATTCTGACATAGGTCTGCTCCTAGGTGCCACATTTCCATTGAACAGTAATATTATGCTATTGGCTTTATCTGCCATCAACGCTATCATTAGTATTAATCAATCCAATCAAATTTCTCCTCTGCAAATGGAGAATGTTGCTGCTGAATAATAATAATAATAACAGAGCAGAAGAATGCGAAATCCAAATTAACCAATCAAAGCTCATATCCACCATCTCCTTTTGTTCATGGAAAATGATGACTGGCATTGTTATTGAACTTGGTGAAAAGGCTTGAGAAGTAGACATGGGTTGCATAATCAGCTTTGACCACTTTCTCTTATTTCATAATTGGCTTGTGGCACCTATGGATTCTGATGAGATAAATTATTCCATTTGTTAAAGGCTTTTTCTCAATTGTTTATTTCCCCCCAGGCTGGAAGTACAGAGGACATGCTTGTCGATGAGCAGGTACGAAGCTTTATGTGGTTGATTTTGACAATCAGCATTACCTGTTTGGGGCATTCTGAGCTCTTTGAATGAAATGCTGAATTTAAGTATAAGTCGGTTTTAGTTTGATTTGTAATTGAAAAGTTTTTGTTACCGTATCATTTTGAGTAGGCAATTTTCTTCATACCAGCCTATGCAATGATTTTCAGTTGTTATTGTTTCTTAATGAAGTCTTTTAAAACTTTTTTTTTTTAAATTGTTCATCATTGTTTTATGCATTTAGGAGGGTCTGTGACTTTATTGAAAGGATTTTTCAGAGCTAGGATTAGATGTGTAGCCATTTGGCTATAATAACCATTTCATTGGTGAACTGACTTCAGTCAAATTGGCCCCAGACAACTTGATGCGCTGGCATTTTAGCCAGAACAACTTCAGTTATTGAGTTGGTTTATCTTTGTCACAAATCCCAGACTGGGAGATGTAATAGTTTATGACAGGACGACAATCACGAACAACCAAGTTAACACTTAACAAAACAACCCATCAGACTCACACATTTATTAAACATAATTATACATATAATAGCGCAATTACATACATTATATTATTGAAATGACTGCCGTACAACGGCCTTATTCTCACACACACTCTCCCTCAGATCCACAATCCGGTAGTTACTCCTAAAGGCACTTCGGCCTCAGCCTCTCCCCTCAGGGTCTTAATAGTACATTAATGGTTCACTGGCACCGCCGTCTCTCAACATCACCTCCTATTGCCATACAACTTATCAGTTCACTCGCCCATCATCATGGCAATAATATAGTATCTCATTCACTCTCATATCTACGTCCCTGTCCGTGGCCTGACTGCCACGACTTTATGTGCCTCTACTGTCCTGCACCGACAGTCTCACTTCTGGCCTATGTATGGCCCCCGGCCCTATGCTGGCCTATCACTTGTGCTCATCGAGGTGGCTCTTCGGCCCGTCCCCGACACCTACAAGAATAACATTACATTGGTATAATACCCTACCATTTCTATTCACTCCACCTCTCCTTACAATCCATGAAGCGTACACACACTAGTTCACCTTTCACTCACCACACATCTTACGGTAACACACCTCCATCGGAGTACACACTACTCACTCGCGCTACAAATCCATGAACTCACTTTCATCTATCGCTCATGGCGCACATTGCTATATCCAATATCAAGGACTTCCACATTCCTCACATATACTTATTCACATCATGGTAATAGACGAATATAATATAATACATCAATCATAATAATCAATCAACGTTCTACATACCAGTCATTACTGGAAAGACTTTTCCACTAGTCTTCTCGACTGCTCCCTTTCCGCCCGATGGGCTCTTATTCACAGGTCCGCTCCGCCGGGCCTTCTAACTTGCAGTGATAGTTATACAGCGCTTTCGCCTCCTTCAGACCCCCTCCCACTACTCACAACAGCACGCTTAACTTGCTGTCTACTGTGAGCCCTTCTTACTCTACACCCGCTCTGTAGCAATCCCCTTAATTGCACTCACTCCACTCGTGACATCATCCCCCACCCCAAAAAAATTAATGCAATTAATTTCAAATCGCATCAAGATGACTGTCAACGAGTGAGCGTGAGCAATACCTATACTAAAAAAAAACTGACCTAGCAGTTCCCCTAGTATATAGAATCCCGAGATCAGGGGAAAATATGGGGATCAATATGGCCTGCAATATGCATATATGTGTCACATCATGAATAGCTAACTAATCACAATACTTAATACAGAATCAAAAACCATTCAACCTATCAACCATTCTTCATATCATATTTATAATGTCAATATTTTAAAGTCGACTTATTCACACAGATCCTGTCAATGTTCCTGTCCTCCGATGTATAAGCTCCCGAAATCTTGCCCTAGGCTCGACTAAGGTAGTCGGCGATATGATTGCTGGTTCCTGGAATTGGTTGAATAACGAAGGTATACGGCTGCAAAGCCAATGCCCATCTAGACAAGCGTGGGCTGGACGAACGATTCTTCGACAAAAATGTCAGTGGCTTGTGGTCTGTCTGGATACAAAATTCTCGTCCCATGAGATAACGTCCTAGTTTCTGGACGGACCAGACAATGGCAAGACACTCACGCTCTATCACAGAATACTTTCTTTCTCTCTGCAATAACTTCCTACTGACATAACATACAGGATGGAGACACTCGTTCTTCTCTTGTAGAAGACAAGCGCCGACACCAGAGTCCGACGCATCCGTTCTGAGGATAAAATTAGATCGAAAATCGGGTAATATCAGAATGGGTGACGATGATAACGCTGTCACCAAATTATCAAATGCTGTCTGACATTCAGACGTCCACTGGACCTTATCGGGTTGTCCCTTCTTAGTAAGGTCAGTAAGAGAAGATGATAAGGAGGAAAAATTTGGAATGAACTTTCTGTAGTAATTTAAAATACCCACTAAGCTTCTGACTTGTTTCTTTGTTTTTGGGATTTGCAACCCTACTAACTTGTCAATTTTTGTTTCTTCAGGTCTCTGAACACCTCTACCCACAATATGTCCTAAGAATATTATCTCTGGACATGCCAAATCCATCTTTGCGGGTTTAGCAGTTAACCCAAACTGGCGTAATCGTTGAAAAATTACTGTTAGTGTCTGAATATGATCAGACCATGTCGACGTATGGCATGCTATATCGTCAAAGAATGACACGACATTAGGTATGTCCTTCAACACTAGTCTCATTAATCGTGCAAACGTCGCTGGCGCGTTTACCAACTCAAATGGCATGACCTTAAATTGGAATAATCCAATGGGCGTTTGGAACGCCGTGTATTGTTTAGACTCCTCAGTAAGCGGGATTTCCCAATACCCTTTCGTCAAATCTATCTTGGAAAACCACGTGGACCCGGCCAATGAAGCTATTAATTCCTCCTGAAACGGAATAGGCTCCCTATCGCCTACCGTAATAGTGTTCAGTCTTCGAAAATCAATACAGAACCGCACCGATCCATCAAGTTTTTTCACGAGGACGATGGGTGATGAATACGGCGATGTTGATGGTTCTATCACATCTAACTTCAACATTGACTCAACTTCCTTTATGACTCTATCTCTCGAAGAAAAAGGCAACGGATACGGTCTAAGAAATACTGGCTTATCCGAAGTCAACTTTATTTGGTGCTGGATCACCGTAGTGCGACCCGGCAAATCCGTAAGAACATCCGGGAATGACGCTAGCAGGGTCTTAAGTTCCCTACTCCTTGAACTCGTAAGGTCAGGGTTAATTTTTACGTCCCTGTAACCTTGTGTCGGAGTTAACTCCGGCAATTGAATTTGTAACTCTTCCTGCGCCTCGGTGTCGCTTACGTCACAGTCCAACTGGTCTACGACCCCCGTACAAGCGGTAGAGAAGACAGTCTCCTCTGGTCTTGTCTGTGCACACAGATACTGTGGTCTCTCATAAAATCTCTGTAGCATATTAACATGGAAAACCTTACTCGTTCCATCAATGTGGATAGCGTAATCTACCTTTGAAACAACTCGCTCAATAACATAAGGGCCTTTCCATGTCATCAATAACTTATTATGGTCCGTAGGTAACAACAGCAGAACCTTGTCTCCTGGCTTAAAAATTCTCAGTTTGGACCCTCTATCTTTATAGTCTTTTGCTCTTTTCGAAGCGATACCAGAAGCTTCTTCTGCTATAGTGCGCGCTGAAGATAGTCTTTCTCTTAAATCAACAAGGTACTGAAACCTTTCTAAACCGTTCCGAAACCGTGGGGATCTTTTGACGAGGAGCCTGGGGTGAACGACCCTTATGCGTCGTCTTTTGGCACGCACTGCACGTCTTACAATATAAACGTACATCTCTATATACTGACGGCCAATAAAAATCTTTCAGAACTCTCTGCTTGGTTCTAGTACTTCCCATATGACCCGCTAATGGAACATGGGCCAGACGCAATACTGTAGCAATTAACGACCGTGGCACGACGACCTGCTTTTGAACGGAAGCCACTGTGACGTACATACGGAACAGAATGCCCCCCTGGACAAAAAAGGAAGACGAGCCGTTCTTATATTTCCTCGTTTTCTCGGTTCGCGCTTCCCCAAAACATGGGTTTAATGATGGGTCCTCCCTTTGTAATCTCGCCAAGCGCTCTGGCGAGATATCTAGGTTGACCGCTGGCGTAGCCAAAGGTCTAATCTTATCTTTATCAGCTACCCGTCGACGTGTTTCGACCGAGGCGCAAAAGTCAATACCTTTTGATTGCGACCATGCTTGCACGTTCTCATCGGAAGGGGGAAACCACCCGTGATACATTCCCAATGATGAGCTGGGCGCCTGGAAAACAACCAACGACTGGTTCGACTTACCCGCTAAGGAAAGGTGTATCTATCATTATTCTTGCCATGGGTAATTTCTCAATGGCCCCCGAAAATTGGATGCACGGGACAGTCTCACCTGTAAGCTGTGAATCCCGAATGCAATCCCTATGCACTCCCACAACGGTAGATCCTGTATCTCGTAAAACCGAGACCGGTTCGTCCCCAACAACCCCCGGATAAACCCTAAGACCACCTCCTGTATGACATGAATTTATAACGGGGATCTTTCTCCCACAAGGTAAAACACCGGAAGATAATAACTTCTCACAACTGGGACACTTAGAATACTGTCCGCCTCCGTTGTCCGATGTAACACACGCAGCCGCATGATGAAATTTATTTGGGGAACATGGACTGGAGCTACTGTCCACGTTCGCCGCTATCCTACCTGCAGGGCAGTTCACGCTGATGTGATCTGCTCTTCCGCAGTTCCAACACTTCGCGGCCCTACACTCGCGCGAAAAGTGACCCACGCGTCCGCAAGTCCAACACTCCGCTCCCTGTGTTGCCCTAGGCCTGGGTCCCCGTGACCCCTCGCGACCGGAACTAAAGTCCCTATGCCGTCGGTCATCGGCAAAGGTCACAACTCGCCCCCGGCCATTACCGCGACCTAGCCCTCCTGCTCGGTCAAACTTACCGGATCCATATGCCGGTGATTGGTGATAGCCCCTACGCTGCCCCTGGGCTTGCCCGCTATAGGCACCACGCTGACGCGACCTGTCCCCAAGTCCTGCCGGCGACCCCTCGACAACGGCGACGTACCCAGCATCTTGCACGTACGCCCTGGCGACTGGTTTGGACGGATGCGCCGTACGGTATGCCTCCGCCAACTTAGACGCCTCCTGCACCGTCGCGGGTTCGTTCTCTTTCAGGAAAGCCACCAGATCTTTGTGGCACGACGCGTACAGCTGGTCACGGATCATTAAGTCTTTCAGTTTAGCAAAATCCGCGCCCACATGCGCCAAGTCTACCCAGTTCGCGAAATACTCCGTTAGTCTCGCGACGAAGGCAGCAAAGTCCTCCCTGGTATCTGCACGTGCTCGCCTAAACTGCTCCCGGAAATATTCCTCGGTACGCGCAAATCGGCGAAGCAGCAAAGCCTTCAGCTTATCGTAATCTTGCACGTCTTCGCGCTGTAGCTCTTTAAAGTAGGTTAACGCTCGCCCCTGCAATAGAGACGCCAGGTACGTGGCCCATAATTCCTTATTTTCCCCCCATTGCAATTGTGCGTTCAGCTCGAACCTGTAAAGGAAGGCGTCTATGTCGTCCTTCCGGTCGTCGAACGTAGGGAGCTTAATCCTGACGCCACCTTTATTGTGTACCTGCCGCTCAACTGTTTCTGTTGGCGTATTCTTTTTGATTTCCAACTCCGCTATTCTTATTCGCGCCTCTCTCTCCTGCTGCTTATCTTCTAACTCCTTTAACTTAAACTCCCTTTCCTCTTCCTGAGCCCTTTTTTCCTGCTCTCTATCCTTAGCACGCTCATCGCGCATTTCTGCCTGCTGTTCTTTAATCCAGCCGCGTAGCTCTTCTCCCTCCAGGCCAAGTTCCTTACCCAACTTCATTAGTTGTTGGAGTTCCGCCATTTCACAGATTTATGGTTATGGTATCTACTATAAGACGACCAACCTGTCGGTATGATCACTAACGATACGACCAGAGACCTGAGATCACACCAGATATAACAATACCCAGTTCAGAATATAATTCAGAAATTTACCTTTACAGCAAAACTAATTCTATATCTACAAAATGTATGCACTATTAATTATAAAAGAAAATAGAAACGACAAGAATGAAGAAATATAGTAGAAGGACCACAAGTACGTCAAGGACAACGAACCAGACTAGGACAAAGACGTAAAAAAGAAAATATAATGGAAAAAAAATGCAACCTAACTACGCCGATTACACAACAAGGTACGAACAAGAACAGAGTCTGAAAAAAAAGAACGTATCTACAGAAAGGTAGAAGAGGGACAAGAGAAACGTCTTCCTAAAACAACGAGGAAGATAGAACGCTACAATCTAAACAAAAATACAGGTCCCTACAGAACTGTTCACTGTGATGAACGAAGTTCCAAATTTAGCCCACCTCCCGAAGAGGATAAACTACGCTCACCACAGCAAACCCGCGCCACCGCCCGTATAATCTATAACGACAACAAAAACAGCAAAAACAGGGAAAAAGACAGATTAAAGGAACAGCCCACAATCCAGGGCACAAAAATTTTGACTTTTACTTAACTTTGACCTTAGATTTCAATTTCTCCCCTTCCTCGGAGCTCTGGCTGCTTGACCTCTACAGGCTGGCACGCACACTCTGCAGAAATTTAAGTACACCTTAATACATATTCATAGCAATACATGCATCAATACATATTATTACTCATAAACATACATAAATCATATCATCATGAAAATTCCATTCATCCCACGAACAAAGACAACAGCATGAATTCCTAGCACAACAGAAAAACAACTAGATATAACGAATACACAATGTCAAAAAGACCACAGGTAAACAGGACGAGCCCCCAGTGTCACAACGGACGAGCCCCCAGTGTCACAAATCCCAGACTGGGAGATGTAATAGTTTATGACAGGACGACAATCACGAACAACCAAGTTAACACTTAACAAAACAACCCATCAGACTCACACATTTATTAAACATAATTATACATATAATAGCGCAATTACATACATTATATTATTGAAATGACTGCCGTACAACGGCCTTATTCTCACACACACTCCCCCTCGGATCCACAATCCGGTAGTTACTCCTAAAGGCACTTCGGCCTCAGCCTCTCCCCTCAGGGTCTTAATAGTACATTAATGGTTCACTGGCACCGCCGTCTCTCAACATCACCTCCTATTGCCATACAACTTATCAGTTCACTCGCCCATCATCATGGCAATAATATAGTATCTCATTCACTCTCATATCTACGTCCCTGTCCGTGGCCTGACTGCCACGACTTTATGTGCCTCTACTGTCCTGCACCGACAGTCTCACTTCTGGCCTATGTATGGCCCCCGGCCCTATGCTGGCCTATCACTTGTGCTCATCGAGGTGGCTCTTCGGCCCGTCCCCGACACCTACAAGAATAACATTACATTGGTATAATACCCTACCATTTCTATTCACTCCACCTCTCCTTACAATCCATGAAGCGTACACACACTAGTTCACCTTTCACTCACCACACATCTTACGGTAACACACCTCCATCGGAGTACACACTACTCACTCGCGCTACAAATCCATGAACTCACTTTCATCTATCGCTCATGGCGCACATTGCTATATCCAATATCAAGGACTTCCACATTCCTCACATATACTTATTCACATCATGGTAATAGACGAATATAATATAATACATCAATCATAATAATCAATCAACGTTCTACATACCAGTCATTACTGGAAAGACTTTTCCACTAGTCTTCTCGACTGCTCCCTTTCCGCCCGATGGGCTCTTATTCACAGGTCCGCTCCGCCGGGCCTTCTAACTTGCAGTGATAGTTATACAGCGCTTTCGCCTCCTTCAGACCCCCTCCCACTACTCACAACAGCACGCTTAACTTGCTGTCTACTGTGAGCCCTTCTTACTCTACACCCGCTCTGTAGCAATCCCCTTAATTGCACTCACTCCACTCGTGACAATCTTGCTTAAGCAACATACCTAATTGTCTTTATGGCCTAAGGGTATAAATAAATTGAACTGTAACATTTAAATTTGTTTTTTATCAATTTCTACATAGAGTGTGATCTGTAATATTTGTTTTTTACCTTAATCTTCTGAAAGGCTGAATCCGAGAATGAGGTTGAAATCACCAATGTTACCAAAGGAGGTGAAAAGGCTGACCCCAGTCATTTTGAGTTACTGAAGGTCTTAGGTCAGGGATCATTTGGAAAGGTAATTAACAAAGTGTATAATATTTTTAAGGTTCTGTGTATTTACTTTTAACTCACTTGAGACGGATCACGCAAGAGTTGCGTGACGGTCCGTTTCCGCTGTGGACGGATCACGCACCCCTTGCTAGATCAACTTTTTCAATTGATATCGCCTATGCTATGCACGTAAGTCCCTAGCGCATGTAGAGCCATTCGTTTCATTTCGTACCGAGTTTGGCGGAAGTAGGAGTTATAGTTTTGAATCTATGATTAACTGAGGTAAGTCACTGCAATAGCTAAAAAATATTGAGTTTGCCGCTGTAAACAAAATTATCGTCCTTTAAACGCAAGAGCAGAGAGACCAATATTTTTGAAGTTTTTGATGATGGTTGGTCAGATTATGATCTGAGTGATAATCTAGACCCTGAGTACATGCCTCAGGTGCACTCAATTTCCGAAATTTCCCAGAAAACAAAAACTGACATGATTTTCAAAAATTTATAAAATCAAAACCATAATAGATAAAACATTGAAATTTTTACAGTGTGTTGTGCTTTAGTTGAAGTTATTTGTGTTAAAATTTCATGACAATATCTGGGGATGTAAATCTTTCGTCTTTTCTGTCCAAAGCACAGTTGCCGACTCTGTCCTTTCTGCCCGAGGCGCGATCGCCGACCGTCCACGCCATCCGCCAGTAGCACGAACACATGCCGTTGTCCTCAAATCGGCCGGCAGTTCTTTAGAAATCTGGCAAACTGAGTAAGGTCTAATCGTGATCTTTTCGCATAGAAGATTTCTTTTGTTGTTGCCTTTCACTTTCGTTGGCTTAGCGGTGTAGCCTCACTGCCTGTAGAGATGTTTCACATGCGGTTTCTGACACGGAATTTGGTGGTGTGATGATGCTAAAAGCTTTGTGAGCTCTAGATTGAGATTTAAATATTGTCTCAGTATGAATTTATGATCTATCACCAAGTACTATTGGCAGATGACGTGACTCTGAAGAAGTTCGAGAGTAGATCTAAAGGGAATCGAAACATAGGCTACGGGGAGTTGGTATCAACTTCGTTTTTAAGACACTCAGTCAAGACAGTTATGCATTGTGTTTGTTTTGTTCTGCTTAACTAGCCTACTCATCATCAGTCCCTCTATGAAACCATATTAAGTGTCATGGATCTAAAGTACAGCCCTTCTAAAACCGTGTAAATGTGTCAGATTCTTTCTTCTTATTGTCTTTCCCATAATATAAAATAGATCTAATGTATAATTTTAATTCAATTACCAATTTCAGGCTTTGTTTTTTTTTAAATGGTCAAGATTAATTACACTACATACTCAGGGTTCACACGGGTCCTTAAAAGTCCTTAAGGTCCTTTATTTTCATAAAAGAAAAAATAAGTACTCAAAAAGTCCTTAAATTCTGAAAATGATGCCAAAGTCCTGAAAAAGTCCTTAAAATTTGTGTTTCAGTTGAAACATTTGAGATTCAAATCTTCGAATTGCACACTGGATAATTGGTATTTACTACTTTGAAATACATGTAACTGAAATTTTCAGAGTGAATTTACTATGTTTGGACTCTGGATACAGAAACATTCCATTTCGATGAGTGCTGCACACCACTTGTAAAGTTGTAATATTTCTTGGTCACATCACAGGCACACAGGTCCTTAATTTGTTTACTGTGAGTCCTTAGGAAGTCCTTAAAAAGTCCTTAAAATTAGTTTTCAAGACTTTGTATGAACCCTGATACTAATCAACTAATCATTTTTCTCTGTGGCTTCTGGGCATGCCGCGACATTTCCTTCCATACTGTCGCCGGCTGTTTACATCCCTGAATATCTTAAGTGAGTTTTTATGACTTTTTAAAATACAAAAAAAAAAAAAAAAGTCTCCGGCACATGTTGGCCAAAAAAAAAAACCAGCCTCAAGTGAGTTAAGTTGTTTTCTGTCTTAGGGGTGAAACAGACCAAGGCTAGTGTAGGTGCCAGGCCAGTGGCTTGCTGCCCACAAACTTTGCTTCACTCTAGTACAATAGGCACTGGCCAATGGGTTGTGGTGTGAGCAGTGCCTGATGATATAGTGTGAAGCAAAATTTATGGACCACATGCCACTGGTCTGGTGCCTCCATCAGCCTTTGTCTGTTGCACCCTTTAATTCTTTCCCTATGGTACAGTGCACGCTGTGTCGCATGTTTCTCAAGCGACGGCCGGTGCAACGCAGCCTGCGCCGTGATGTAGGGGTATTGCTTGACCACTATAATGGAAATTTTTAACATCCGGTGACATTGAACCATAAAAATAGAATTCTTGGCAAAGCTTCCTTTATCCAAGTGTGTCTAGTGATACCACATGTGTGATAAATATGTAGTTTGGACAGAGATTATGTAATAAGGTGATCTTTGTTTACAAATGCGGAGTATAGTATGGCGTATAACCCCAGGAAGTGCTTCCCCCAGACGTGGAATGCTGGCTTGTAGGGAAATAGTTAAGGAAGTGGAGCTTCGTTTGTAAACCAAATATGAAGTTATACTTTTATTTTTAAAGTAAATATATCAAAACTTTAAGCGCCTGTTCTTATACCAGAAATTAATTTATTTTTAAAAAATCATGTTTGTAGAACTTCGAAACACAAGAGTAAGTAGATTGATGACATAGAGGCTTGTCCATCTTATGTGTTTGTGCAAAATGGCATGCCGTAATAGGAGATGTATCAGAGATGTCCTGTCATCTTTTTAAAAATAAATAGAAGTTAATGTCAGAGAAATGGAAAACGTGGATCACTACATTATGCTAATTGACTTATTCATCTTGATTTTACAGGTTTTCCTAGTCAGAAAGATTACAACTCCTGATGCAGGCTCCTTATATGCTATGAAAGTGCTGAAGAAAGCAACCCTGAAAGGTATGGTTTTCATACCACATCAAGGGATGAAACTCTTTTCTGGTGTTGTCAGATTTATTTATGGATTTTTTTTTTTCACCTGTAACTGAGGACCTAAATTATTGATAAATGGGTAGCGGAGCACGGCGGTTTCAGAGCGGATCACTTAGTTAATGGCATTCCTCACCAAGCCCGTCAGGTCAGGCACGGGTCAAGTTACCTGAGCCCAGCTGGGCCGGCTTGCGGTAATATCGCTACTCTGTGTTATTACGTATGCGTTGAAAAAAATACGCGTGAGCTTCACAGGTTAAGTCAAGTAATAAATGTGAAGCTATCAAAAGAAAGAGTTTTTAATGCTCTTAACAGACATATAATTTTCATGACAAAGTGTAAATATACATACAACGAGGACGCGCTTGAAACAAGGGCATATGCAGTGGAAGGTTAGTCACAATGTATGTTTTTAAAAAATTCATATTAAGAAACTGACACTTTAAAATCATGTTGTTTAAAATTCAACTCAAAGCCGGCTGATTGACCTTTCACACAAGCTTACTTTTAGCGCTAGGCGTCTTCAGATGCGTTGTCCGAGTCCATAATTTAGTACATAAATAATGTGCTAACGGGATGGATACACAGAAACTTAATCTCTAGGGTAACTTTCCTACCGAAACTTCACGGTAATAAAGACAATGTGAATAGAGCACCATTGTTCACACACTGAGGTTTCTCACGATGAAAATTTCTACCTACAATATTTAACAACGCACTTGAAAACACTATCGATAGCTCCTGTGAGGGAATCTTTACCGTTGTGACTTGTTTCTTCAATTTTTTTGTTTTTTGCCGGGGAATCAATGATTTCAGCTCTAGTTGTACTTGTAAAAGATGTTCGTTCATGGCTATCTTTAACTCTGTATATTCATTTCTTTCTCTCAATGCTTTTGTCTCAATTTTTTAATTGTCGAATTTAGTTGCCCCCCATCCGGTTCTCTTTCTGTGCTGGAAATCCTGTTCTTGATAAATCTAGGCAATACGTTTCAAAAATATGGAATTTCGGTGTTATTTTGTAGGGCAAACATATTTTCCATCTCCAGATAATACTGTGTTTTGTCTGCCATGTCTTGGTCCTGGATGGGCCCAGTGGGGACAAGAATGTGAAGTAAATGTGTGGGCTTCAGAGTAGCACTGACTACGTGTACTGAACTTCCTCCTGATTGTGTGTTATTTGTTTCGTGTATTTGTGACAGCGATTTACTATGGTAAATTATTCAAATGATGCGACGTGGGATTTAAAGTCTATAGATTGTGTAGGTTTCTTCTGTGGTGTTGTTCTTTGCTGAGTTCGCTCGCCACAAGCTTTACGCAGATTGTTCTCACTTGTTCACATTGTCTGTATGGTGTTGTTGGGAGAGTTTTGTTGTTCAATTATCAGGAAATCAATATCTAAACAATGTTGCTAAATTGTATCATTGCTCAAGTATTTCAAGTCCTATAATTTCCACAGTTTAATAGGAGTTTCCCTTGTTTTTCTCACTGTTTAACCCAGGCGACACAACTTCACCTACTGATAAGTCATTTATTTATGCACGCCTAATGACAATTCTTTCTTTACTACACGCCTTAACGGTTGCCGCAAGTGAAGAAGCAACTATGACCAACTTTTAAAGTAGCAATTAATTTATATGAATTTTTAAAAACAAAAAAATGAAAAATCTGACCAGAAATTACACACACTTTTCAAAATTTGCTCAAGATTGAATGAAAAATGCAATCACAACCGGACAAAGACAAGGACAGAGAGCAGGTACTGAGCTTTTAATTGATATCTCACACTTCCAGGGTTTCATGAAAGGTTCAGTGATAGAAAAGCTAACAAAACGGCCAATTTTTAAATTTCGCGGCATCCGATAAGGTTTAGCGGCGGCGGTACCTGTGTGCCTGTCAAGACAGGGATCGGCCGGTGATTAATGACCTTCCCGCGGACGAACTAAGTGATCCGCTGTGGTAGTGAGAATAAACCGCCGTGGGAGGTGTGTAGTCTGTTTTTTTCTCTGATTTTTCAGAGCTGAAGAAAGAAAACCCATGTCTTTACCAGTCCTTTAGTTGTGTAACTTTTTATCCATGTCATCTTTTACCTTTATGATAAATTTTATCAGACCTACTTTGTCAGATTGTTTCATTGCAATTTCAGGTTTTCAAGAATCTTTGTGGAATGTTAATCCTATGTGATAAATTATTTTAGTTTTTTAGATGGAATGTAATTTAGACTGTAACATGCTTTTCCATATTCATTTCAGTACGTGATCGCCAGAGAACAAAAATGGAAAGAGACATTTTGGCAGAAGTAAATCATCCATTTATAGTTAGACTTCACTATGGTGAGTTTGAAACACTTAAGGTTGGAGTTAATATTGGTTTTTAAGAGCATTTTTTCAAGCCCATTAGTGCTTCAGCCTATAATGCCTTATTTTAGTGGACTGTCCATTATTTAAGCTGTCGATAAGGATGCGAGAAATAATTTATTTACAAAAAGGAAATGCTTGCCAGGTTTGAGAATATGAGCCAGCCCAGTTAAGTGATGACGGTATACACATGCTAGTATACTTACAGTACATAATGTGGTCAGTAAAGAGTGTTACACTGTTTCCTATCTGCATTTTCGTTTGTATTAAAAATCATAACTAAAAGATGTTTCAAGTATGCGTTTGTAGAGCAGGAGTTCCTTAACGTGTCCTATTTTGAAGTCAGTCAACCCTAGTGTCAGTGGAAAAGAGAAATATGACAAAATTAATATCTTATGGTCTTTGAGAGGCTGTAGTAAGTAAAGAATCTACATAGAGCATGAAAGAGAAAAAAGCCATGTAGTTTCACATTTATCATGAACTGTCATCAAAACCTTTTTGTAATAGATTTTGAGGATGAATCTATTGTTAGTAATAATATTTCTTGTTTTCTTTTCATATAGCATTTCAAACAGAGGGAAAACTGTATCTCATCTTGGAATTTCTTCGAGGGGGAGATTTGTTCACAAGGTTGTCGAAAGAGGTAATGTTTCACTCTCATCGTTATTAGCGTAAGCACTTTCTTCTGTGCTTAATCAAAACGACCATGCCACATTGATGATACCACTGTTGGGGTTTGTTGTAAATATTTAAGGCATTTGTGGTATAGCATCAAGTTTATAATTCCTACCAAGTTCAGGGAACATAATGTTGTCATTAATGTAAAATCATTGAAATATTTTGTTGCTGTAGAAAATTGTGAGCCCTTTGTATTAGAAGAAGCACAGAATATATTGGTAGTTTGTGTTTTGCATATGGCTAAAATCATTCTTACTAAACCTACTGTTTTTGTACCTCTTCTTGCAGGTCATGTTTACAGAAGAAGATGTGAAATTCTATTTAGCAGAATTGGCATTAGCACTTGACCATCTTCACAGACTAGGCATTATTTACAGAGATCTGAAACCAGAAAAGTAAGAAATGTTCATGTCTGTTTACTGTGCTTTGCATGCACTCCATAAAACAAACGGATTTATAGGTTGGTGGCTTACTTGCGGTGAAGGCTTTGTTGTTGTTTTTTTTATTAATACTATTGAAGCATTAAAATGAAGAGACAATTTTGGACAGCATTATCCTCAAAGACTATAAAAGCCATGAAAAATTGGTGTAGGTTGTAATATTCATAATTTTTATCAGCCTTTATTGATGCAGTAACGAAAGACATTCCCACATGAGTACAGTTTGTCTGTGATTCCTTGTAGTACTTATCACCTGAATGACAAGAAAGTAACTATCCCTAGTTGATTATGACTCCTTCCTGCCATTTTGCAGCATTTTGCTTGACACAGAAGGGCATATAAAACTGACAGACTTTGGCTTAAGTAAAGAATCCATTTTTGAAGAGAACAAGACCTACTCCTTCTGTGGCACAGTAGAGTATATGGCACCTGAAGTTGTCAACAGAAAGGGTCATGGCACACCAGCTGATTGGTGGTCCTATGGAGTATTGATGGTAAGATTTTATCAAAGAACAGTCTGCTGTATTTATAACAGAAGAATTTTTTGACAGTGGTAGATAATCGTGTTGTTACAAGTTTGTTCACAAAACAAGAAGAAATTAACAAACTTAACTTATATATTGTGCGAACAGCCTTTCTGTAACACCTCTAGAAAATGGAGTAAACCGATAAAGTGGCTGCTATTTCACAATTGGAAATCGCGGTTGTGATTTTTGTTTGTAGCTTTGGAGATTCTTCATGGCCAGTCCTCATGTTTAGTAATCTGTGGCTGACCGATTAGCACTGTCTCTGCTGTTTTTGCTTTGGTGAAACTTATTACTGTATTTCAAGAAATATAAACCTCAAGGAAAGGGTAAACCTTTATAAACATCTTGCATGGTCAGTGAGTCTAAAGAACAAAGTAAGTGTCTTGGTTTCTTACAAAAATTTGTAAGTTGTTTTATTTACAGTTGTTTTCAAAATCTATTGTGGTTCTATCTTTGCAATATTCACATTATGTCCAAAAAGGAATACATATGAAAATAGACAGGACCCAAAATGTGGAAATGATAATTTTAAAATTTGTGTGTGAGATATCGATTTACCATGGTTTTAGTTGAGATTTTGATCTCAAAATTGTTTGTTCTGTTTTCAGTTTGAAATGTTGACTGGAGCCCTGCCTTTCCAAGGTGCCAATAGGAAAGAAACAATGACACAGATTCTGAAGTAGGTTTTTATGCGACTTTTCTTGTTATTTCAGGGGGGTTTACATGTTTTCACCATCAAGTAGGTACTTTTAAATATGCACTCAGGACTGAGATTAAGATATAAATATGAATTTTAATTTCAAAATGCTGTTCATGTTAGTTCACAGTTATAATGGCATGCATGGGTGTTAAAACATTTTTTTTCGATGTTCACAGGGCAAAACTTGGTATGCCTCCGTTCTTGAGTCCTGAAGCACAGAGCTTGTTACGAGCATTGTTCAAAAGAAACCCAGCGAACAGACTAGGTGAGTTTTCACTTCCTATTACAGTGATTGGGCAAACCATGTGTCATTGTGAGAAAAAACATGTCCCCAGTTCATTAGCAGCGAGCATTGTACTCAACGGCTATATTTTTCAGCCAGACCATGCAGTGTTGCATGGAAATTGAAATGAGAACATGATACAGTATTGATTTTCTCAGCTGACCTTTCAGCTAAGGAGATCATTTTGCTGAGGATTAGACCAGATTCAGACAGAATCAATAAGCTGGAGGAACCTCATTTCACACAGGGCCTGCTAAATGGGCTGTGCTTAACTAGCTAGCCTAAATGAGGTTAGCTGCTCACCACAGGGCTGATGCATTTACCAGCTTGTGCAATCTTTTATCTTCATTAGCAATGCCCTTGGTTGTGTTCATTTCCAAAGGGAGGTGGCAAAGTGTAGCGATTTTCCACATATCTTTTTTTATGCTGTGGAGATTGAATATCATATCCACTTCCTCAGGATCAGTGGCAACTGAGAATTATGAACACCCTTGGCAAACGAGAATGCATGATTACTCATTTGGCAAATACTGGAACAAACATCACTGTTTGGTTGTGTGAATTGTGTTTGTGTGTTAATATTTTACATGATGTTTACATTTTCTGGCAGAGGGCTGTGGGAAGTATGAAATATGTATGACAAGCGGGAGGGGGTGTTAATTACTCCAGCATATGAAGAATGAACTTGGTGGGTATCTGTTGTGTGTAGAGCTTTTCAGCGAAGATAGTAAATTAAAAGGTTTGGCTTTATTTTTTTTTCTCCAGATAAATTTGGGTGGATTATATAAAAATTATGTACCTAGTGAAACAAATAAATAATCCAACCAAATATCAGGGCCTAATCATAGGTATTCACCATTTTATAAGGGGGCAGGGGGGCTGAGGCCGAACAAATTTTAAAAAGTATATTTGTTGGGTTACAAAATCCACAGGATTGAGTGTTCATACTGTAAAGATGACTGAGGAAAGAAGTTTATGTCATGGTTTAATTATACAACATTATAAGTACCACGGGATTGAAGGATGGCCGAGGCTGAGGGGAGAAATTGATGTTATTGTCTAATTATACAACATTATAAATTTTTAATATTATTTTTATATATTCTTTTCTAGCTTTTTTTTCATATGGCTACTATATCTGTCAATAAAATAAGAATGTTGCAATGGATCGGTCTTGTCTGCAGTATATCTGACAAACAGTAGGCTGATGAAATTGGTTTTTCTTGATTTTTTATTTTTTTTTTTAAGTCTGAACTTCAGAATATATAAATAACTGATCAAATACTCAAGAAAAATGCAATGGGCAGAAATTCCACACCTTCACATTTATGCTGAGAAGACATTAATGTAAGGCAGTTTGATGTGCATACACACCATTTCTTCCTTGTCACAGTGTCTTGGTCATGCTTATGTCCTTTCATCTTGTTTGCAGGATCAAGTCCAACTGGCATAGAAGAGATCAAACAGCACCCATTTTTCAGCACTATTGAGTGGGTGAAGCTTGTCAAGCGAGAGCTACAACCACCCTTCAAGCCTGCAGTTGTTCAAACTGATGATGTCTTCTACTTTGACAAGGAGTTCACCTCCAAAACGCCTAAAGGCAAGTTTCTGATTCGTTAAGACAGACAAAAACAAAATAAATTATTTGCATTCTGCCTGAATGTTATTTTTGAAGTTCACTGATTCACTCCATGAGCTGCTCTTAGCGCCAAGGCTTCCCTCAGTCTGGACCACGAGCCGCTCACATTTGCTTATTAGAAAACATTTACAAATCCTACGAAACCAATTCGAAACTGAGGCTAGGCTAGAGCTAATAGTTCTGCAGTATTTTGGCGTCCATTACAAAGTGAGATCAAAGTGTTGGGTTTGTCCAGCATGTGTTTTAGAGAATTTTTTTTTGGACTGCGTTGTTTCTTCTGCTCTAAAAGAAAATCCAGTCAAATATAGATATAACTACTTCATTTTGTCACATAATTTTCATTATAGGATCACTTGAATGGTGTTGAAAGGTCAGAAGCTGAAATGAAGAGTTTCCATACTGGATTTATATAAGTAGAATTTTATGTTATAAAAAAAATTAATTTTTTTTTCATTCAATCACTTTCACAACATTTAGCCTAAATACATGTGTAAATTGCACATAATTGTATTCTGTATTCAATTTCTGACACTTTGCTGCCATATTTCCTATTGGTCTTTTACTGTTTTACTGACATGAAAAAACGGCAACCTGAGTTCTGTAAATCCCTTAATGGGGGTGTGGTCCGTTCATGAAAACCGGCTGGGAGTGAATCAGTTCAACTTTTAAAAGATCGCTTTTTCATTCTTTCACTGAAAAGTTTTAAGGATATAAAATTCAGTTGCAATTTTTGTATCCACTACAAACATTTTACCAAATCTCTCAGCCCCCTATTGGTGACTCCCATATAATAAAATCTTGTTTCACTAGATTCTCCCGGAATACCACCAAGTGCTACTGCTCACGAACTTTTTAGAGGGTTCAGTTTCATAGCTCCAGCATTACTAGAGAGTGAGGAGCCACCTCCGGCCGCTGACCATGCTCTAACCAACAATAACAGTCTTGCTAAGGTAAATCTGGGAATGGTTTATTTTGTAAGACAGATTCTATAGTCACTGTGCACTTGCTGAAAGCTGGGTAGCTAGACACTAAAGAAAGTTCGAATTAACGCAATATTTATGCAAGGAAATTTACTCTAGGGATAAGTTACTTTATTGGAAACATCTGAACACATAATGCAAAACTTTCACAGTAAATACTGTAAATGAATTTCAGAAATTTATCTTGGTCAGAAATATACATAAGGAATAAAAGCTAATGAATGATCAACACAATCATCTTAAATTTGATTGAACTTTAATGACACTTTGAGATCGATTCTGAGATTGACCATTGTTGGTATTGATTTAATGTTTGTTAGATTTTTATATTTCTTCCCAACTCGAATCCATTTATTAAAGTTTTATTTATTAAAATTCATTATTATTGGTAATGTAGTTTTTCAGTAATTGCAGATTTTGTTTTTGACAGAGGGTTTTTTCAAGGTTCATTTTGTTTAGTTTGCACTTCATGGGGTATGGATTTTCCTTTACAATTGTTTAGAAAACTCATAAATGTCTATATAATAACCCACCAATTGAAGGAATTCTATTAAATTGCTGCGTCTTTGTTTTGTTTGTGCAGCTTCCAGGTGTTAAAACATCGTCTTTCAGTGATGATTATGAAGTGAGAGAGGTAAGTAGAGTGAATACAATTATTTAGAGTGAAAAAAATTATTTTTTTAGCCTTCACAGTTAAATTGAAGTATTTGTTAAATATAGCTACATTTAAGAAGTTTTATGAAAACTATGGAGCTATCAAGAGAAAGTTATTCTGTGAGTCTTTGAGAAAGGATACACAAAATGAAGTAAAAAATTTTCACAAATAGAAGACTTGGTACCATATAAGGGTGTCTAAAAATACATATTCATATTTCTGAGATTTAATAACTGCTATGTGGTGCAGCAGACCTTTGCTGATTTATGGAGACAGTTCTAAAGAAGTTTTCTTTTGGAAATTGGATTCTTTTCCTCAACACTGAAACTAATTATAATTTTCATCAATTTTGATCTACAGGATATTGGCATTGGCTCTTACTCAGTGTGCAAGCGGTGTGTTCACAAAGCCTCAGGAAATAGCTATGCAGTAAAGGTAAAAGTTGAAAAAACGGCATCCTTGATTGCTGTTTTTGCTGAAATATGGGTGCACAATTTTCTCTGCGGATATTTTCAGAGCATACATAGCTAGTACAATATTCAGTGTATAATACAGTATTCAGGAGGAAGTTATTCCTACCGTCATGCTAGTCATTAGCAAGGAAAAACAAAGTATGAAGACAAATTATTGCTTGAAGCTTTCATATTTGTCTTTTGGAAATTCTGCACCACCTTGTCATCTCAAAGCGACAGTGAACATTTTGAAAAATTTTCAATTAACAATCTATTATATCAGTGTCCCCTTTCTCATTGCAAGCTTGATAAAATGCAAGTAAAACAGATTCATATCTTATGTTATTGTTTCAGATTATGGACAAAGACAAAAGGGACCCTTCAGAAGAAGTTGAAATTTTGTTGAGATTTGGGCATCATCCAAATGTGATTACACTCAGAGATGTAAGTCTGCCTTGTGGGAGAAACAGTTTTGGGGAGGAGGAGCATACTGAATACTCTTTTGTCTGTTAGGCCAGGGGTGTGCTGTTTCTCACATGTTCTGGGCAATGGAGAAATCTAAATTGAATGTGCATGTTGGGGGCTGCCTTTGGAATCAGGAATCTTCTCATTCATCCTTTTCTTAGTTTCAAATTTCATGTGAAATATATTTCCTTATTTGTTTTACTCTGTGGAAAGAAGCAGTATAAAGACTTGCTTTTTACTGAATCATTGTCATTGTTTCATTGTTTGCTGCCGGATCCATAAATATATGTCTTGATTCAGTGTCTTTGAGACTTATGATTTCAGTTTTATTGATGGCTAATAAATAAATGGTGAATTTTCTTGGAAGGGACTTGCATAGCTGCCAAGTGTCCCGTTTTTTACGGAACAAGTCCATATTTCAGGCCTTGAGTCCGTTTATCCATTTTGGTCCAAAAAATCGGTATTTTGACATTTGGCCTAAAAGATAAAAAACATTGGCCTTTTTTAGAAAAAAATCTGGAAAATACCTCTTATGCGTTGGAAGTTAGGATAGGGCTAGCCACGCCATAGTACTCGAGGCTTAGCATGCTAAAAAGGAAGAATAAAAAAATTAACTAATAATGTGAGGTATTTTGTGAGTGTCGATATTGATTTTTGTTGTAATCGTAACGGGCCACATGTTTTGAAATTCACTAGGCCTAGATCTGGCTTGTAAACAAAGACTTGGCGCAGTGAGAATTTTCATCGTGTCGGGCATCTTTGGAAAAGCACCGTTGCCCATACAATCTAGAATTCTAGTCAAGATCTAGACCTAAAGCTAGTTAGTTTAATCAGTTGAGGGTTCGGGTAGAAGAATAAAATCAGTTAAGAGATTCTACAATCTCTGGATCTAGATATCTAGAACTGGTCAAGTATAAATGTAGATCTAATCTAGAAGGAGATGAATAATGGCGTCAGTTCTGTCCAGGAGAGCTCATTTTTCACCTCAAAATTGGCTTAAAATTGTTTTCAGGAAGGGGGCATTGTCCCCCTTTACTCCCCAAAAGGGGCGCTGCCACCTAGGCTTGGGCAGCCCCTGGACCCCGGCCTTGTCCCTTATTTTGATTTTCAAAACTTGGCAGCTATGGACTTGGAGAATGTAATGAAGTAAATTTATTTTTAATCAAACTGTCCCGGCCGGTTCTCTCTCTCCCCCCCCTCCGGTTCTTTTCTTCTTTTTTGGGGGGGGGGACAAATTTTGTGCAAGTCTTTTTGTCAAGCCTAATAAAATGGCATTACACTATGACTATATGTGAATTCTTTTAAGGCATCAGTCTTTTTTATACATGTTATCAGGTGTATGACAATGGGAACAAGGTTTACCTGGTCACAGAGCTGATGAGAGGAGGAGAGCTATTAGATAAAATATTGAGACAAAAGTTCTTCTCTGAGAGGGAAGCCAGTGCTGTGTTGCAGGTGGTAGCTAAAACTGTGGAGTATCTCCATTCTAATGGGGTGAGTAGGGATTGTTGACAACATTATTCTTTTCTGATGAATTCTAATCAGAACTTACACAATTTGGGTAGTTTGTTTCAAGGTAGTATTTTTTCCATGATATTACTTAACTATGTTAATTCAAGGCCCAGCACAGAAACAGATACTTCCATCCAGTTGTTTATGAATAATTACATAGAGCTCACATAGAATGGAGACTATAATCCGAAGCTCTGTGATTTTACATATTATCTTGTGTTGGCCTCGCTTAAATTAAATTTCTTTCGCATTTCAAAGGTTGATTCCCAAGTTTATAAATAACTTATATTACTCATTGCCTCCAACTGAGACAGTTCTGATAGACATACTAATTATAACATTGTGCTCAGTTTCGTATCTTCCTCTGTCCACTCAGAAAGCAGTTTCCTGTTTCAGTCTCCATCATGTGTATTATGTGAAGTTTATTCAATTCTTTCCTGCTGGAAGCCTTGTTGGCTTTAAAAAAAAATTTTCTGTGCCTATGTACCAATCCAGGTTGTTCATAGAGACTTGAAGCCCTCCAACATATTATATGCTGATGACAGTGGTTCTCCAGAGAGTCTGCGTATTTGTGACTTTGGTTTTGCCAAACAGCTGAGAGCTGAAAATGGTTTGCTGATGACACCCTGTTATACAGCAAATTTTGTAGCTCCTGAAGTAAGTAGCTGGAGACCAGTAATTCAGCCTCTGGAATGCTTGTGGTGGAGTAAAATGATATTAAAATTACTCGGTCAGTTTAGAGGTCTTGGTTGGTTTTTTTTTGTTGTTGTTTGTTTTTTTTTAAGATCTTTACCTGTAACTTTCTCATGTTCTGCTATGAACAAATCACCACAAATGAGTAACAGGTTTTTGAAATGTAATGATTGTAGGTGGGTGCAGCTGAATGATTTTAACATTTTTCAAATTATTAATAGTAAATGGATACAATCGCAACTTGCCAAAAGACTTGTAAATTCAGTATGTTTCTTTTTTTTTTTAAGACCTTCAGCAAACTGAAATAGATTGTTGAAATAATTTAAAATCGGTTACCAATAATTTACTTGAAAGAAAAAAAAATGCTGTTTTTCATTTTCAGTACATGAACTTTTTTGACGCGCAGTAGGCTTGAAACTATGTTTGCCTTGTGTCTGGCTTGTAAGTTTCAATGGTTGTGTGTCTTTCAGGTGTTGAAACGGCAAGGATATGACGCTTCTTGTGATGTGTGGAGTTTAGGGGTGCTGTTGTACACCATGCTAGCTGGGTAAGTTAACTGAGTTAACCCATTTTCACTGCTGTTTGTGGATTTTCTCCTCACCTCGTTTCAGTCTTTAATTGAAAATGGGCGTGTTGCTACTTCCTATGTGCTTCATATAATCAGGAAACATTTCATACCAGTGGATCCCAGATCATCCCATACCTAAAGATAATATTCATGCAGTGCAACTGAGTTGATACTGCTATCTATAAAGGATAAATCACTGCCTATGATTTGAGCAGTAATTGATTCCTTCTGTATTCTGTGATCCCAGCAAAACATAGTGTGTTTGCTTTAAATGTAGCTGAGCATCCTGCAGCAGTAATTGTTGAAGAGCACAATAGTGCTTTATGCATGACAAGCAGATTACCCCTTCAATGATCGGTACAGCTGGGATCTAAAGTGATAATTTTGCTATTAACATAATAAAGCAAAAAGTATTTTTTTCTTTTTTCTGAATTGGCTTGGCTTTGAAGCAAGCGCGAATCATATTTATCACAGGGATCACTTAAAGACATAGACATCTGGCCAGTAGCAAAACAATTGAAATAGCCATAAAAGAAAGGAAAAAAATTAAGTCAAAAAGTGTGAGAAAAGGCACATTTTATGTAACAAGATTCCAAGTTCAGGAATTGGGAATGACCATAGAAATCTGAGTAGTGTAGATAGTGTATTAAGGGAAGAGTTAGGCTTCAAAATTCGACTCTCACCAGCTTTATGGTATAGATTATGATGTTGCATTACCTTGACTTGAGAACAAAGTGAGGACCAGAAATATTAGTCTGTCATTGTTTATTATATATATATTGCAGGCATACACCATTTGCTAATGGTCCCAATGATACACCTAACGACATTCTGGCAAGGATAGGAGAGGGCAAATTCTCACTGGTTGGTGGCAACTGGGATTCAGTGTCTCCACAGGCAAAAGTAAGTGCTGATTGTGTCTTTTGCAAGATACCAGTGTATAGGATGCCACATCATTGTGGATCTGTGAAAGTCTTTCTTGAGTTGTTCTCAACTTGGCAGTGGTAGACAGTAGATTCTCAGAGGCTGCCGGAGAATTGCAACAATCGTAAAATTTATTTCAGTCGCTAGTCAACACCCATCTTTATGTAAATCTTACCTCATCCATTTTACAGTGCTATTTCTATTTTTAAAATGGGCTTTCTATTTCTTCTTTCTCAGATTTTGGCTTATTTGCAATGAAATTTCTGTCAAGGGTGTTTTTCACCATTTTTTTCTGCAAGTATCTAATATCATTAATCACACCAAATTAAAAATTTTAGCATTCTTGTTTAATTGAAAAAATATTTCTTAAGTACCACGCTCCATTGATTGACTGTTCTCAGTGCTGAAATATTTTTTTAGGATGAGAGAAAAGATGGCAAGATGGAGAGGTGTTGGTTTTTTTTAAGCCCTACTAAGTACCCTCATTTCCAAAGATGTACAATGTCACACACATCCTTGCAAGGCATATTGGCTTGCCATTATTGATATATCAAATAATTGTTGTTATAAGGGTTATGAATGAGAAGAGGAGGCTAAAAGGTCGAATAAGGAAGAACTTTGCCTTGAAAACAAGGTTAGTTATTTAGTTAAATAATGAGTACCTCAATTTTCTTTTCAACAGGATTTGGTGAAGCGCATGCTGCACATAGATCCTCACAATCGATTGTCAGCAACTCAGGTGTTGAATCATCAGTGGATCTCACAAAGGGACTCATTGCCTCACCTAAGGCTCACATTACAAGATGCACAGCTAGTGAAGGTAATTTACTGTTATTTTTTTTATCATTATTCTGTCACTTCAGCCGTCTAATTGACAAATTACTTTCAGAGAAAAGTTTCTGCAAAGCGATGAACACATTTAAATGAAATTAAGATCTTTGTTCAAGTGCAGTCTGAAAATAGTTAAGGCAGTTTTCAACAATTTTGGAGTAATAAGATTGTCACATGCTTTAACTTACTGGACCCTGTTTCTAAACAGTGTTGGTAAGCAGGTTATCGCGTTTCCACTGATTTTGACTATGGTGAGGATGGTAAATGCAAGTTTTTCCTTGGGAAAATTTTTTTTTTAATTACAAAAAATCAACCAATAATCAAAGAAGCATAAAATTAGCACTACTATAAGGAGGGCAGTGTACTTTCAGTATTCCAATTATCATTTCCCTACCTGTATTCCATAAACATCTGCAACTCTGTAACTATTTGAAATTCATGAAAAATGTCAGGCTATGGATTCAAGCTCATTGAAAATGAGTTGGTTGGGGGCCCAGTGAGTTAATGGTGAATATTTGTGTTATTTCAGGGATCAGTTGCAGCCACATTCAAAGCTCTGAATGCCCAGAATTTGAAGCATGCTACCCTTGAACCAGTTGGTGCTTCCAGACTAGCACAGAGACGAGGCAAAGCAAGACCTAAAAGCTCAACAGAATTATAACAGATAATGGCATCTCTAACATATGTAACATACCTTCATTTACCTAATGATGCTTATCAAAACTAGCAACATATGAGAACTACTGTGGAAAAAACAGTTTGACTTTGCACACCTTTTTATCATTGTTGCTTCAATTATTAATCCTGTTATATACCTGTGTAGTTCAGAATTATAACACAAACACACACAGAACACACAAAAATACTAATATTTTTCATGAATGAGGGGGACACACTTATGTGATTTCAGATGTTTAAATTCAGTACATATGTGATTATCATTCAACTATTTTTTTAAACAATGTGCTTTGTAAAAAAAAAAAAAAAAAAAAAATCCCCAAACTGATACATGGAGGATTTGTTTCCGTAGCATTCTGTTTATCCATATACACGTATATACACATACCTTGTAGAATGGTTCTTTTGATGCTATGACTGGCATATCTGAGTTACAATGTTGAGTTCTTATTGGTGATCAAGATTTGATCAGATAAAAAGAGTGTGTGTGTTTTTATTGTTGTTGATGTTGCTGGGAACCAGATTTTTTGCTTACCATGTTACTGTAATGGAATGGTGGGATGTCTGTTAAAGAGAGTCACTTTTGTTAATAAAGAATTTCATATGTTAAAACTTTGTTTCTTGGAGCATTTTTATGTTGTCAGCAAACATTAAGCATTGTACTTTATTGGCAGGACACAATAGGTAATTGTTCCAGCCTCAGAAAAAAGTTTGCACATGTAAATTCGGCACATTTTCTCCACGAATAAAGGGGTTACAAAACCTTACATAAATGTAAGCCCTTCTGGTTCTGAAGATAGGAAACCATCACATGTATTACTGGCAAAGTACTTTTCATGGTTTCAACTTGCTCAAGTTTTGCTGCATATTAAGTTTCAAGTCATATATTAGCCATATCTCATTGTTTCTTTTGTCTTTTTTTTTATAATGTACAGTAAGCATGTAGGATGAGCATTGTAGTAAAGAAAAAAATGAGTTGAATATAAATGGATAGATTGAATGTACTGGCACACAGGCTGTGGATCAAGAGTTACGTGAGCACCAGTGTATTTAAGGCCCCTTTCCCCGTCACACCATAAAACACACAACAGTTTCATATTAAGTTGGAAGATATGAAAAGAAAAACCCGCATATCGTCGCTATGCTGTAAGACTCCCATAAGTAACATTTTTGGCTAAAATCACTTTTTTGGTTCTTTGGGTCTAAAAATCAATGGCGCACCTTGTGTCAAAAGCTTGTGGCTCAATTCCTGTAAATAACAATATTCAATAATCAAGTCCTTTGTCTTTAGAATTTGCTGGCGGCAATAAGCCAAAGAAAATCAGTTTTTTGGCTCTCCTGTTAAATTTTTTAAGCGTTAGTTATGGGAGTCTTGCAGCAGTGAGACGATATGTTATTCATATTCATCACTGACTGGACTAAACCAAATTTTCACTCATTCCTTGATGTTTTGACTGACATTTCCTGTTTATCCACCCAACATTGTCCGTTATCTGCTACTGATCTGCTTCCTTTAACAAAATGAAAATGTACATTATCTGTTATAGAAGCTTGAAAAGCATTTTCATTTTATTCTCCTCACAAGCTGTGGACATTTATTTCAGTTGTCTTTCCTTGATTGTCAAGACTCTTTAGCCCCTCATGATAAGTAACCAAATTATGTATTTCTAGCTAGTTTTTTTTACTGTGTACACCCATCCCTTGATTCATGCAATTTCACAATGTGATAAATTCTATTATCCTGCTCTGTATGGGAGAAAACATTGCAGAAAACACAGATCTCTGCAGTGGATTCTCACTCAGACAACCCAACACCCACCTTTAAAAAAGACGCAAGTGTAGCATTAGTGGTATTATTTTAATGCATTAACATGTTTTCAATATGACAACTGCAGTTAAAACATTGTATTTTTTTCTTGTTGCATTCATTTACCCTTCTTTTTGATAATGCATTTGGCATATATGTGATTTCAGCTAACACATTGTTTTTACTGAATTTAACTTTTTGCATAAATCAAAGGATGGGTGAAAATGGGAATGGCCTGCAGCCAGAGAGAACAGTATTAGTAGTGACTTAAAGCATTGACTTTTGACTCGTAGCATTTAGAGATCTTTTGTCTTGAATGGCCATCAAGAACGGAGTTTTAGAAAAAGTTTTTTTTGTGATGTAATTGCCACAGTTGATAAATATTGTGCGCATTCTGATCACACCCTGGCATGATAAAGAGTCAGTTAATTTTTACTTAAGCAGTGATGCCAACAAAAGAGGTCAGGTCCTAAGGCATCTGCCAGTGAGACAGTCATCCTATCTGGCAGTTGGACAACTGCATTCAAGACATTGTGCCAGCCCACATTAGCAGATGATTTGGTCACAAACATTCTCATAATATTTAGTGGAAATTATATTTGTGCTGGCACAAGATCCCAACAAAAGCTGTGATGATTTATTTATCTCAAGATGTGTAAGATCATTCTTCTGTTTTAAAACAGATAGCCGTATTTTCAGCAACAGAGTGAAAATTGGGACAATTTTTTCTTTCTTCTTGGGTTACGTCGCTGGTCTTTCCTTTCTTTTGTCCTCCTATCATCATTTGGTCCAATAGAGGCCTTCTTACCACTTTGTGGATATATTTCCTAATTTTCATTCCCTTTGGTGGCCTAGTTATGTCAGTTGGTGGTAATCATTTCAGTTAGTAATTTCACTCCTGTAATCCACACCCAATGTCTGTTTCATATTTACTGATTTACTTCTCATTCTAACATTGGATTGGAAATGTGTTAATAAAGTCTCTTACCTTATACATTGTTTCTGTCTCAACTGCTGTTGAATTGAACAAAAATTGCGGTCATCTAAAACTTAAACTTGGCCGTCAGTGCGAAACTGCAAGTGCCATTGAGAGCTTCTATGCCTCAATGCAATTGTATCCTGGCAAAGATCTCATTGATAATGATAGTATGTCTTGAATCCGGTGTACAATTTATTTAATAACTTCTCCGTCTAAGGCAAGTTCAACAACAGCCATATTTACATTTCTGACCCTGTTGAACCCTTTCTTAACAGACATAAATGTTCTCAAAATGTTAACTTTGTAGAAATTAGAAAACTTTTTATTTGTTGATCTTTGTTATGACGTATGTATCACTGTGATACATGATTCATATTAACTCTGTTACAATCAGCACAAGCATTATTTTGTTGTTTACAGTGCAGATTGTTGGAAAAATAGGAACTATAATAAAGACTAGTAGGGCAAAGATTGACATTGGGGACACAGTGGTCTAGGGGCAAGATGCTCGCCTCTCATGCCAAAGGTATCGGGTTCAAATACCGGTCGGTGCAGGCATGTCGGAATTTTGGATTTTTCCCATATTTCCCTGTCTCTGATCCTATTCGGAGGGCCCATATGCCACGTTGCACAAGTTAAAGATACTCTGGCAGTTGGAAATCATGAAGAACAGACAGTACGAGGCCGCCGCCAGGGCAAAATTCTAAGAGATTGATCAAGAAACAAGAAAAAGTGATATGTAAATGCCAAGGGCCACAAACCTCCTAAAATAAAGACCTAAACACATTGACTTAGCAGACCTTTGATAGAGAGATAATGACATCAAGAAAATAGAATTACAATATTTGTCAAAACTTCCTCATGATTGGATGTTCTAGGTTAGACTGGGCCATGGCACTAGGTAGTAGAATTTTGCAGTTTCAAGATGGGTCAACGTTTATACAGTAAAGTCAGTTACTACAATTTAAACTTGAGATGTGGATACACTGGCTATTGCCTGCAAATTTCAACTAGCTTCAGTTGATCCCACTTGTCAACCTGGCTGTCATATACAACATATCAAATCTAGCCATGTATTTTTTTGACGGCTGACCTGAAATTGTCATTTCTTTGGAAGCACAAAAGAGAAACAGCTACTGACACAAGTAGCTGTGTAGCTAATCCAGACAAGTGTACATAAATTTGTCCTTTTTTTTTTTTTCCCTCAGTTTATCCCACCCCTCTCCCACCACCACCATTATCTAGTTGTCCGTTCATCTTGGAACATTTGATCTGAATACTTAAAATCATTATATATAGAGAGGAGAAAAGTGATTTATCAGTAAATGATTGTGCAGAAGACTACTGCCTGCTCTGTTGTTTTTGTTCTCTTTTTTTTTTGGTTTTTCAAGTGATTTTATAGCCAAACTTACTAATGATTATGAGTACAGTCCTTCTGGAGTGACAGACATGTCATTGGTTGTTAGTCAGAACCTCGTTAAAATTGAACTCAAAAGCTGTTGTTAGGGGATCTTAGTAATTTACATAGTAAGCTATAGGTAGAATGGGCAAAATCGCCATCTTTGAAGTAAGGACCCACGCGTCACCATGACGATTGTGGCGTTGATTTTGATTCGTTATCGGATTTGCACTGTGAGCACTTGAGGTGTCGCAAGCCAATCAGAGGTGAGCTAAAAGTAGTTTGCTACAGTAAACAATGGCACATGGGAGACGTTCCGTCAATTCTATCACTTCCTTTCCCTTGTTTACACGGATGGTAGGAAATCTGACCAGCTTGGATCCATCCTTTCCACCCCTGCCATAACAGTCAACTGCAATGCAACCAGCAGGCATTTTAACCGCTTAGACATATCTCGAAGTTATCACTATCAGCTGATCCAATGGCCATCTTGGGTTTCGGAAGAACAAAACAAAAATGCTCTGTGACATCATTCGCAATGGGCCTGTATTTTCTATGACAGTTATATCTTTGATCCGCTCCTCAATTGAAGAGACTCCGCAAGTTTTCATCCTGACAAGGCAGAATATGTTTTATTTATACTGTCAAAGAAAGCCCCGTGGTTGTTTTTTTTTTTTTTTGTTGTTGTTTTTTGTAAAACTAATCCAAAGTGTTAGAAAACTATCCTTTTGCACGATTTGGGATTAGCATGATACAGCACCACATGACAGTTTGTATGTGTCAGATTTCCCACCTAGATCCATATCACAAGGAGTTGCTCAAATGTATCTTGATTTATAGTGGCCATTTACTTTTGTCTTCATTTGCATGCATTTTTGAAGGGGCCTACCTCAGTCATTCAGTGAAATATGATTACATCTAAAAAGTTGATTAGATCTTGATTAACATTTGTTTTTTTTGTTGTTTATTTAGCCACACATGTGCCAGTCTTCACTGGAAATATTACCCAGTACATACAGCTTAGGATGTTGATAATTTTGAAATCTTCATAATGTTTTAAATTAATAATAAATGTAAAGCAAGTATGCTTAATCATTTTGTTTGACTGTAACTTTGATCCTGTTAGCCATGCATTTGAAAGCTACAGCAAGGCAGAACATTGTTTTTTTTAATATTATATATGACTTTGATTGAGGGAAACTGTCATGCTGATGATTTATGTACATAAAGGACGTTTGTGATTCTGTTGTTCACTTGTGAAATTTTTTCCACTCATCATTTACAAGGATGTTTTTTTTTAAACTTTGCTGAGAATTTTTTTTTTTTTTTCTTTGGTCAGCCTTCATTATAATTATTTGTTTTATTCTTATAGATTTATTACTGTTGTTTGATTAGGGTTATGCAAAACAGATCAGTGTATATATCCCAGTGATGGATAATGTGATATATACAAGGTACAGTAATTCAGGGGTTATATTGAGATATAGCAAAAGAAATCAAAATACAGGTATTTTGCAACGTTATGAGCCCATTGTGTCATCTGAGGACTATCAAATTGTGGCAGTATAATAGTTGAAAAATGCTTTTTAGTATGCTGGTGTGCAACACAATCCACGACATTTCCCCAGACCTATTCAGCCATGTTATGGAAAAAGACAGCATAATACAGTGTAGATCAAATTCACTTTCTAAAATAATAATAATAATAATGAATATCATTTACATAGCGCCCAGTCCAAAAAAATTGCTTTAGGTGCTTGACAGAAAGTCTTGCTTTCTCCACCTGCAACTCACCCTATTTCTCTCCCGCTCTCTCTTTCCCCTTCTCTCTCATGCTCAGTCTGGTGCATACACTCTTATGCTAGACATACATAGACACTCACCTAACGCAAGCACATAAGGATAAATAAGCCAGAAATTAAACCATAAAACAAGAAAAAAAATCATTTTTCAAAACAAAGTGTGCTCTTACTTTCTGTTTGAATAATAAATTTTACACAAGTGAAATTGAACAAGAATAAAGTGGAGGGCAGCACCAAAAAATAAGATTATTTGCATCTGGAGTAAATTTCATTTACGTCTTTCCAGTTACTGTAACATGGCAATTGGCATTTCAGGGTATCACGCCTTGGGTTGGGGATTCCTGGGTATGCTTATTGTAATGCTGAGATTCTAAGTTGTTTTCCGAATGTGAACAGCTCTGAGAATGTTAACAAAATGCCTGTGGGAAGCTAAATTTTCTGAAGAAGAAAATTAGAATTAAGAACAAATTGTGGGAGCTCTGAGGCTTCAGTATTTTATTAAAGAAAAACATATGCTTTCTTGGTTGTCATTGTGAGCAGCAGGTATAGGCTGAATGTGAAGTCAGTTGTAAAATTTACAGTTTTGTGCATTTACAATGTGTAACATGATGTGAAAGAGCTCACTTTTGTGTAGAGAAAAGCCATTGTGAATAATGTACTTTGTCAGTGAATATATTTTTAATGTACTTTAACACATGAAGGACATACCAATAAAGTGGATTGCCATTACATCAAACACTGAATGAACAAAGTATGTTGCACAGATTTGATCCTGATTATGCTCATTGGAACAAATACATTATATTTTGGAGTGGACAGTTTGTTTATTGAAGGGGTAGGGAAGGGGGGCAACATGGTAAATCATCAATATTGGGGACCCTGGTTCATGGTTTGCTGGGTGGTGCAGTGGGAGGCCTTGGTGGTGAGTTAAGATTGTTGTTCCTAATCATAACTAAACTCAGCACTGGCTGTTGAAAATGTTCCTTGTTTTGTCCATGGTTCATTGGATGTGAATTTTGTTCCTTGCAACCCCTATGTGTGCCTTAATCATTTGTCAAATGCCATTGCTTCATATTTTCAGTGGATCCTTCAATACTAGACTGTCCTTGTGTTACCTATTTGTAAAGAAGGAATCCTGCATTTGTCTCATGATTAACTAACTCTTCATGTATGACTTCCCAAACTTTGTTTTCCAAGCCGTAGTGTCTTCTATGTTAGGTTTATGTCATAAAGTGCAAAATCTCAAGAGTCCAAAAACAGATTCTATGTAACTGCCGGCTTATGTATCAGGAAAAACTGTCCAATGCAGAGAGAAGTTCATTAATTGTCATTCATAAAAATTCCAGTGAGCAGGAGCATTCCCATTCTTCCCTTCACATTCTCCCTTCCCTTCTTTTTTTTTTAAAAAATCTTTTGAATGACCTTAAATTGCATAAGTCGGCTTGACATTTAGCATATTTTGGGGCACTTTCTTTAGCATAGTTTTGTTGTTGTTTTTTTCCTGCCATTGTTTATGTCTACTGCATCACCCATGGTGTCACTTCATGGGATTCCGATGTCTCTGGGGAACTACATGTATACTAGATGGGACAATTTCTTTAATGGTCTGTTGTTAACTTTGTTGTCTCCTTTGCCCGTGTTTGTTCACCCTTTACAATTTACCCATTTCATTATTTCAAAGCAGGGCTGGTGGCTTTGAACATTACTTCAGTAAGTGGATTCTTTGTTGCTAGCTGTTGTGGGTACACCTTGTTTTTTTTTTTTTTTGTGTTTCATTCTATTTCTGAAAATGAAGTAATACATTGTCACCGCACCCTAAGAATGTAGAAGAATCTAATTTTACATGCATTCAACCACATTCAGGGCCGCATTGAATGAGCTTGGTTATAGACTCCTGCACTGAAAATAATCAAAAGGCAAACTTCGAAAAATTCATTGTAACTAGACCGGTTGTGCTAAAATAAAACAGTTTTTTGCTTCACCTGAAAAGTAGCCAAAACCAGTTGCTACAGTTTTAGGGAACGATGACTACATAATACATGTATTTTCTTGAATTACTGTGAAATGCCGTCCTGCTTCGCTTGAATTTCTATTTTTCTTTTTCCTGACCAAAATTGTATTTGATTCCCTGTGAAAGTTTTCAGTTTGATACTACTGCCTTGAATGTCCAGGGAAAAGGCTGGTCCTTAGGTTTGCTCAAATTTGAACTAAACATGGACTGTGGTTGCCAGATTTGGGCCTACAGTGTATGTCTACGTCTATAAATGGGGTTTATCACTAGTAGCCAATTGTGTCAATTTGGGATTTGTATTTTGTTTTATTAGCCATGTTTATCCCTCTGTATTTAGTGAAGACCAATTTTATTGTAATTGATAACATTCTGTGTGGTGTCTGAATTTTGCTTATCTATTATCAATCTGAATGGAAATTTTCATTATTTTTATGTTAATCTTTTTTTTTTTCTTTTCAGTTCATACTTGGGGAAGTACCGTGTGACTCATAATTTTGATTATTATCCCCCCCTTTCTGTTACTGAACCAAAAAAAAAAGAAAAAAGGACATTTAAATAATATCGCAGTCTCTTCTTTTCTGAGTTTAAACACTCTGATGTGAACAAAAGCTGGGCATTTGAAAAAATATATCTGTTGGAGAAATCCATGTGATGACCTTGTCCAACTTGTGATATTTTGTTCTCTGTTTTTTTCTTTTTTAAATTCATCTGTATACCAAATAATAGTCTTCAATTTGTCTGTGAGATGGGACACGAGAAGAAGGGAGGCCCACCTATGATTTTTTTGTCACTAGTTATGAGAAAATTGATGCAAATCCACCAAGTCAGAAGAAAGACACATAAGTTCAACTGAAGTAAAATTCTATTATGTGAACTTAAATATTAATTTTATCCTCAGTGTGGAACAGAGTAACATCCTGTGAAAAAAGCTATGAATACAGAGGTTTTGAAAATTGAAATGTATCATTATTTCAATCACAGTGATATTTTCTCAAGCGAGGATATGAAAAGAGAATACTTTTTCTTTTCATTGCTCCATAAAATCTCATAAACCTTCTGAAATATGGCTAGATAACCATTAACTTTATTTACTGGTCATTTCATATTATTCTGTATCTGAGCTGCAAGTTTGGGTAGATTGGATGACTTAAAGCACCCAGTCCAATAGACCAAGGTTGTTTGTAAAATGTGAAAGACCAAAATTGCTGTTGAATTGTACTTGAAAGATATTTGATAAGCTGGCCATAGTTAAGTCCACATGGGCCATTTGCCATTATCTCAAACAAAATATATTAGACTTGATTTGGAATGTAATTCAACTTTAATTTGGTTAGTCTGTCCAGCAGTAAAGCAAACGTGAAAAGACTTACGAGTTTGCTTGCCAACGACAATATGATGCACATTGGCTGTCTCTTTCTTCATTATCAGTTATATTTTTGTTTGCTTCTTATCACTAATAGTACATACTGTATTATTATTGTGTTGTACATGTTTCTTGTTGCCGATATTGTTACTTGTTCCTACCATCTGCAGTGTTTCAGTGGGGTTTTTTTTTTTTAAAGTGGTGCTTTCACACATCTGGTTCAATTTCATATGTGATACCTGATTGATCTGCAGTATAATATATAAGTTGCTAGATTAAGTAACTTGTCTCGTATATCATCCTGGGGAGTGGATGCTTTGTTCATAATCTTCATAGTCCCATATGAAACGTAGCCAGCATTTAAAGATTTACTTAATAGAGTCATGAAATGAGTTTGTATATGAAATTATGAAATTTTCTATGATTTATCCTTTTTTTTTTTTTTCTTTTGAACATATTTGCTTTACTGACACGTTTATACCACAGTATAATAAAGGTCTTCCTTTTCTAAAAGTTATTTGTTCACTGACTAGAAGCTTACAGGGATGGTTGCAGGTATGGGTAGGGATTTGCTGTCACCTATAAGGATATAAAATGGGAAATTCGGCTTCCTTTTGTCTACACTGGGGGGGGGGGGGGGGATGATTTTTTTCTTCTAATGCTTTCGTTTTCACTTTCTGAACACAATCATGTCCTTCCATACTGCAGAGATGTAAAAATGATATTAATAAAGAAAAAAATAAAATGGCCATGTTCATGGAGTGAAAAAGGATTGCATGTCCCATAGTAAATACATGTACTTTTGTATATCTCGGAAGGGGATCTGGTGTGATTGCATGGCAATATTCCCAGTTAGTAAAATCAAGATTCCTACTAGGGCATCGCCGCAGGCACACAGTGATAAAAACCAGCAGCATCTATGGAATGTTTCTATCGGTTCAGTAATGAGTTTTAAAAAAAAAAATACAGGTCAGCTTTATTCTATTTCTAGCGATCTTTTGCGCAAATCTGGGGAAAGGGAAAATGAGTCCAGTGAGTTCTGGAATGCGGAGCGGGGATGTAACAGACTGAGATGTAAAAAGATAAGGCTGTGCAAACGAATTGTGTCGCACCATGGTCTCGTTACCGGGCAAAGGGATTAAAGGAAGTGAAATACATGTACATGTATATGTGATGACTCACGTTTGCAAGTGCAAAGGGATTGTAAATAGGGATATTACCAGAAAAATTGTCATGAAAAAGTGGTTCAGTTTTACATAGTGCCCACTGTGTCAATGGTAATGCATTAAACGGGGATAGACAGTATTTATAAGTCACAAATGAATAGTTGGTTATAAGGAATTGGGCCAAGGAGGGGAGTTAAAATCATAGTAAGTTAAGTTTCTTAATGCAAAAGTTAAATTTTGCTTTGCTACCTAACATTTATTCCCTAAAAACAATTTAGAAGTGCGGTTCAAAATTAATAATAAATTGGTATGCTGAACTGGATTGTTTGAAAATATAGTTACTCTGTTTGAAAAATGCGACGCCGATTTTAATAGCCCAAATCCTAAATAGCAAGAACTATGAAAGGGATCAGCACGGTGATTATAGGCTTCCTTCTCTTCTTCAGCATGTTGTAGATTGTGTATAGGGGCTGTGTGGGCGTGGTTCGTTTATGGTAAAGCTGTGGATGAGAGATCGGGAAACCGCACCAGGAAGTGTCTGTTGAAGGAGGGGAGCAGAGTCTTGATCGGTAATGAGAGCTGGTTTAAATTGAATCAACGACGCACGGCTAGTGGGCTGTTTCTGATTTTTAAGTAAAATAACGAATTTAAATCCAGCTAGTTTCTTTTGTAGAACAAGAGTTCTCGTATTGTCCTCTTTGAAAGATATGGCCGTAGTGTAAAGGAGCTTTGGAGAAATGTACTAAAATGCCAAATTATTGGTAATCAAACGAAGAATATTTATTTATTAGTGTAATTTTCATGTATTATTTGAAGTACATGTAGGTCCTTTTCGGATGGACTGCTCACAGCGGCTCGTGGTGGCGAGTCGGTTATTAGTGTTAAAGGTAACAGTGACAAGAGAGATGTACAATACATACACATTCGTATTTTGAACTAGGAAAGATAGGACACACTATAGTGGAAACAGTTATCAATCATAAACAGTCTGCAGTAATATCCGTGATATATTTATTGTATACATGCATGTATTTTAATATCGTCCTTGACATGAAAGATCTGACTGAGTAATAGTGACCGAGGGAAACTTGAACTGGATTATGGAAGGTCAGGAGGAATGTTGAAAACTTGCAAATTAATGGAAGATACTACACGCCAACTACAGTTATTGCATTTTGTGCACTCATCCCCGTCTTGAGGTATACACAATCATATTCTCCCCCTCATTTGTTGAATTAGTGAATTACGTCATGCTGACATAGCTGAAAATGATGTGGCAGTTGGCGTCATTAACGTGGATTGCCATTACATCAAACACTGAATGAACACTCTATTCGTCAGTGGGTTACTCAGTGCACTAAATGGAATGTACAAAGGAGAAGAAAAAAATCCTAACTCCTACATTGGTCACGCAACAGTCTCATGCACCATACATCTATCTCTATATTAATGCTTGGAAGGCCTTCAAAATCCGGAAGTTCGAACCAAAATTTTGCCGTTATCTGGGGTTTGACTGCTGACCTGTGACTTTAAATAGTTTTGTGCAGAGGCTCATCCAGATGAGCTTGCCAGTCAAAAGCTGTGTTTTTGTGTGTGGAAGCGGCAACCGAACCCAGCTGTAACGAATCTAATCTAATGCAATCGTTGTCGAATGGACTGCACATATGCAATTTTTGCTTTACCCTGTTAAAACCCAGCATAAATTTCAATTATTCCGGTCTGAGTTCCTGTAAGTTCTTCACAACCAGACTCGATTCATAGTTATTTCATGCTGTTCTCGGGAAGCAGCCCACTGTTTGGTATCCCTGTCTCATTGACCCTGATCTCGAAGTGCGTTTCGTTTGATGAATTTAAAATCTAAATTACACAATGCTGCGGTTTAGAAGTTTACTCTTGGCTTAACTTTTGAAGTTTTTATGTCAAAGAAGACCTAACATTTCTTCTAATAGTCTCATTACACTCGAACAAATAACTTGAATCTTTGCAATGCACCAGAGTCGCTTACCTTTCCTTCCTCAGTGTTTTTGATTTAATGCGACGAGCGACCAAAACTGTTCTCTGTGATAGTTTTAGGAATACATGTAGCTTGAAAACTGCAAAATGTTCTGAGGTTCTATTACGTAGTGTTAAAATATAAAGGTGTGGACAAAATACTTCTTTTCAGCGAATGACAATAGTGAAAGATAACGGCAATGTTGAAAACAATAAGTAATATGGTACATAATATATATGGGTGTACATGCACTGAATTTAAGTATCCCAGCACCTTCGACTGTCCCCTGTGTTTAGCTCACTTCTTTGACAAGACATATCAGTCCTTTTGATAAGGATATGGCGCCCTGTTTTTTATTTTATTTTTATAAAGGCCAGCATGTTAATACATGTATTATGATAATGCAGTGTTCTCGTTTGTTGAAGAATCAATGACTCGCATTGCTTACTGAGCTGCAGACATATAGTATACACATGTATGTGCGAACAGCGATTTTGTGGAAGTGGAATGTTTTGTTGTATTCATTCTCATTGTATCAAAAAAGTACTTGTAATTATTTTATATCAAAGTATCGTGAATTTATGTGATAAAAACGCAACTGCAATTTGCCGGGCCCCTAATTTTACTGTTCTATTTGCTGCTGTCGCTGTTGTTATTGTTAATAATGATGTTGTTGTTGCTGTGCAGATGATGATGAAGGAGAATGGATTTGTAAAAAAAATGTATTTTACATATAAATGACGTTATATTTTATTACAACAATACACGTCTTCATAGTTCAAGCGAAATCAAGACATATCAATTTTGTTTCGCGGAGATTAAGATTTTTTGTTTTTCTTTTCCCATCTTTTTGTCGATTTAATAGCTGTGGCATTAGATAAAATGTTGTTTTGGAATATGATTGTGACACTCACATTTTTTTTCCCCCAACAGTGGGCTGATTTGTTATCTTAATCTTGCACAGTGTACCTGCTTGTGTTTAGCCTATTTATAATTACATCTGTGTGCTTTGCATTGCCTTTGATAAGTATTAAGTTTCACCTAAGAGCTATGGAAAGCAAGAGGGCCCACTGTCCTTTATCACAATTATGGTATCAGAAAATTAACATCGGGACTTCAAAGCACGTGATTTGCAAGTGAGAGTAAAATGAATCTTGTGGACTTTGTGACCTTGGCAAGAAACAGGGCAATCTGACATCGTATTCTTTGACACCTTCCCTGACAAGAAATTATGCAGCCCACATTGAACAAACACAACAAGATAAATGACAATAAAACATCACCAAAAAATGTCCATTCAAAACAATATTGATAGTACTTAGTAGGCCTACTGGCCCATCAGGCCTAATTATTGTTGACAAAGTGGCCGGTCTAAAGTTAACATGAAGTGATTTGCTATCGCGAGTAGAATAAAATGTGAGTGACAGAAGAGAATTGCTTCATTTGGACGAGGCCACAGATATTTGTCTGAGTGTCTCTTTGCTTTTCCGAGCTCGTGGATTTTGTGCTAGTACAGTTACAGTGAAAGGTTCACAAACATGATTTATTGTAAACCTTGTAGTTTGATTTATTGTAAACGTACACTGATCACGAGTGTGAGGTTACAGTTATATAATATACATGTATATGAGATACATTAGTTTTCCAAATTGTTGCATCAGCTTTACAAATTGTACCTTTGTTTATACCTTTCTATTACTGATATTTGTTTCTGTTACCATTCCCATATTGCTGGCTGTTTTACTCCACCACAACCCTCTCCCCCACCTCGCCCTCCCTCAAGAGAAAGTGGACAAAGTCATGAGAAAATTAAAAAAAATGTTGATGCACAAAGCAAAACTTGTCTTGAGATAAATCATAAATCCTGCAAAAGGTTACTTAATAGTAAAAGTTGCACAACGTCACTGCTCTGCGACAATTGCATATAGGCCTATGTCAGACTTGCCAAAAGGCAACTGACAGTTCTTTGCATTCCTGAGCATGAGGGCTATCAGTAATGCGCCAGCAGGAAAAGTAATAATCCTGTAGAATCATTATGGCGTAGGCTACCAAATGACACAAAAAGAAACGTGTTTTTTTTTTTTTTCGAAGTGGATAGGTAGACCCCGGGGTGTACCTAGCGAAATACAGGCGTTTTAGGATAGGTGGACCCCGGACCAGTGAAAGCTGTCCGGGGTCCACCTATCTTATATAGATAGGTAGACCCCAGGGTCCACCTATCCTCTACCTTTTTTTTTTCTTAATATCTCAAACGTGTCCAATATGATTTATATGCCTTTAGCGTAGAGCACTGACGACATGTATTATCAGAATTAATTTGTGCCAATATTGCACCACACAGAATCGCCGTGTACTAATTGTCATGCAAAATGTTGAACCAACAGCATTTAATATTTTGTACTTAAATGTGTCACGTGTCCGGTTGACCAGGACTCCCTCCGAGCATTCTTGACTGACATTAGGACTTAGTGTGGAGATGGCAGACCATCACTTGGTGTAATTCTAGAATTACGTCATGTAGTTCATTCAGCCTTTACGAAATTATGGGATAGGAAGTTCGAATCAAAAGATCTTGCTAGAGACTGAATTCTTCATCTCATTCCGCGGAGATTAGACGCTATGATGTCCTGATTCTCAAAGTTTTAATGTAATTATTTTATCAAACAGCTTAAAAAAGACTGTCTAGGCAAGAATGGAACAGTGGACGTTCTTAAAATCGTTTGTTGACAGTTATTTCGCTGATTAATTTGAAACAAACTTATGAGTAGGACCACAATGTGAATAATTTAATTTTTATTTTCTTCCGTAATTCCCATGCCAGTTTGCTTGAACTTCGATAACTGAGCAGTGAACGTGGCCGCGCACGTGGTTCTTGTTGGCGTCTTTAGAAACCAACCTTGGCGGGCTGTAGAAAGATAAGGGCAGCATTGCCAGTGTGTTGTTTGCAGTAATAACTTCTGCTGTTAAGTTAGTGGAAAGACTTGTTTGTACATGTCAAGATCGGAAAGCGTAATAAGCACTGCAGAGTACTGTATTTATTTGCTACTTGTCCTGAGGCAAAAGGCTTCTGCCGAACTATGTAGGTGTGGCCCGCCCTTCTTTGGGGGGGGGGGGGGGGCGCAATTGCAATAGTCTCCTTTTTTAATTCTATGTCATCCATAAATAAAGTATGTGGTGTACTGCATAAACCATAATTATTTTTAGTAGGAAGAGGAAGTTTCCTCCATTTGGTCGGATAAAGACACAGGCAGGATTTAACACATGGTTGACACTGTAAGGGAAATCATGCCAGTAGGTCACTTGTTGTGTCATGACACATTGAACTTGGGCACAGAGTACTTGAACCGTAACAGAGCAGTTAAATATAAACTAATGTGACCTAGTATAGACTGATTATCGCAGCGTATTTTTAGGCATTGGAAAGATAAAAAGATATCGCTGTTATCACTTTGAGGAAAATAGTGTTGTCCCAGGAAAATGACTTGTCTGAATAATCGAATGGAATGTTGTCCCAACAACTTGGGTGTTTCAAGTTCCGTGTGACTATAATGTTATCCTGTGTTGTTTATGCTTTGAACAATTTTGATTCCAATAAGAAAGAAAAAAAAAAGAATGTCATTTAGTATCCATGCTCATAGTGCTATTATAAGTACTGTACATAATATTAATAACATGATTATTATTATCTTTGTATTTTCAGCCACCACGCCCAACTGACCATAGTAATAATAATATTTTATCATAAAGCTACCATTTCTAACCACATAATATTTGACCCATAACGTCAAAACCACAGCATAGAAATACGAGCAGGTCATTAGTATTGTTTTCTGGAATTGACGTTTTGGGTCATTGTTTTGTACAAGCTTCAGAGTGTTGATATTTTGATCCCATTTTTATTTTTTTATCATCCACATTAATTTTTTCTTGTTGTTTTTCCTCTCTTGTTGTCATTGTACATAAGACATTTTCACCCTCATGATCCCCATGTTTTTCCCTCTTTGCCTTTATTAAAAACAATAAACAAAACAAAACAAAAAATTAATTTACAATTGAAAGTATGCCATAAAGCGGACTGTACTGGCTCATAGGAGCCACTTCATCTATTTATATAATCAATTAAAAACATTATATTTAAAAAAAAAAAAAAACAGTGTTTGTTGCCAATGCTTTCTTCCTAAATTTTATCCATGTTCGAGTGCGAATGTGGAAAGAGCAGAGAGATTGCATATTAAGCAAACTGGGGCCACCCATAATACACTCGCAGGAGGAAAGGTTGGAGGTTGAACCCAACCTAAAAAAAAAAGTACGTCGGGGGAAGGGGAGCACACGTATATGTTTGAGTAATGGTAGTGAATTAATGATTAGTTTACTTCTTTTTTTAAGCTATTAAAAAAAGGTTGAGATGTCCACAAAAATTGAATAGTATGCTATTTATCCAAAGAAAGCGGCAAGTGGTCCAGGCAGGATGCCACTTATTTAAACTTCTATTTTACTTCAAAAATATCAGTCATGGCAATTCACTGTTCTATTAGTCGTACTCTCGTACAAAGGTGGGTTGAAGCCAAGCGAATATAATTATGGAGACGAGTGAGAAGCGATACAAGAAAATGTTACCAAAATCAAGTGTTCATACTCAATGGATGGCTCCAAGTGGGAAATGGTGAGAAGGAACGTTAACGTCAACTAACAAAACTGCTTGAAACGAGGAACACGCTGCCGGATGGGTTCTTAAAAATATTGTTTGAGGACTTTTTGAAGCAAATTGCCAAAGAAAAAAAAGACTTTCAGTAAATTCTGCAGGTACACAGAAAGACAGGACTTGCTAAAAAGGAATCTCCTATGTTGCGCACGTTCAAGCAACCTACGGCTATGCCGCCCCGTCAATATTGTATACAGTCTGTCTAAACAAAAATAAAACAGATAACAAATAAATTTAAAACGTTTACACACTTTGAATACTTAATGCTATTGACACAGTGTCAGTTAAGACACATCCAAGATTTATAATTCAGATTTAAAGACCCGAGTTATTGCATGTATACAAACTAATGGCCATTCTGGGCTAGACTGATGACAAGATAATTCAATATAGATGCAGTCAACATTAAGCTAGCAGTTCATTTGCGTGGCCTATCGTTGAGACACCTTGTAGTGATGGGTAAAAAAAAGATGAGTATTCTGGGCATTGAGAGATCTTAAACGGTCGAGTAGAACAGCCAGCAACCTCATGGAATTCCGACGTGTATGAATGAGGTCAACTTTGCACATAGGAACGACACCGTTCCTATGTAGATCCCCTGGATACGACGTCGTGCCAACACCTGTTTGATGTAGGAACTCGCTCCTACGGTAACCCTACCAGCCCTAGGAAATCCTATCCAAATCTACGTCAGGCTGACGTAAAGGTGCTGACTGGGAGGGTATCCTGAGGGGTCTTTGACGTATCATTTCAAACCTGGAAATCATACCAAGATCGAACTACTAGCCAATGTTGATTGCATTGTACGCCACAGCGTTGCTAGGCAAAAGAGGGTATTATCATGTCAGCTCCACCCATGATCGATAGGTTTTCACGGTGGGCGCAGTGTAGCATCTTTTGTACACTAGGTTCAATGATCAAAATTGTGCTGGAACCAGAGACATATGCTACTACTATTAGGTCACTAGCTGGCACGATCTGTAAACAAAATTCATACATACACACTCGCTGCGCATATTAAAGATTTACAAACCCAAAATTAAAACGAAATAAAATGTCACAAATCCCAGACTGGGAGATGAAATAATGATAACAAGACAACAATCACGAACGAACAAGTTTAACACTTAACAGAACAACCCATCAGACTCACACATTTATTATACATAAACATAAAGATAATAGCGCAAATACAGACATTATATTATTCAATTCAACTGCCGTACAACGGCCTTCTCCCGTACGCACACTTCCTCGGGTCCACAACCCGGTAGTTACTTTCTAAAGACACTTCGGTCTCAGCTTCTCCTCTCCATGTCTTAATAGCACATTAATATTTCAATGGCACCGCAGTCTCCCAATAGCACCTTCCTATTGCCATAACACATTAGCATTCCAATAGCACATCAACATGGCAATAGCACATTAGCATTTCAATAGCACATCAACATGGCAATAGCACATTAGCATTTCAATAGCACATTCACGATCACATATACGTCCCTGTCGTTGGCCAGACTGCCACGACTCATGTGCTGCGACTGTCCTACGCGACAGCGTCACTCCTGGCCTATGTGTGGCCTTCGGCCCTATGCTGGCCTATCCCCTGTGCTCACCGTAGGCGGCGCTTCGGCCCGTCCCCGGCACCTACAAGAATAACATTACATTGGTATAATACCATACCACTTCTATTCACTTCACCCCTCATTACAACTCATCACAATAGTTCACATTTCACTCACCAAACATCCTACGGTAACACACCTCCACCGTAGTACACAATACTCACTCTCGCTACAAATCCATGAACTCAACTTACATCTATCGCTCATGGCGCACATTGCTATATACAGTATCAAGGACTTCCACATTCCTCACATATACTTATTTACATAATGGTAATAGACGAATATAATACATCAATCATAATTATCAATCATCGTTCCACCTACCAGTCATCACTGGAAAAAACACTACTCCCAAGTCTTCCGACTGCTCTCCTTATGTTCGCCCTCTGGGGCTTTCTCCTGCGTCCGCTCTCTAGGACGTCTTAGTGTGCAGTGATAGTAATACAGCGCTCTCGCCTCATTCAGACCCCCCCCCCCCACTCACAACATGCACGCTTTCCCCTACCCCGTGGCCGTGGGTTAACTTTATTCTAACCCTCTTCTCGTAACTACTGATCCTCGCTCACTCGCTCGTGACATCATCCCCCACCCCAAAAAAATTAATGCAATTAATTTCAAATCGCATCAAGATGACTGTCAACGAGTGAGCGTGATCAATACTTACATAAAAATGACCTACCAATGCCTCTAGCACATAAAATATCGGAATCAGGGAAAAATATGGGGGTCAATATGCCCTGCACTATGCATATATGTATCACATCATCAATAGCTAACTAAACACAATACCTAATACAGAATCAAAAACCAATCAACCTATCAACCATTCTTCATATAATATTTATAATGTCAATATTTTAAAGTCGACGACTCGTTCACACAGATCCTGTCAATGTTCCTGTCCTCCGGTGTATAAGCTCCTGAACTCTTCCCTTAGGCTCGACTAAGGTAGTCGGCGATATGATTGCTGGTTCCTGGAATTGGTTGAATAACGAAGGTATACGGCTGCAAAGCCAATGCCCATCTAGACAAGCGTGGGCTGGACGAACGATTCTTCGACAAAAATGTCAGTGGCTTGTGGTCTGTCTGGATACAAAATTCTCGTCCCATGAGATAACGTCCCAATTTCTGGACGGACCACACAATGGCAAGACACTCCCGCTCTATCACAGAATACTTTCTTTCTCTCTGCAATAACTTCCTACTGACATAACATACAGGATGGAAACATTCGTTCTTCTCCTGTAGAAGACAAGCGCCGACACCAGAGTCCGACGCATCCGTTCTGAGGATAAAATTAGATCGAAAATCGGGTAATATCAGAATGGGTGACGATGATAATGCTGTCACCAAATTATCAAATGCTGTCTGACATTCAGACGTCCACTGGACCTTATCGGGTTGTCCCTTCTTAGTAAGGTCAGTAAGAGAAGATGACAAGGAGGAAAAATTTGGAATGAACTTTCTGTAATAATTTAAAATTCCCACTAAGCTTCTGACTTGTTTCTTTGTTTTTGGGATTTGCAACCCTACTAATTTGTCAATTTTTGTTACTTCAGGTCTCTGAACACCTCTACCCACGATATGTCCTAAGAATACTACCTCTGGACATGCCAAATCCATCTTTGCGGGTTTAGCAGTTAACCCAAAATGACGTAATCGTTTAAAAATTACTGTTAGTGTCTGAATATGATCAGACCATGTCGACGTATGACATGCTATATCGTCAAAGAATGACACGACATTAGGTATGTCCTTCAATACCAGTCTCATTAATCGTGCAAACGTCGCTGGCGCATTTACCAACCCAAATGGCATGACCTTAAATTGGAATAATCCAATGGGCGTTTGGAACGCCGTGTATTGTTTAGACTCCTCAGTAAGAGGGATTTCCCAATAACCTTTCGTCAAATCTATCTTGGAAAACCACGTGGACCCGGCCAATGAAGCTATTAGTTCCTCCTGAAACGGAATAGGCTCCCTATCGCCTACCGTAATAGTGTTCAATCTTCGAAAATCAATACAGAACCGCACCGATCCATCAAGTTTTTTCACGAGGACGATGGGTGATGAATACGGCGATGTTGATGGTTCTATCACATCTAACTTCAACATTGACTCAACTTCTTTTATAACTCTATCTCTCGAAGAAAAAGGCAGTGGATAAGGTCTAAGAAATACTGGCTTATCCCAAGTCAACTTTATTTGGTGCTGGATCACCGTAGTGCGACCCGGCAAATCCGTAATAACATCCGGGAATGACGCTAACAGGGTCTTAAGTTCCCTACTCATTGAACTCGTAAGGTCAGGGTTAAATTTTACGTCCCTGTAACCTTGTGTCGGAGTTAATTCCGGCAATTGAATTTGTACCTCTTCCTGCGCCTCGGTGTCGCTTACGTCACTGTCTAACTGGTCTACGACCCCCGTACAAGCAATAGAGAAGACACTCTCCTCTGGTTTCGTCTGTGCACACAGATACTCTGGTCTCTCATAAAATCTCTGTAGCATATTAACATGGAAAACCTTACTTGATCCATCAATGTGGATAGCGTAATCTACCTTTGAAACAACTCGCTCAATAACATAAGGACCTTTCCATGTCATCAATAACTTATTATGGTCCGTAGGTAATAACAATAGGACCTTGTCTCCTGGCTTAAAAATTCTCAGTTTGGATCCTCTATCTTTATAGTCTTTTGCTCTTTTCGAAGCGATACTAGACGCTTCTTCTGCTATAGTGCGCGCTGAAGATAATCTTTCTCTTAAATCAACAAGGTACTGAAACACTGAAATCTGCTCATCGTCTCCCGATGATGGCGACGTCATCATGTCCCGAAGAACATCAGTTGGACCCCTAGGACTACGACCATACATCATTTCAAAAGGAGAGAATCCCGTTGACTCCTGCCGTACCTCTCTGTACGCGAATAACACTGCAGGGATATATCTATCCCAATCTTTAGGACGATCAGCAGCTACCTTACGCAGCATCGACTTTAACGTCGAGTTCAATCTTTCGCACATGCCATTAGCCTGCGGATGATAAGGGGTGGTAGTGATGGGTTGTATGCTAAATAAGCGAAACAATTCCTTCATCATTTGCGACGTAAATTGGGCACCCCTATCAGATAAAATCTGTTCCGGAATTCCCACCCTAGCGAAAACTCCAAACAGCGTTTCCGCGACTGCCTCAGACGTTATGGTCCGAAGAGGAACCGCCTCTGGCCATCTCGTAGCATTACATATGACCGTTAAGAAAAATCGATTCCCCCTATCGGTAGCTGAGTGAATGGGGCCAACAAGGTCTATCGAAACCTTTTTAAACGGTTCCGAAACCGTAGGGATCTTTTGAAGAGGAGCCTGGGGTGTACGACCCTTATGCGTCGTCTTTTGGCACGCACTGCAAGACACTCCCGCTCTATCACCGAATATTTTCTTTCTCTCTGCAATAACTTCCTACTGACATAACATACAGGATGGAGACATTCGTTCTTCTCCTGTAGAAGACAAGCGCCGACACCAGAGTCCGACGCATCCGTTCTGAGGATAAAATTAGATCGAAAATCGGGTAATATCAGAATGGGTGACGATGATAATGCTGTCACCAAATTATCAAATGCTGTCTGACACTCAGACGTCCACTGGACCTTATCGGGTTGTCCCTTCTTAGTAAGGTCAGTAAGAGAAGATGACAAGGAGGAAAAATTTGGAATGAACTTTCTGTAATAATTTAAAATTCCCACTAAGCTTCTGACTTGTTTCTTTGTTTTTGGGATTTGCAACCCTACTAATTTGTCAATTTTTGTTACTTCAGGTCTCTGAACACCTCTACCCACGATATGTCCTAAGAATACTATCTCTGGACATGCCAAATCCATCTTTGCGGGTTTAGCAGTTAACCCAAAATGACGTAATCGTTTAAAAATTACTGTTAGTGTCTGAATATGATCAGACCATGTCGACGTATGACATGCCATATCGTCAAAGAATGACACGACATTAGGTATGTCCTTTAATACCAGTATGAGAACACAGATACTCTGGTCTCTCATGAAACCTCTGCAGCATATCAACATGGAAAATCTTACTTGATCCATCAATGTGGATAGCGTAATCTACCTTCGAAACAACTCGCTCAATAACATAAGGACCTTTCCATGTCATCAATAACTTATTATGGTCCGTAGGTAACAACAATAGGACCTTGTCTCCTGGCTTAAAAATTCTCAGTTTGGACCCTCTATCTTTATAGTTCTTTGCTCTTGCTGAAGCGATACTAGACGCTTCTTCTGCTATAGTGCGCGCTGAAGATAATCTTTCTCTTAAATCAACAAGGTCTATCGAAACCTTTTTAAACGGTTCTGAAACCGTGGGGATCTTTTGAAGAGGAGCCTGGGGTGTACGACCCTTATGCGTCGTCTTTTGGCACGCACTGCATGTCTTACAATACACTTTTACATCTCTGTGGATAGATGGCCAGTAAAAAAATTTTAAGAACCCTTTCTTTGGTTCTAGCTATTCCCATATGACCCGCTAATGGGACATCATGTGCCAAATGCAATACTGTTGCGATTAGCAACGCTGGCACAACGACCTGCTTTAAAATAGATGCCCCCGTTACATACTTACGGAACAGAATGCCCGCCTGAATAACAAAGGACGACGAGCCGTTCTTATATTTCCTCGTTTTCTCCGTTCGCGCCTCCTCAAAACATGGACTCAATGATGGGTCCTCCTTTTGTAATGTCGCCAAGCGCCCTGGTGTGATATCCAGGTTGACCGCTGGCGTTGCCAAAGGTCTAATCTTACTCCTATCACGTACCTGTCGACGTGTCTCGACTGCGGCACAAAAGTCAATACCTTTTGATTGCGACCATGCCTGCACATTCTCCTCGGAAGGGGAACCTACCCGAGATACATTACCAATGATGAGCTGGGCGCCTGGAAAGCAACCAACGACTGCTTCGACTTCCCCGCTAAGGAAAGGCGTATCTATCACTATCTTTGCCATGGGTAATTTCTCTATGGCCCCTGAAAATTGGATGCACGGGACAGTCTCACCTGTAAGCTGTGAATCCCGAATGCAGTCCCTATGCACTCCCACAACGGTAGATCCTGTATCTCGTAAAACCGAGACCGGTTCGTCCCCAACAAACCCCGGATAAACCCTAAGACCACCTCCTGTATGACATGAATTTATAACGGGGATCTTTCTCCCACAAGGTAAAACACCGGAAGATAATAACTTCTCACAACTGGGACACTTAGAATACTGTCCGCCTCCGTTGTCCGATGTAACACACGCAGCCGCATGATGAAATTTATTAGGGGAACATGGAGTGGAGCTACCGTGATGGCCATCCACGTTCGCCCCTATCCTACCTGCAGGGCAATTCACGCTGATGTGATCTGCTCTTCCGCAGTTCCAACACTTCGCGGCTCTACAATCGCGTGAAAAATGACCCACGCGTCCGCAAGTCCAACACTCCGCTCCCTGTGCTCCGCTAGACCTGGGTCCCCGTGACCCATCGCGACCGGAACTAAGGTCCCTATGCCGTCGGTCATCGGCAAAGGTCACAAATCGCCCTCGGCCATTACCGCGACCTAGCCCTCCTGCTCGGTCAAACTTACCGGATCCATATGCAGGTGATTGGTGATACCCCCTACGTTGCCCCTGGGCTTGCCCGTTATAGGCACCACGCTGACGCGACCTGTCTTTGTGTCCTGCCGGCGACCCCTCAACCACGGCGACGTAACCAGCATCCTGCACGTACGCCCTCGCGACTGGTTTGGAAAGCCACCAGGTCTTTATGGCACGACGCGTACAGCTGGTCACGGATCATTAGGTCTTTCAATTTAGTAAAATCCGCGCCCACATGCGCCAAGTCCACCCAGTTCGTGAAATATTCTGCTAGTCTCGCGACGAAGGCAGCAAAGTCCTCCCTGGTATCCGCACGTGCTCGCCTAAACTGCTCCCGGAAATATTCCTCCGTACGCGCAAATCGGCGAAGCAGCAAAGACTTCAGCTTATCATAATCATGTACGTCTTCGCGCTGTAGCTCTTTAAAGTAGGTTAACGCTCGCCCCTGCAACAAGGAAGCCAGGTACGTGGACCATAATTGTTTATTCTCGCCCCATTGCAGTTGTGCGTTCAGTTCGAACCTGTAAAGGAAGGCGTCTATGTCGTCCTTCCGGTCGTCGAACGTAGGCAGCTTAATCCTAACGCCACCTTTATTTTGCCCCTGCCGCTCAACTGTTTCTGTTGGCGCACTCTTTTTGATTTCCAACTCGGCGATTCTTACTTGCGCCTCTATCTCCTTTAACTTTATCTCCTGCTCCCTTTCCTTAGCCTGTCTCTCCTGTTGCTGAGCTTCTAACTCCTTTAACTTAAACTCCCTTTCCTGCTCCTGAGCCTTAGCCTCTCTTTCCTTTTCCTGAGCCTCTTTTTCTCGCTCTCTATCCTTAGCACGCTCATCGCGCAATTCCGCCTGCTGCTCTTTAATCCAGCTGCGCAGCTCCTCTCCCTCAAGGCCAAGTTCCGTACCCAATTTCATGAGCTCACGGAGATCCGCCATTTCACAGATTTATGGTTATGGTATGTATTATGAAAAAGACCAACCTGTCGGTATGGTCACTAACGACACGACCAGAGACCTGAGATCACACCAGATATAACAACACCCAATTGTCTCAAATACAATTCAGAAATTTACCTACTGAACATTTTATAACCTACTTCCTAACTAATTCTATATTCATTAAATGTATAGCACTATTAATAATAAAAAAAGAAAAGAAAAGACAAAAATGAAGAACTTCAGAAGAAGGATCACAAGGACATCGAGGAACAACGAACCAGACTAGGACAAAGACCTAAAAAAGAAAATATAATGGAAAAAAAAATGCAACCTAACTACGCCGATTACACTACAAGGTACGAACAAGAACAGAGTCTGAAAAAAAAGAACGTATCTACAGATAGGTAAGAGAGGGACAAGAGAAACGTCTTCCTAAAACAACGAGGAAGATGGGACGCCACAATCTAAACAAAAATACAGGTCCCTATAGAACTGTTCACTGTGATGAACGAAGTTCCAAAGTTTACCACACCTTTTTAAAAGGATAAACTACGCTCACCACAGCAAACCCGCGCCACCGCCCGTATAATCAATTACAACAAAAACAGAAAAACAGCGGAAAAGACAGGTTAAGGAACAGCCCCCAATCCAGGGTACAAAATTTCAGTTTCTCGGAGCTCTGGCTGTTTGACCTCTACAGGCTGGCACACACACTCTCTGCAGAAATTTAAGTACACATTAATACATATTCATCAAAATACATGCATCAATACATATTCATAAATATACATAAATTATACTGTCACGAGTGGAGTGAGTGCAATTAAGGGGATTGCTACAGAGCGGGTGTAGAGTAAGAAAGGCTCACGGCAGACAAGTAGGGAAAGACGGGAAAGGAGGAGAGTAAAATTAACGCACGTAGACAAGTAAGTTAAGCGTGCATGTTGTGAGTGGTGGGGGGTCTGAATGAGGCGAAAGCGCTGTATTACTATCACTGCAAGTTAGAAGGTCCTACTGAACGGACGCTAATAAGAGCCCAGCGGGCGAACATAAGGGGAGCAGTCGGAAGACGGATGAGTGTTTTTCCAGTGATGACTGGTAGGTAGAACGTTGATTGATAATTATGATTGATGTATTATATTATATTCGTCTATTACCATGATGTAAATAAGTATAGGTGAGGAATGTGGAAGTCCTTGATATTGGATATAGCAATGTGCGCCATGAGCGATAGATGAAAGTTGAGTTCATGGATTTGTAGCGCGAGTGAGTAGTGTGTACTCCGATGGAGGTGTGTTACCGTAAGATGTTTGGTGAGTGAAAGGTGAACTATTGTGTGTACGCTTCATGGGTTGTAAGGAGAGGTGGAGTGAATAGAAATGGTAGGGTATTATACCAATGTAATGTTATTCTTGTAGGTGCCGAGGTCGGGCCAAAGAGCGCCGCCTACGGTGATAGGCCAGCATAGGGCCGGGGGCCACACATAGGCCAAGAGGGAGGCTGTCGGTGCAGGACAGTAGAGGCACATAAAGTCGTGGCAGTCAGGCCACGGACAGAGACGTAGATATGAGCGTGAATGTGATAATGTACTATTGCCATGCTGATGGGCTATTGAAATGATAATGTGTTATTGCCCTGCTGAGGTGCGAGTGGAATGCTAAGGTGTATGACAATAGGAAGGTGATATTGAGGGACTGCGGTGCCAGTGAATTATTAATGTGCTATTAAGACCCTGAGGGGAGAGGCTGAGGCCGAAGTGCCTTTGGAAGTAACTACCGGGTTGTGGATCCGAGGAAGAGTGCATGTGAGAATAAGGCCGTTGTACGGCAGTTAATTTCAATAATATAATGTATGTAATTGCGCTATTATCTGTATAATTATGTTTAATAAATGTGTGAGTCTGATGGATTGTTCTGTTAAGTGTTAAACTTGTTTGTTCGTGATTGTTGTCCTGTCATAAACTATTACATCTCCCAGTCTGGGATTTGTGACATATACCATCATGAAATTTCCATTCATTCCACGAACAAGGACAACACAAATTCCTACCACAAGATAAGTACTACGTGGACAAAAACTAAAGTAACAAATGCCCACCGACAAATACCTACTAACTAAATATTACGAAAATGGACGAGTCACAACGGACGAGCCCCCAGTGTCACAAATCCCAGACTGGGAGATGTAATAATGATAACAAGACAACAATCACGAACGAACAAGTTTAACACTTAACAGAACAACCCATCAGACTCACACATTTATTATACATAAACATAAAGATAATAGCGCAAATACAGACATTATATTATTCAATTCAACTGCCGTACAACGGCCTTCTCCCGTACGCACACTTCCTCGGGTCCACAACCCGGTAGTTACTTTCTAAAGACACTTCGGTCTCAGCTTCTCCTCTCCATGTCTTAATAGCACATTAATATTTCAATGGCACCGCAGTCTCCCAATAGCACCTTCCTATTGCCATAACACATTAGCATTCCAATAGCACATCAACATGGCAATAGCACATTAGCATTTCAATAGCACATCAACATGGCAATAGCACATTAGCATTTCAATAGCACATTCACGATCACATATACGTCCCTGTCGTTGGCCAGACTGCCACGACTCATGTGCTGCGACTGTCCTACGCGACAGCGTCACTCCTGGCCTATGTGTGGCCTTCGGCCCTATGCTGGCCTATCCCCTGTGCTCACCGTAGGCGGCGCTTCGGCCCGTCCCCGGCACCTACAAGAATAACATTACATTGGTATAATACCATACCACTTCTATTCACTTCACCCCTCATTACAACTCATCACAATAGTTCACATTTCACTCACCAAACATCCTACGGTAACACACCTCCACCGTAGTACACAATACTCACTCTCGCTACAAATCCATGAACTCAACTTACATCTATCGCTCATGGCGCACATTGCTATATACAGTATCAAGGACTTCCACATTCCTCACATATACTTATTTACATAATGGTAATAGACGAATATAATACATCAATCATAATTATCAATCATCGTTCCACCTACCAGTCATCACTGGAAAAAACACTACTCCCAAGTCTTCCGACTGCTCTCCTTATGTTCGCCCTCTGGGGCTTTCTCCTGCGTCCGCTCTCTAGGACGTCTTAGTGTGCAGTGATAGTAATACAGCGCTCTCGCCTCATTCAGACCCCCCCCCCCCCACTCACAACATGCACGCTTTCCCCTACCCCGTGGCCGTGGGTTAACTTTATTCTAACCCTCTTCTCGTAACTACTGATCCTCGCTCACTCGCTCGTGACATAAAACACACACACACACACACACACACACACACACACACACACACACACACACACACACACACACACACACACACACACACACAAACAACATTGATTAATTCCAATTTCATTGGGTTGTCTTGAATTAATTCCAATACTAGCCTTTTAATTATATAGTTTAGATATGAAACCATGAAATGCCTGCCGTATATATTTTAGTCTTCTAGTGGCTTAACGAGCAATATTAAAATGTGTACTCCATCTTCTCTTTTTTCTCAATAAATTCTTAAATTATTTTTTTTTTCTTGGGTGGAGGGGGCAGGCAATCATAACCAAACGTTAGATAACGCATGCCCTTTTATTATATATACATATATATATATATATCAAGGACTACTGTATATAGTACGTCATATAGTAGTCCTTGATATATATATATAATTATCATACGAGTATCGTGTTGCTTTTCTTTTTCTTCTTTCATAACGCATGCCATTTTATTATATATACATATATATATATATATCAAGGACTACTGTATATAGTACGTCATATAGTAGTCCTTGATATATATATATAATTATCATACGAGTATCGTGTTGCTTTTCTTTTTCTTCTTTCATATTATACAATTTGCGTATGATGTCAAACTCGATCGGTATTGCTTCTTGATTCCACTTATCGCTATTTCTCCACCAGCTTTGATAGCTCTTTGGAATCGAATCTCAATTGCTATGAGGGAAGACGAGGCACGAGGTGTGAATGCAGAGACACAATGCCCATCAAAAAGTGAAGAACCACTGGCTTGGATCTAAGCTATTCTAGATTTACCGCTTAAATGGTTTATGTGACGCACAAAAGTGACTGGTTTTCCAGAAATTGGCAACATTTTTATATAAATAACAACAGCAACAAAGAAACAGAGAGTCTGTGAGGTCAAGGAGTAAGTCTCGCCCCCTTCCCCAAATGACTCATTCTGTGGTCTAAGACTTGGATATTAAAAAAATTGTTTGAACTGTTTGACATCGGTTAAGTGTGATTTTTGTTTGTACTCCATCACGAAATTCTTGGGTTAAGTGAACAAAAACTATTCTACTTTTTCTCTGAGAACAAATAACTTATCACTAAAAAATAATTATTATAATTATTATATAGTTACATAATGTAATCCAAGGAGGACATACATTCAATGCAGTATAAAATGGAGCAAACAACAGAATAGGTTTGAAACAACAGAATAGGTTTCTGAAAATTGAAAGTTCAAATGCATATGTGTAGGCCTACGTACCCAACTAGAGCTGCCGAGATAATAATAATTTACTGTGCCCTTGATTCATGTATCTTTGGAGCTAAAACAGACAACGAGGGAAAACACAGACAGAGAGAGAACAGACGAACGGGAATGTTGGTAAAAATCAGTTGCTAAGTTTCTACAAATATGTATTGCTATCTCAGAAGATTTATCACAAGTGCTTGAGAAACTTGAACTCGTATTTTGAAATATTCAGGGGGAAAAAAAATCACCAAAAACACACCGAGGCGGGGGAAGGGGAGGGGATGTGAAGGTTCACTCAATCCCCAAAGAGGCCAGTTATAAACTGCGCGTAATAACTATCTTATCCATCAAGGCTGCACAGCTTGTCTGCCATCTCTGTGATGAAAAATTATGATGAATTTGACTTTATAAAAAGATACACACGTGAATGAATTCAGTGACTTTTTGAATATTCAGTCATCAATTCATAAATCTTTCCTTTCTCTTAGAAGAAAAACAACAACAACAACAACAACAACAACACAAATACCCAATGTGCATCATCGTAAGCTCTGATAGCGGTCTCAAGATCAGTATCATGTACCGCAGAATTATCAAGATATCTCACACCTAAACGTTTGACTGAATTATTATGTTCTGAGAACATTAGTTCTAGACCCTTTATTCAAAAGCGTACGATCATCATCCTCAGCCATCTCACATAATTTCATTTAGGAAATGACCACAGCCAAGGAATGTGCTTCGAATAATCTCCGCATTTTATGTCATCCTGACTAGCCTCTGACTACAAAAGCGATTGTTTTGTAGAAAGAATGAGATATTAGGGGGATGGGATCTTAAACATTACACCGGTTATTCAATTTTCTTCAGCATACACCGTATTGTACTCTCGCGAAATCTCCAAGGATTATGGGCAGTCACGGGAGTTATAATTTTGGAAGCCATTTTGTTCTCTGCTTTTCATTCCCGCCTCTGTTTACTGTTTACAACTGATAGATTCGTCACAAATGTTGTAAGGGACAGTACTTCGCAAGTACTAAAGGTCTGTATTTTCTGTAGCACCGAACTCCAGAACTGTGTTCAGTAACATAACTGGCCACGGTTCGAGATAAAGCGTTGTCCAGCCCACTCATCTAGCTAGTCTTACTCTTTCTTAGATCTTTAGAGTCAGGCTAAGCCAGTTCATCCCATTCTCGGGGTTATCCAGTTACTGCTATGCCCAATACGAAAAGCGGATGAAACTGCACTACACTGTTCAGTGCACTGTTCATCTAACACACTTGTGTTCCTCTGATTGGACATTTTCATTTTATTTTCCATAGATCTTGACTTAAAGTAAACATCTAGAGTCTAGATCTAGATCTATATTCTAGATCTAGACTAGATCTAGATTCTATCTAGACATCTAGATCCAGATAGGGTCTAGATCTAGATCTAGACTCTAGATCCTAGCTAGATTTAGACTCTAGTCTAGATCTACATCTACACCTACTGCTAGATGTAGATCTACACAACACATCGTCTAGGCCTAGATCTAGCTGGACTTTAAATCTAGATTCAAGATCTACCTAGGCCCAATCAAGATTAGATCTCTAAGATCAGACTCTAGATCTAGATCTAGATCTTACTGTTAGTTGTAGATGTCAGATCTACCCAGATCCCAAACCTTCTGCTAGATCTAGATTCTAGATCTACTCAGATCCCAAACCTTCTGCTAGATCTAAATCTAGATTCTAGATCTAGCAGAAGGTTTGGGATCTGGGTAGATCTGATCAGTGAAGCTTCGAAAGCACCCATTCAGTCTGACACCCTTTGTCTTATTCTTAGTTTTTGACCAGACCCAAAAGTAACTTGACTCGACCATGTCTCTGCACTTTATGCAAACAACAGTGAGAAAAAGTGTCAGCAGGCTGTGAGAGAATGTGCAACTCCTCTTGTTGAACATAAGCAATTGGGTCCTGCATGAAAGTTCATTCTTCTTTGAAAAACAGAAACTGATCTAGACATCTAGATAGGCCATAAATCTAGATCTAGGTCTAGATCTACATAGGCCAAGATCTAAATATTTTTATTTTCATGGCATGAGAGATGTAAATTTGCAGTTCGCCAGTAGGCCTACCATCTTCTGAGAACAAATTGAATCAGTCGAAATTCAAATTCTGTGCACGGGAGGACTTCCGAATGCGTTCCATAGCTCGACAAGTGTTTAGGTATTGTCAGATTGATATGTAACGATGTGAGGGTCTAGTCAGTTTGTATCATCGAGGCCGTAGGCCGATGTTCGTCTGGGCAGTAGTCAGATTGACATATCAGGGAAAGCCGCCGGGGTAGCTATGTATTGTTTTACACTTGGGCTATGGAACGCATTCGGAAGTCCTTCCCTGTGCACCATAACATGCAGATAGGTCCAGAAACTGAGATCTATTTATACATGCATTGTACAGTTGACTATGTGTAAGCAAATACGGAACTTGGTTCACATGCGTTTACACATATGTGACATCAACTGGAATGAGGCACTTTCCATTGAGATTCACTGATTTGACCAACCTCAGAATTTTTAATCATGCCATTAAAGCTTCGTCAACATTACGAGCTTTTGACCTGCAATTTCTTGCCAAGTTTAAATGTCACTTCTTGTACTTTCTCCTAAATTGTGTCTTTAGATTCCAGATCTCACTTACGCAAAGTTTCGATGATAAATTAAAATCTGTGCAAGAATTCTGACATCCTGACACCCAGTTAAGACCACCCAAACACTTAACCTATCCCTGGGCCTGTCCTTATCCCAAACCTTCACCTGATTTGAGTCCTTTCCTTACCCCTTATCCTTACCACCAGAAAACAAAACCAAAAATCAGCAAAGAATTGGGGAATTTAAAGTGTTTGGGATGAACAGAACTCTTTCTCCAAAGTCTTTAGCTATTCTTGTCTCGCATACAGTCTTTCTTAACCCATTGTCTTCTGAGGGACCTGACTAGAACTGTTCTGCAGAAACTGGTCACCTTAAGTTGGAATATTATAAGGTTACCTTAGGAAAACACAAACCCGCTTATGTTTGAAAAGAACTTTGAATTCCTTAATCATCGGCCATGTATGTTTTAAGTTAATTTGGTGGAATTTTCAGTAAATTTAGTGAGTTAAAAACTGGTTATTTTTAGCCCCCTCCCCCAATAAATTGTCAAATTTGGCACAAGTTTAGCTTATAATTACTTAAATATTTTCTCATTTTTGGCCCTTGATAAAGGTGAGGGAAAGTTGTATCATTCATTTTCCTTTCATTTGCAAATAAAAATCACTAAAATCCATTGACAATGAGAGAAGTTATGAAAATTGGAAAATCCATACATTTATTTTTGTATTTGGTGACAGCGAGCAGTTGTTGCCATATAATATGCATGCAGTGATAGCTCTGTTAATTTAAGTATATTTGACACAACAATAAGACAGGGCTTTGAATACTCTATCTTAGAGTATCGATTTTAAAACCTACTGGAGTACTAGTACTACAATACAAATTGTATAATGGAGAAAAATCTGTAACAAGCTGACAGTATGATGTTCACCAGGGCATTCCCCTGTGGAGTACTACTGTAGAGTGCACTACTTTCCCATGTGACGGGAGGTGAGTTGTTTTTTTGCAAGCATCCTCAGGCTGGCCAGTTTGACAGGGCCCATGACCCTATATTAACGCTCACCCTGCGCGCGACGGCTTAAAGCTCGCTGTCCGGTCAGTGACCTTTCTTACGGAGAATCTTATCTGGGGTCACTGACCCTTACCGCTGCACGATGACCACACTACCGCTGTCCACGTGGTTCGGTTTGTATTTGATCGGTATGAAAACATTCGCTGCTATGCCTTATCACACTTGATAATGAATTAACCAGCAAAACCTTAGTCTGTCAGTCTCTAACCAATGAGCTGACTTATGATTCCAAACTGGCAGCTGTAGTTTTCGTGAGAACGAAGCATGATAACTAGCCACGCCCTCCCAAGCCCTACACAAATGGTTTCATCCTGATTGACACATACTAATAAACCAATGTGGGCATTTGGGGCAAAGATAATTTCAGAGCTTGTTTCTAATTGGTTCTTAGTCTATACAGACAACTCCAGATGGTGGCCAGCTTGTGAGAAAATGAGATAATATTACAAATTTGTTGAGCAACAGTTTGCATGTCGATGTTACATGATCTTTTGATAGTGTGGGGAGAGCCTCTGAAAGCTTAGTATAAAATGATTCCGACCAGTGGTTCACTGGTTAACATGTCCACTTCACAAAGCCTTTGATTTAGAAGACATACAGTGAACAATAAGACAATGGTTACGTGTCAAAAAGGTCAGTGACCCGAAGTGTGAAAATACGGCTTGCGCATGGTGCGTTCAGCTTGACCGTGCCGACTAAACCCGCCTGTGCGGAGTGAACGCTTGGGAAGTCGATACCGACATTCGATGCCCTGCGCAGCGTGAGGGTTAAGGGAACAGTTTTGTTTAAATCATGCATGCATAGGATCAGCAGCAGTACCAGAACAGCTATGTTTCTACTGCTATATCAAAGTAATGTTATTTTTTCTTTGTTTTACAGATTCAGAATGTTTTGGAAGTTCAATCTCTTGACATCCTCCCATATAGATACACTTCTTGACAAGGAGGTGGGTGACATGTATTACAGAGTTAAATTTTCATACCATGCACAATAGTAGGGGATATGCTGAAAAGAGGGAGAGGATAAAGCAGTGTAAATGTAGTCCATTCCATAGCAGGGATGGAACTGGTTCCAGAAATATTTTTTCCACCGTCATTCATCCCCATGCTATTGATATTTTGTCTGGCAAGAAAGATAAAATGCAAAAAGAGCATTAAAAGGGCAATTGCTGGAAAACACCGATTACCGGAAATGCACTGTAAATTGGCAATTTCGGTCTTCTGCCATGGGTACTTTTTGTTGTAGTGTAGGTCTAGGCCACCCCACAGTCTGTCAGTTCAGTTCTTTCTTTTGCATTGGAGTGATAGATCCAGCACTTGCAAAGACCGATAATGTTACGAAACTGAGTATGTTCATTATTGTGACTCGAAGTGGTTCTCTGTTGGATTTATTACAGGTGAAGCCTGTAAGATGAAATTTCATGAAAAGTGTCAGTGACAATAGTCTAATTTTCATGGCAAGTTCAAATAACAGTAGAGATCCAGACTCTAGATCTGTATCTACACTAAATCTAGAACCAGGCACAAAGAGACTATATCAACATGGTGCGAAGAGTCATGTTTTTCAAAACCTAACTTAGACCAAGAAATAGACATAGATTACATTTAGCCTATGTACATTTCTTTTCAGTGTTTCATTCAGGATGAATTGTGACTTGGTAGGTTAAAGATTATCAGCTGTGTCAATTAGAATATTAGTCTTGAATTAAATGTAGTTTGTTAAAAAAAAAAGGGGGGGGGGGGGAAGGGGATTGCTAAACAAAGTTATGTCTACCTTGCACTGGGTACACTGGGTATAGATTAGTTCATCAGAATATTTGGATAAAGTCAGTAGTAATAAGTTTTAAAATTATGTTTCGGTTAGCATGTAACCTTGCAGTGTAACCCATCCAGATCCAAGATAGTGCGGTCTTAGGAGACAAATGAGTTGACTTGGGATCAAGATGGCACCTCATGTCATTCACACTTAAATCATAGCTCTAAGGGGACAAGGTGGTCTAGAGGCAAGGTGCTCCCCTCTCATGCCAAGGGTCCCGGGTTCTAAACCCGGGCAGTGCAGGCATGTTGGAAAGTGGATTTTTCTCATATTTTCAAGTCCCTGGTCCTATTGGGGGGTAGGATCGAGTAGTTCTTGGAAATTGGATTTTTCTCATATTTTCAAGTCCCTGGTCCTATTGGGGGGTAGGATCGAGTACCTAGTCTTCTCGGATAAGGACGAAAAAATTCGGAGGGCCCGTGTGCACGTTGCGCACGTTAAAGATACCTTGGCAGTTGGAAATCGTAAAGAGCAGGCCGAAAGGCCGCTGCCCGGGCAAAATTGAAATTAATAGATTAAAATTTATCCATATCCCCCCCGCCAGAACAAGAAATAATAAAACAAGTAAAGTGAGGTGTAAATGCCAAGGGCAGCGAACCTCCTAAAATAAAGACCTCAAATCATTAAATCATAGCTCTAGGACAGATTCCTGATAGTATTATTGACATGCCTTTTTATATATTATTGTTGAATCATCTTTTACATTCTCGCATGACACGTGCTTGCTGGAAAAAGTTGTGGAAATTTTTGTTTGGCCTGGTTCCATCCCTGAAATAGACAAACTACGCCAAGTAAACTGATTATTTTTACATTAATACAGTGATATGGGAACAACTATAACTAGTATAATACTTCTAACAACTTAGCTGTCCCATGCGTAATCGCTAAGAACTGGTGTGTCTAAGAAATTTTAAACTTCTGTTGAGACAGCGTTGGCCATCGTTGTCATGTTGGAGCGGGGAGAGATCGGAAACTATTATTGTAATAAGGGAAGAAGTATTAAAAAGACCTCTATATTAAATCAAGATTGGCAAAAAAGCGCCGCATATGTAATATTGTGCAAGGAATATAATTCGACTCAGTGTGGGACACAATATTTGTAAGGCTGATCAACTTGGCCTACAACAGGCTTGGTTTAAAACACAGCAACTGATTAGATACTCCTAAAACATTCTGGCATAGAAAGTTTAATAACCCCAGTTTTGTCAGACAAAGGAATTTTGAAGAGAAGGGAAGGAATTCAAATTATAAGCTCTCTTAGTGTGGACGGCATATTGATCACAGCTACCTTCACAGCCATAGACAGGAAGGACTGAGTACTTGACGAAGTACATGTTGCATTTGAGAAAAGAAGTCTGCTATGTTAATGTTTTGCCTTTAGCAGTTAATTATTTGAAAACAAGGCAGATAGGCCATTAAGAATCTTTTGCTTTTTATTTAAGAGATCTGGTAGTGCAAACAGATAATTGTTCATTTTATCTTATATGTTTCATTATGTTATATCAGGATGTTTAAGTAGCTGGTTTGCTTGTAAGACATTTCACCTAGTTTTATTTGTCAATTAGGATGTCACACTCCGTGAGCTGATGGATGAAGATGACATTCTTCAGGAATGTAAGGCTCAAAACAGAAAGCTGGTGGATTTGTAAGTGTTTTATTTCCTATCCTGAAATCATCAGGGTTCACACAGGCCCTTAAAGTCCTTAATTTTCATAAAAGAAAAAATAAGTAGTCAAAAAGTCCTTAAATTCTGAAAATGATGCCAAAGTCCTTAAAAAGTCCTTAAAATTTTTGTTTCGGCTGAACCATTTGAGATTCAAATCTTCTATTGCACACTGGATAATTGGTACTTTGAAACAACTGAACTTTTCAGAGTGAATTTATTATGTTTGAACTCTGGATACCGAAACTTTCCGTTTCGATGGGTGCTTCACACAACTTGTATAGTTGTAATATATCTTGGTCACAGGCACACAGGTCCTTAATTTGTTTACTGTGAGTCTTTAGGAAGTCCTTAAAAAGTCCTTAAAATTAGTTTTCAGGACTTTGTATGAACCCTGAATCATGGACAGTTGCCAGTACAATGATCTTGTTTTTAGTTGGCTTGATTTTACCATATTATTTGGTAGAGAGCTCATTTGTCTTTCAGAGGCACACTCATTTTTGAAAACAAGTGATTCATGAACACATTTCTGCTTTTTGTCCAAAGACTGTTTATCTGTCCATACTGATGCCTGAGAGTAAGTTGGTAGTACGACAAATTTTGATATGGTACTATAATTTACACCTGGCTTAAGAGGGGGGGGGGGGGGGTCCTGAGAGTGATATTCTAAACAACACGGAGTAGGCAATTTTAACTTCCATATTTGAATTCAGTATGTCCAAATTAGGGGAAAATAGTATAAAAAAAAAATACTTGGACTTATTGGTTACCATGGTAATGCCGCCATCTTGAATTTCGCCTCCATGTAAACAGCTATTTTTAAAACCTAAAGGCTCCTTCATTTTTCAACAAGTGATCTTGAAATTTCGTATGCTTATATTTCAATACATAATAAAGATATTTTAATATTTTTATTTGGATATCTTTGATAGATGTTTTCCTAAGAAATTCTGAAAATTGTATATAGCGCGAATGCATTTTTCTTGATTTTTCACCGCAAAAATGATAGCTTTCTCGTAAACTATAAAAGATACTCAAACGTAGATACTTATTTTTTAGTATACAATATAAAGATGCTATAGTGCAATTTTCATCGGAATCCAACTAAATATAAAAAAGGAGTTAGGAAATTAACGTAAAAAAAGTAAGTTTTGAGAAAAACGCGTTTGAAAATTTGCTAAGGTTTTTTGGCTGAAAAAAGTGTCTGAATGTTTACCAAATATCTCAATACATTCCTGGCCGTTCTGGATCATTCATACATGTGGGAGATTCCAATATAAGGGTCCCTATACCACAAATCAGCCAGAAATGGCGTTTCATTGTGTCTTGAACTGGCAATTATAGCGTATATTCTTCAATTGGAAGCGAATATTTTGCTCGACCCTCTCCCACGAAAGTCTTGTTTTTAAATGGAAAAACGCTTAGCTAGGTCAAATGAGTATCAAAAACGTAAATAGAAATGGTTGAACCTTCCGAAAATCTACAAAAGCAAGAATCGACATTTTGAGCCGAAAACTCGATTTCAGGACCCGTACCCCCCTTAAAGGTCATCTTTGAATTGGATCGATTGAAATTTGCACTGAATGGTTCTTTAAAAGTTAAAAGATACACAAAAGAAAAGGAAAGAGAGGTATGTGAATCACACACAATGAATTGTACAGAATGAAAATTTTATTTTGTATTCAAAATGCGCCTGCTTACATTGTCAAGATAAGGAAATGTCCATACTTACTTCTGCTGACAGCTTTTTCTTTTTTTGTTTTGTTTTTAAATTGAATGAAGTTGTATAATTCTTTTGTGTACACTGATCTTTTCAGCTTAATCCAGCCAGAAAACATGGAGGAAATGGTGAAGTTAATTACAGAAGAGCCACCTGCAGATGTCGATGAAAAACTGAGATTCAAGTAATGCATTTTGTTTTATAGATTTTACGAAAACATCAGTCTTTGCATTTAACGTTTTTGGTAGTTGGTAAAAAGTCTTTTGAAATTCCTGATCATATTGTATAGTGGAAATCAAAAGCTGCACTGTTTTAAGGCAAAAGTTTTACACAGTGACATGAACAACTTATTCTTCATATTTTAAATCTGTTTAATGCAAACCATTTTAATGGAAAATGGGCCAACTGTGAAGTTATATCCATATTTATTTGCCAGCATTTGTACCGCAAGTATATTATTCCATATGCTTTGCTCTGGAGATCTTACTTTCAAAGCAAAGGAAGAATATCTGAAATGCTTCTGGTTCTTCATTTTGTCCATGAAAACACCGGCTGCTGGTTTGCATGCAGTTTTACCTTGATGTTGAACCTCCAAGAAGGAAAGTCAGCAAATTTGCATTCATAGAATATAGTCTTGTCTTACTAGGCACATAATACTTATTTTTGTTTAACAGGTACCCCAACACAGCATGTGAACTTCTCACTTCTGATGTGGGCCAGATTAATGACAAACTTGCCGGTGATGCTGAACTAGTCAACAAACTGTACGGTTTCCTCGATGGGGAAAAGCCTCTGAACCCCTTGCTGGCATCATTCTTCAGCAAGGTCATGGGCCTGTTGATCACAAGGAAAAGTGAAATGGTTTGTAGACAAATTATTTATAAAGCACAAGAATTTTTAAAACAATTTTTTTCGAACCCCTTTTACTTCCATGAAGTCTTGATATGTTTGTGTACACTCACGTTTATGACATGTTTGAGGCCAGAGTGTAGAATTTTTGGTGCTAATGTCCTTGACACAATACTTCTGTGGTTTTTTTTTGGTTTTTTTATGCACAACCCAGGCCAATTTCTTGTCAAGGATGAATAAAGATTCTGATTCTGGAATAATTAACATTTTAAAATTATATTTTTCCATTTTTGTATGAGGTAAAGAAACGTAGTGGGCAAAAGCTAAGGAAATGTAGTTTTAAGTGCTTTAAAAAACAAAAGTTGATGGAAAAAATTGAAATTCTGCATTTTCCTATAACGCCCCATCTCTTACAAGTTGATATTACGCACTATATTCCACAGATTTTTGAATATCTCAAAGGTAAAGATGACTTTGTAGGGAGTCTTTTATTTCACATTGGAACATCAGCGGTGATGGATCTGTTGCTACGCTTGATCACATGCATAGAGTCTCCTGAAACAAGAAGGGCAGTTATTGAGGTAAGGAAGGAAGCTGAGAGTTGTAGCATGGCTATTGTTTTTATTCCCATTTATGATTAAAATTCATTGGCTCGGCTGGTGCTGAAGATATTGGTGAGTCAGCATTTTGTTAAATAATTAGATATTCTCTTCATGCGTCGATAACAATACCATATTTCTGTACTCCGTTTGTCTCTTATTTTGGGTGAAGGAATTAATTTCTCTCAAAAAAGACAAATAATAGTTTTGACAAATACTTAGGTCATGAGATAGTTTCATATTTTGAATACCATATTCCTGTTCTTGCAATAATAATCTGGAATAATCTGTTTTTCTTCATTACAGAAAGGCACAATTTAATGTTACTATTGTTTTGACTTTATTACAGTGGTTGAATGAGGAAAAAATTGTGGAGAAACTGGTCGATTCCATTGTAGCAGCCAAAGATGAAGATGTAAGTTAAACAGTTGTACTATTTTGCATGTTTTTTTAACAAATGTTCATTTCTTTTTATATGAAGTTCTTCAGTTTGCTTTTGCCCAGCTGTATTGAAAATGGATAGATGGACGGATCAAATGCCTGTTTGTTTTTCGAAATGTCATGGTATTTCTTGATTCATCGTGTTTGTGTACACTGTTATGGTATACTTCCCTGTATAGAACAAACATTACAACAGAGTTGATCAGACACAGAAATAACATTGTTTTACACTAATTATTACCCAAACAGTCTCTTTAATTCAGCCTTTTGTTTTCACAACATTATTCATTGTTCTCAGATCCATTGCAATGCAGCACAGTCGTTGTGTGATATAGTCCGTCTTGGTCGTGAACAGTTCATACAGCAGCAAGACACGTCAGACCCAGATCCCCTCCTAGTCACAATGGAACAGTAAGTCTTCAGATCTTCTAATCTTTTTGTCTGTATTTGCAGCATGAAATTACAGTCTGACACTTATATAATTGGGGGAAATTATTAACAAGGTTGTCATCCTTTGCTTTCTGGAAGTGCTTATTGAAGGCGTGAGGCAGTCTGACTGGTGCTGCTGCACATCATCTTTGATGTTAATGTTCTAAATTGGTTATTCCCCAGAGTGATCAATATTGACCCCATGGCTTGATAAGACAGTCCAATGAGTCTGATGGAGGTCAGATAAACTTTTTGGGGATGGATATTTATAAAATGAAATAAAAATAGATGTTGCACCTCATTTTTACATTTGGAAGTCATTCTGTGGCTGGATTCAAAGTTTTAGTATCTTTGTCCCATATGAACATATGTTGTTCTAACATTTTAATTTTAAGAAAAAGGATGTATTGTTTTATTTATTTATTGCTTGGGGGTGGATGAAGGATTGAAATTTCACAAAACGATCAACACTAAAGACAGTCAAGCCCAGTTCGAAATGAAGGCACAAGTGGGTCGGAATTTCTTTTAACCTGGCGTCTGTTCTGTTTGTCTTGCAAGCCATTAATCTGTCTTTCTCCGTTTCTCCAGGGAAGAGACGGTGTCCAAGCTTCTGTTAAACATGTTTGACTCTGACAAGAATGAGTCAGTGCTTGTCAATGGTCTGTGTGTTATTCATACATTACTGGAAGTGCGGAGGCAAGGGTAAGACCAACAGAAAGTTTTCTCTCTGGTGTATAAATTTTTGTGTAGGCATTCAGTAGTGCTAATAAACAGTGATGCAGACCATCCTTATTTTATCTTGTCATGATTTTCTTTCATAATATCTATTTGTACTGTAAATTACACCATTTCATGTGTAAATAATATGTTCAGGTATACTCAAAACAGCATGGCAAATCCTAGTCAGCTAATAGGTTTGGTTTCATTGGCAAGCAGTGTAGCATATTTCTGCAATAGGGTTGAATTTAGCCTGCCATATGTAGGAAGCAGTGTCTTTTGGCTACAGAATATTTGTTTGTTTTATAGAATAATAAACATTAGTGATATCCTGCATCATTTTCATTGGCAGTTCGGACCTGCCAGACCAGCTTCCCAATGGTGAAACAGACCGGTTTACTCAGGGCATTAACAATGTCATAGCCGCCATAATCCCACGGCTCAAAGATTTCCATGATCTTTTGGTCAACCCACCTAGGGTAAGTAATATACTTTTTGTTAGCTTGCATCATTCATTCTATCATAAGTGATAAATTTTTAACAAAATCTTTACTGTAACTGAAAAGGGTAGGGAAGAGTTCTCACATACAGTATTTATGACCAGCCACCACGTAGTATGGGGCTCAAATGCTGTCCTTTACATTCAGCAATGCCAACCATGCTTTTTCTTTGGAAAGAAAGTGTTCTTGGTAAGTAGATCTGAACTGATTTTGGACTATTCTGTTATGGGTATCGCTTTCCTCATGAGAGTGAAGATCTGCTTATAGGTGAAAGATGGCAGGAAAAATCCAGGACAGTGGAATTTAATTGGCAATTCTCATGCTTTGCTGGTAGTTTCCTTCATCTCTTTCAAAGAATGCAACGACATATTTTTATGTTGGGTGTTTGTAGCATTATTATTTCTATGAAAAACCACATTCCGGAAAAGCAATGTCAGTTTACTTTGACCCATTGATCTACTGTCAATGCAACTTCTTTTTCAATCCATTTGTAGCAACGATACAGCAACATGCCTTCCTCAGTTGGAGTTTTAGATCCTCCATTGGGGAACACCAGACTTCAGGTAGCCAAACTGATCACAGCATTGGTAGCAGCTAACATGCATCAAGTAAATGTTGAACTCGCATCACTTGGCACTGTGCAAACACTGCTGGTAGGTTTTCAGGGTCATTTGAGCATGAGAAGTTACACATTTAAATGTTAGACCCTCTCAAGTTTCCTGAATGAACTATTCATTTTTCTTGAACTTCAAAACCTTAAAATGTTCTCTCTTCTGTCATGTGTGAGAATTTCAGATCCCACTAATTCTGGTCCCTATCAATAATTTGAGATTCAAGTTGGTGGTGACAAAAATTGTTTATTTTTCAAAGCCTGTGTGAAACGATCACCAGTCAGAAATTCTCCACATTACAAGCAGTGGGCAAGGGTTCATTTCTGGTTTTGTATTTTACATACGGCTGAAATGTCAGAATGTTTGGAAAAATGCAAATCCTAATTAGTACCAGAATAAAATGTGCCAAGATATCTTTTGTTTATGGGAAATCTTGTCTTATTTGAATCAAAGGATATTTGGTTAAATATGAATAAAGATTGTGATGTCAAATGACACTATTTTTTTTTCTTTTCTTTAAATAAATTGTCTAATGCTTTCTCCCTCAGAAAGAAACCATTTCTGTCATAATAAAGCCTAGAGGAAAGTTAAATACTCTCAGAAGTAAAATTGAGATGTCTTGAAGGTTTTGAGATTTTCTACGGGAAATGTTTTTTTTCTCCTCAGGATTTGTATTTCAAGTATGAATGGAATAATTTCTTGCATACACAAGTGGAACAGTGCCTGCTTATCATTCTTAACAATGGACCAGTAGAGATAGATGGCAAGCATGAGCATCCTTTATTGACGCAGGTGAGAACATTTTTTTTTTTTAGTTGGTTTTGTGTCTCAAGCCTTTCAACATAAATGTGATGGCAATTGTTCATTGTTGTCCATCTGATGATTAAGTTGGAAGTTGGGTTTTTCACCTTAAATTCATGGTCCTTGTTTGACAATTTATGACCTACAGAGATCAATTTTTTTTTCTACCTCAAAACATTTCTTAAAAGCATGAAAATCATCATGCATGCATCCAATTTTACTCAGTTGTATTATTTTTTGCCACAGTTGTGCTCAAAATACAACTTGGTGCAGCGATTATTATAAGTTTAGTTTACCTCAAAATATTTCTTTAAAAGCATGAAAATCATCCTTAGTGTGTGCAGTTTCATTCATTTGTATTATTTTTTACTGCAGTTGTTCTCAGAATACAACTTAGTGCAGCGATTGTTAAAAGAGTGGGATGACAATGAAGAGCAACAGTGAGTATGAATTTTCTTTGTGTTTTGAGCGCAAATTTGAGAAACTTTTTACAACCTTTCATATTAAAGTGCATATTGGATTGAAGCATTGATCAGTGTTATAGGTAGAAGAAGATCATTTCGTGAAACTTTAAGAGGATACTTAAAACTGGGTTGGGGTGGGTTTTTTTTCCGGAATGTACAGACAGTAAGTTGATATTTCTGGGTACCCTTTTTATGGACTGATTTTTGCCTGCTTTATGATTCAGAGGAAACAGTAGCGGAATTAGTCAAGTGGCAGTTACTTTATCAGTTTCGTCTAGCTGCAGCTGAACACACATGTATCTGCTGTATATACTCTCTCTTTGTGTGCAATTTATAGAAATCCATGTGTTGCAATTTGATTTATTGCATTATCTGCAGTTATTTTTTTCTAGAATATGCTGAAATATTTTCTTTTATACGCATCCAGGAAAGCAGCTAATGGGAGGCGGCGAGGCTTTATGGGTCACTTAACAAAAATGGCGAACTATATATCAGGGCTGGTGGAAAAGGGTGATACACAAAATATGGTGAAGGAACAATTTAATGGTAAGTTGTCTGTTGTTACTTAAAAAAAAAAAAAGCTCTAAAAACACTGTATACATCGTATGTACTTAGGGCTTTGTTATCTTATCGAGTCACTGAAAAAAATTCTGAAAATTGTGATCCTCCATGACAGAAAGGCAGCAGTACATTTTACAATACCTGCCATTGAGAAATACATTATATTTTGTGATCCAAATATGGAAGGCTCTAGCTACCATTTTCAACAAGCTAAGTTATGCTGGTTGTAGACCAGATGCTGTAACCATCGTTCTGAATCAGTGTTTCTCAAAGTGGGGCATAGAACTCCAGAATGGGATGTAGTGATGACTGTATACTTTGTCCGATCACGGTGGTGCGCAGATTTTTATAAAATTGTGGTGGGGCGTAGGACAATAAAAAAAAGTTGAATAACGCTGTTCCAAATGCTCTGTAAAGATGGGACCTGTGCATGGTTCATATATTCTGAAACTACACAAAAGTTTTGAACAGTTTTTATTTTCTGCTGGTCAGAATAATAAGGTTCCAATTGCTAGACCAATGAGATTGAGATTCAGAAAGATGTCGCAGCTTTCTACCCAGTCAAAGGTTTTGGCATTCTGCTGGCGTTGCGAACAGATATTTACTAAAGAGCCCTCTTTTCAGTTTAAACTGAGTCACGCAGAGACCAACTTTACTTTTGCACTTGGGGCACCAGGGAACCAGATGCAACTGGGCAATTCCAAGTAGTGTCAGCAACACAAGTAAACTTGCCAGAGCCAAAAAAAGTGGAAAGATCAATTTTGTTTCTTGGTGTAGTTATCCTGAGCACAGAGTTTGTTTCCTTGTGCCCTTCCCTTTCTCCAGATGGTGTTCTTCCTGACTGAATGAATTATGTTTCAGATAAAAGCGTTCGTCATAAGGGTATACCCCAGTCTAATCAGGAGACCAGAATTTTGAAATTGAGTAAATGTTGCTTTGCTTTATTAATTTTATACCCGTAACACTCTTACACAATAATCCTCTGTTACTACAACAGCAGCATTTTCCTTTCCAGAGATTTTGAGACCATGAAGGAAAATTGCCTATATGTGTGGCCATAATCATGATGACAAACATGCACAAAGTGAATGGCACAAAAATATTGAAATAAAAATCGTTTAGTTCAAGATGAATTGCATCACTTTCAACTTTCGACCGTGTGACAAGGACATTGATAAAGAATTAAAAATGCTAAAGTTAAAATTCATGTCACCATGGTTGTGGTTCATCATTTATTGAGTCATTTAAATTTTGCATTCAGAGGGAAATTTTTTTATCACTCTATGCTTAATGCAAATTGCATTAATAATGTTCAGCTGCATGATAATGGTTTCTGTTTTTCTAATTCTAAATGTATTTGGGTCAATGCCAAAAAGCTCTCTTTTTCACTTATGCCTTTTTGTGATCGTGTTATTTCAGTCATTTTTGCTCTGATTTGTGTTTTCCTTGTGCATGGTTATTCAAAATTGATCCAACAACCTGCATGAGCAAGATGATCACAGTTGTTTCTCTCGTTTTCTTCGAATTGGAATTTGATTTTGGAAAATGACTGATTTTTTACATTTTCAAAATGGACACATTGTATGGGACCTCAGAAAAACCAAAATAAAAGGGTATTTTGTTTTATCTGTGGATTCTGGCAGGTATGTTTTGTTTAGAGTGATAAATCAAGATGACAATACTGAACAAAAAAAGTTTCTGCATGGGCTTAGAAAGTAATAATTGCTAGTTTTAAAAAAAGTGGCTGGACGTTACTTGTGGTGTCATGCTTTTAATGAAAAAATAAGAGCCTACTGTGAAATACCTCAATGTAATAGCAGGTTAACCATGTGTTCCAATAACATGTTATCCTTCAAATAATGGGAATTGTTGCCTTTGGCTGGTCAGTTTTCAGCTGCAAAGGCTTCACAAAGAAAGTTTGAGAAATCATGTATTTTGTAGTCACACCGTAATGTCCAGCCACATTGCAAGGATACAGTCATTTCATTTTCCCAGTCCATCTAAACAGGTCTTTTGTAGTTTGTATGTAGTCCTCCTCATATGGGGAGCACATGATGGTGTTTTCAAGATGAAGGAATGCAACAACAAATCTCCAGAGAAATTGAAATTTTTGTCGTCACACTATATTTAATAGTAACGTCCGACACGTTCCTCTATCTGTTTGTAATGACCAACATTTTTTTTGTCTCTTTTTTGTCTGATTCTTCCTCTGATAAGTTTATTTGCAACATGTTCCCTAAAAATGCATTTTCCCAGTCCCAGCAATGAACACAGGATGAAAAATGAGAAATCTGGCACTGTGAATGGCCACCATCACTAGAGTTTCTATAATCATGATGGCATTATCCTTGATTTTACTGGAATTAAATTCAAATTATCTTGGCTGTCAATGCTAACTGAAGTACTATGTCCATTGTATTGTCACTGTATATTTAACTATTACATACTTGCTTAAAAATGGGGATTTACATTACTTTTCAGGGTTTGTCATCCTGTAACGTCCAGCACAAAATAAAGAAATAAAGTCATCTAATTTTTGTAGTCCTAATAATAAATCCAAATTATCTTGGCTGCCATTGCTAACTAAAGTATTATGTCCATTGTATGGTCACTGTATATTTAACAAGTAAATATTTGCTTAAGAATGGGGAATTACATTACTTTTCATGGTTTGTCATCCTGTAACGTCCAACACGAAATAAAGAAATAAAGTCATCTAATTTTTGTAGTCCCATCCAAATTATCTCGGCTACCAATGCAAACTGAAGTATTATGTCCATTGTATTGTCAACCGTATTTAACCATTAAATACTTGCTTAAAAATGGGGAATTACATTACTTTTCAATGTTTGTCATCCTGTAACGTCCAACACAAAATAAACAAATAAAGTTATCTAATTTTTATAGTAGCAATTATAAATCCAAATTAACCGCTAAAATTAGTAAATTTAAATCAAGTCTCGATAGGAGCAGTAGTGCATGATAAAATCTGTCCTCATTAACAACACTGTAAAAACTTTAATTTTGCCTTTTGTGGCGGACGTTACTGTGACTACAAAAGAGCAGCATTTTTTGTGCATTAAGTGCACTCTTTTATACATCATTGAAACTTCTGGCTAACAGTAATGATTTTAACACTCAATTACAGGTGAAATGTGCATTCTTTGCCATATTAGTGACTTTATTGCTACTTTTCTGTCATCACAGTAATGTCCGACACGTTTCACTTTCGTGTGAAAATCATCCCATTTCACCAAATTATGAACAGTTACAGCCATGAAACTTGTAAAATCTAAAACCAAGATCACAGAATGTGTCTCTTTTCCCCTTTGTGTGTTGTGCATTTTTCAGTCCCTCTGTCCATGTTTCTATTGGAGCTTTTTGGCACTGACCCATTTGTATTTTCTGTATAAACTGTAAATAGAAAATGAGAAACATCACTCCTTTTGAGAACTTATTTTACTGCATGACATATCTAAACATTGTACAAAACTACAATTGCCTAAAGATAAAACATGAAAAGTGAATATTAGGAAACAAAATAAGAATTTATAAGAAAATAAAAATGGTCATAGTATTTTACAGATGTGTGTGTATTTTTAAACCTTAACCCTGTGAATCACAACAGGAATGTCTCACTTCACATATTGTCAGTGCCCAAGGCAAACCTACCAGTAAACAAGCAAATGCAGAGGGGGAGAAAAAAGAAATAGGCAAAAGAAAACGCTTTGAATCAACCAACACTTGCATCATCTCACGCCCATAACTCAGCAGATTGGCCTATGATGATTCATGATTATTTATGATTTGTTGTTACCCCTATGCTGCAAAACGGAAAAATACTGACCAAAGGCTACTATCGCAAGGTCTGGCGGATCAAAAGTCAAAGTATATATCCAAGCCCCAGACTTAGACATGGAAGCCTTCCTAATGTAGCAGAAAGGGACCCGATTTGTTACAAAATGGGAAAAAATTGATACTGGACCAGTTGCTCCAAAGATTAAATGTTTGGGGAAATGGCTTGCTTAAAATGGGTTAAATCAAGATCTAGATGTAGTTTCCAGTGGCAGAGAGCAGGAGATCTAGACCGACTGTGTATTTGAAAGCATCAAGAAAAGAGCATTGCATGGTGTGAATATTGTGCGTTTGCAATCAATGGCTATGCAAGCAGTGAAAAAAAGGTGTTGTGGATATAAGGACTTTCTTCTCTCACAAAAAATTCAGTAGGTCTAGACCTAAATCCCCTCAAGCTTTGAGTACACAAATTGTTCAGGTCAGAATTCTTTCACTTTCTTTACTCACTGATATCGTGTTGTTTTAATCAACATGATCGACTAATTTTGTTAATCTAATATATTTTGTGTTATATTTTTAACCATTTAAGTATGTAGTTGCGATTAATGCTTCTCAGTGGTTGGAAAATTATCATATGTTAAAATAAAAGCAGTGCATCATCCCAATAGGAGCCATAATCTTATATCTGGAGTTTTGTCCAAGCAAAGTCTGTAATCGCACATAAGAGGTGTAGATTGCATTGTTGGTATTATCAAAGGCTGCATATGCCAGCTGCTAATTAAATGACATGACCAACTCATATCAGCAGCTATTGTTAATGGCAACTGGGTTTATTTACTGTCAGATGTGTTGCTAATTTCTGGTTTAATTTACAAAAAAAAAATGGATAAAAGAACGATCAGTTTTGATTTTTAATGTTGCCAGGTGTGGGTGTAAAAAGTAAAAAAAAGGCCTGGACCCATATGCAATAATTGATGCTAAAGGAAAGAAAAATGAAAGAACGTAAAGCCAGATTTATCGTCAAGCCTAAAATTTACCACATCAGAAACACAAAAGTTTTTGCTTTGCAACAAAAGGATTTCAAATCCACCATGTAAATATTTGTGAAACAGCTCATGCTGTTCAATGAGCTCATTCTGAGTGTAATCAGACAAAGAACATAGATTTGAGAGTGCACGATTTTTTGAGCTCTAGTGATTTTATGACTCTTTCACCAGGTTCTTACAAAAGCTTGTGAGCCATTAAGAGAAGTACAGTTTGCTGTTTTTCAGAGCCAAGTTGCAGTCATTTAACAAATTTGGTCCCAATAATATCCTGTAAAAATCTACTTCCCTTATGGTATTTCCCAGAAAATAACATTTTTCATGTTGTGTGAGAATCATAGACCGCTGCATGATTAGTCTCGTCAATTTATGGATTCATTTAGTCTTGTTATGTACAGAGAAACTTTTAACAACTGATACAGCAGTAAGGGTTGCAGGAGCTCTTCTCACGTCCCAATATGAAATCTAACATTTCTGGACTTTTTTTTTCCCCCCAGGGCTTTCAGAAGATGTGAGGGAAAAGTGGGAAGCATTTGTGGCAGGGTCCTTGGCCGAGGTCAATAAAAAGAACACGATAGAGTTGGTGAGTATTATTTTGCTGTCATGATTTTGTAAGTTCAGCCTAGAAGAACTGATTAGGATTCATACAACAATCTTTTTACTTGTCCATATTTGATTTAATAGAGGGTTACTTGGAGGAGAAAAAAAACAATGTCTTCGCAATTGAGCGGCACAAATGGCAGTTTATGTTGGTGGATGGTGAAATGAAGGGAGAAAATATGGGATGGAAACAAGAAGCTCTGAAACAAAGTATGATGGCTGAAGATTGGGATCATGTAGAAGATGATCTGGCAGTGATGGACAACTTATGTGCTGAACTATTTAGAAATCTGAATACCTACTGTAAGGAAATACAAGAAAGTAATATGTGGTGAATAAAACTGATAGAAAGTTATGTGTAGTAATGGTATCTTGTGTGAAATTTTCAGATGCGAGGTCATCCACTTGCATCAAGCAGTGAAGACGATGATGCTGACTTTAAAGACATTCCTTTCCCTCAAGATACCGCCATGCAACAGGTGAGAGGGGTCTGGTTCTAGTCATTTATATTCATTTTATTTTTAACCCTTGTCCCACGTTAAGTGAACCCGTCCACCTAACGCCCTGTGCGGGGATAGCCAGCGGCCAGTCAGCCAATCGTTTGCATGTTGCCGATAAACTTGGCGGTCGGGTCAGTCGGGTCCTTCTAAACACGTGTATCGCGTTTACTTTAGGACACAATAACAACAATAGTGGTGAATAAATTGTAAGTGACCCCTGTGATATTTGGATAGAGTACTTGTGATGATAGCAGTAAGTTCTATTGTTAAATGGAAGGCCCAAAATCAAGAATTCTCTGCATTTACTTGCCATTCAAGACATGTTTTATCATTTTTCCCAAAACCTCTGCACTTTTTCTGTCCCAAAGTCAAGCCATTCAGATGAACAAATTATTTTGTAAGCCAGTCGCTTAATTTATTAACCACATGATATGTATCGTGACATTGCCTTTTCCCACCTCTTACTATGTAAAGCTTCCACGTACTATGATGTTAGTTTTAGCAAGAGATTTGATTTCCAGCTCATAGAGTACATACATATACTGAAACGTGGTTTAATCAATATCTCTCTAATTACCACATCAAATAAAGACAACAACCAACAACAAAGTCAATCATTTTCCCCCAGTTTTCCTTGATGAAAAACCTACAGACGGACGCCCTTATGCAGCATGCCCTAGTATTACATCGGAATTCATAATTTTACATATAGAACGGTTTCTCAAATCCGCATGTGGCCCCTTTCTTCTCATTTGACATGTAGACGACAACCAGCATCAAAGTAAAAGTTTCCCTAAGATTTTTCCCCAGTTCGAACTTCAGACCGTCAGTACTATTACATGAGTATGACGAATAGGTACGAATAGTTGTATTGTAAAAAACGTAATCGGACGATACCATTTTGTTAGATATAGTAGGGGTGACAGGATAGATAAACACGCGAAAATAGTGTGGAAAAAAAAAACGATAATCACTACAACGAAATAAACAAAACACGAGGAGCAGCGCTGCCATACAATATATTGGCCTCCCGCTGGACCCAGTTTGCAGTATGTAGGCCACAATATTGGTCTCGCATGTTGCGCTGGGAGGCCAATATAGTGGCCTCCCACAGTACGAGGGTTAAGTCTCTAGCCAATTGAATGAAATATCCATTTATTATAGCTGAACATTTGCTTTGTGCATCACCATTCATTGCCTTGTATTGTTTTCTCATGGACCTTCTACCATTAACATTCTATATAACAACATGTTGGACTTCACCATGCACTGTAACTTCATTCACATTTTATACATAGAAATGTTGGATTTCCATTTTAGGATGTCGTTCTATTACTTCTACAATAGGTTGTTATTGATAGCTAGCTGTTCTGGAAAAATGATGGGCTGAAAATTTAACTTTAGAAACTTTCCCTATGATAGTCCTGCATTTAAAGATCAGAGTCTTGAATGTTTGTTTAATAAAACTTGTTAAGTTCTTACTTGAGACTTTCATTTGCCCCATATTTGATGGACAGTGTTGTCACGATTTTAAAAATGAAATTGTAGTCGTTGTGTCCATAGTAAGGCAATTGAAATTATTCCAGATTTTGATCTGTGGATACCTTGTGTAAGCAAGATTTAGAAATCTAAAGACACAGACTAAATGCCAAGATGTGCAGCTTCAACTTTGCAAGAAATCGAATTAAAAGCTCTAGATGTTGACGTGGTTAATGCAGAAGCCAGAACATGTGGCTTCAGCAGTGGACCTTGTCACGTTATGGTTAATGTATCACCTATGCATTTGAAGCGACCCTCTTCCAAGAAGCATAGTCAACTGTTTCAACACTTGACAGTTCACATGTGAAAAGGGATGCTCATCAGGTGTAAAAACATTGCAAAATGAGTAATGAAAATAGAAAAGTCTGAATTTCTCACATGGGAAAAGAGAAAATATGTCCATCAGAATTCCAGCAAATCATCTTGGAATTGGTTTGGGTTTTTTATACTTGTTCAAAAATAATATGAAGCAAAGCATCCGTTTTCTTTTCTCACCTACTAACCACTGGCTTGTATAAGATCTCTGTAATGAAATGACGTGCCTGGGTGCCCCTCCCTATATTCCCAGGCCTTCTCTGACTACCAGTTACAGCAGATGACCAGCAACTTCATTGATCAATTTGGGTTTAATGATGAAGAATTTGCAGAACAAGATGAAAAGATTGAGTGAGTAATTATTAGCTCTACACAGTACTTTGAATGAATGCCAGCATGTTGATGCTATCCTGAATAAAGAGAATGATACACAGAGGAAATTAATGGTATAAATGTAAATGTAGCATATGGAAGGAACCCTTTGATGGAAACAAAACTTTTGTTAAGAAGTATAAAAATATTTTCAGAATTTCAATGTTCGTGTCATTTATAGATAGATGTTGCCTGTGAACAGTGATTTTGTAGTTTGTTTGCCTATACTTCTTGGAGATGTTTCTAATTCCATTCTTGTTCTATCCACAGAGCTGCTTTCTCAAACAGAATATCCAGTATAGATGCTGACATTCAAACAAATGAATCAAATGTAAGTTTGAAATAAAGGGGGAAGGGGAAGATCTTATATTGAAACAAATATTATGAACAGTCGTTTTCAAAGAAGTGGAAATTATCTGATTTGATTCTAGAAATGGGGAACACATGCTGAAGCATTGGAGAAAACTGGTAGCAGTTGACTGCATTCCCACTGGGCATTTCATTTTTAGGCAGTGGCTACGTTTACGGCAGATTACGCTCATATCCCAATAGAAAAAAACAAAGAAAGAAAGCCCTGCTGTACGAATGGGAGTAAAGCCGAACAAAGAAAAATGGTGAATTGTATTCGCCGGCTGCAGTAACCGTAGCCACTGCCTTTACTTTAAGCTGGGTAAAAGTTTGAATTATTGCAATGCAAGGTTTGAGATTGATACTGACAGATGGATGTCAGTTTTGTTACATACAACATAATCTTTAATAAATGAAGCATGAAGATTTTTAAAATGTTCTGCTTGAGATAGTAGATGTCACTGTTTGGAAAATTTAATCCTTCCGAAAAAAAAAACAGTTATTGGAGAAGCCTCAGACAAGTAATGACTTCACTTTGAAGTAAACATTTGTCTAAGAGAAATATTTTCATAAATTTAACACCATCTGTGACTCTCATTTCATATTGGCCATTCCAGCAACCAAGCTCAACGCTTTTTGAACAAGTGTGCAATGAAAGGATTCAACAGTTTGACAATGACGACAGTGATGAAGACATCTGGGAGGAGAAACCAATCACATTTCCCAAAAGTGCTCAGCATGCCCGCTTAGAGTAAGCCATTACCTTGTTGTGCATATGAAACAAGCATTGTAGGAGAGAGATATAGGCCCATTGCGAATGACGTTTTTGTTTTGTACTTCCGACACCTAAAATGGCATGTGGATCAGCTGACGAGTGTAACTTCGAGATATGTCTAAGCGGTTAAAATGCCCGCTGGTTGCATTGCAGTTGACTGTTATGACAGGTGGAAAGGATGGATCCAAGCTGGTCAGATTCCCTACCATCCATGTAAACAAGGGAAAGGAAGTGAAAGAATTGACCGAACGTCTCCCATGTGCGTGTTACACATGTGAACTTTTTTTAGCCCGCCGCCTGAAGTGCTGGCAGTGCAAATCAGCTAGCGAATCAAAATCAATGCTACCATCGCCATGGTTATGCGTCTCCTTAAAATGGCCGATATCCGCAATGGGCCTATACAGAGAGAACAGTTTAGAGTGGATATAGAGCATCAGATCTTTTTGTGATGTCCGGTAGCCTGTTAATGATATCCTCTGCATCAACATACTAGAGAAGTTCAGATGTTTTTCATTTCTTTAGAAAAGCTATTCTAAATCATACGCACAATGGGCAGTTTATGAGAAATGGATAAGAAAAGCGCCAAGGAAATCTAAATTTTATTAAAGGGGTCATTACGACAGGGTTCCCAATATATCTGCTTCTCCTACGTCCTTCATCATTTTCATACTAAGATGGCAATTGTGCCATTATTGATGTTCGTTTTTTAAAAAAATGAATTGCTGTATTTAGTTTACACTGACACTGAACAGGAACTTCATTATGTTGACTTAATTAGATGGACCAGGTCAGTCTCAGATTCCTTTTACCAACCAGAATAATTATTTTCTAACTACAAAAAATGAGATAAATTTTGTTTTACTGTGCACAAAGTGATGCAGTTTGCAAGAAGTTTTATTTGGTGGAGGACAGCATTGTTCAGTCTTGATTTTTCACTTTTCAGAAGGTTACAAGCTGCAACTGCCAGGCCCAACAGCAGCGACGAGGACAGTACAGACAGTGGGGAGGAACTGGACTCACCTGTGAAAATTACGCAGCAGCCCACAGAAAAAATGGATGTAGACAATGGTGAAAGTGAGTCACTATTTTTTTGTTGTTCTTTTTTGTGGTTGGTTCTTTGCCTCTTATGACAGAGCAAAGGTGTTTTGCAGCATGATAAAATGCCATTTTGTCTATCCATATCAGAAAAAAAATAAAAATAAATAAACATGAAACTGACAACATCAAAGGAAAAAAAAAATTCAACAGCCACTAATTGTATTTGAGATTCCTAATTAGTTTATTATTTACATTTACTGTAGACTTCTCTGTCATGTGATTCTTTGTCATTTTGAACTTTCAGTAGGGCATCATTACCGGGTTTAAGTTTGTTTAATTAATTTAATCACTAGATCCTTGGTCAGCAGACTCTAGTTCTCAAGCAGAGCATACAGCAATGGACACCACATCCTCTCCATGGGAGAAACCATCAGGAACACCGGTGTCTGCTCCTGCTGTTTCTGCTTCTGCTTCTGCTTCTACGACAACCACACAGCCAGCTCAGGAAGGATGGGCAGACTTTAGCAACTTCCCCACACAGTCAGGAGAGGAGGAGAACTGGGCAGATTTCACCTGTTTCAGTGATATTCAATCTTCGTAAGCCTTGCAGATATATTTTGTTTCTTAGTATGATGTTTCTGTTGAACGGTGTAGGAAATATTTTGTGAAGCACTTCCAGTGAACATGAAGTTATTTAGGACCAAATGCAAAAACCCTCTAAATACAGGCAGACCAAGCATATAGTTGAATGTAAGTTTGCTAGAACACTTATTGCTTTTAGATTTCCGGAGGAAATGCACTTTGCTCCCAAGCTTCCAACTCATCATGACTATTTTTAGAGATGATAAGAAATTTTGGAAGAGTTATTGAAATTGATCAATACGAAGTCTTTTGTATCGTCATTTTCATTGTGAATCTTATCTGATGAAGCAGTGAAAATGGTAGTACAGTAATTCTGCAGGCCTCCTAAGTCTCCCCGTTTTGCGGGGAGTCTCCCTGTTTTTATGATAAAACTCGGCCCTCCCCGTGTTCCTTTGAAATCTCCCCGTTTCCGGGGAAAAAGGGAAAGAAAAAAAAGAGGTCAAGTTTTGCCAATCACGAAAAATACTGATGATGCTTTTTCATAGTGCCACTTGGATGATAAAAGTGAGTGTATGTTTTTCTTTGAGGAGCGTGCCACGGTGCCCACTGGGTTGGGGGTCCCCAGTGGGTCGGGAGTGTTGGGTAGGTCAGTAGTAGGAACTAAGGTAGAGGGAACCCGGCCACAATGCACATTCAGTCTTTTTCCTTGGAGAACAATTTCGAGACTGGTCGGCGCCGGCATGTCTAGGGGAGTGTCGGACTACTTGCTTTGATGTCCACTGGAGATATTATGTGATGTGTAGCATAACCCAGTTCAAGTGGGGGAGTGAAGGTGAGAGGGAGACCGTCTGCTTACCTGGGTGAGAGTCTATTGCCTTATTGGAGACGCCAGCCCATTAAAATCAAGTTTTTTTTTTTTTTGGAATATGGAAAGAAAATAGATGCACTTGTGGAGGGAAGTGATGGCCAGTCAGGATTACTGTGGCATCCTCATGAGCATTACTATGTATGCAGTAGTAGTATCATTAGGGAAAAAAACTCAGCTGAGGAAAATCGGCCTGAGACTCCCCAGTGTGGGCTTATTTTAGGTAGATTCGTAGACCTATGGAGGTTTTGAAAAATCAAGTGTTGGTATTATACATTAAGGTAACATCTTTACCCTCATTTTCAGCACTTACCAAAGCCATTTAAAAAGTCTTATCTAATGAAAAAAAAACAAACCGTTCAGCAAAAAAAAAATTGGCTTTTTTGTGATATCAAGACCATACCATAGATTCTCAGTTTATCAGATTGTAATCAATCTGCCATTAAAGCAACAGACAAACTATCTTCTTCTTGGTATAGCAACCATAGTGCCCAAAAGATTAAACTAACTTTCTGGTTATACCATTGAATGACTAGGTTGGACTGACCAGACTGCTTAGATTCAGCATGAAAATTTCCCTAGGGGTCCTTCAGCCATGTTGAAAATGTTTTACACATATATCTACCGAGGTCTTGCAAACTTGGTGGTGGCAATTTTAAGAGTAGCAGTTTTATCCTCATTTTCAGCACTGGGGGGGGGGGGGGCATTTTTAAAAAGAAGTCTTTTTTATAGGGTCATATGTAATTTTGCTTTATGTGGTGAATTTCTAAAAGGTTGTGGTAATCTCCCCGGTTTTTGTGAAATCTCCCCACTTTTTTAAAACCAAATTTCCCCACATCCTACTTGTCCTAGTTGGGAGGTCTGATCCTGTAGACAAATCACTCCACATCAAATATTCCAGGTTTTATCACAACATAAAGGAGTTTGACAAATTTTTCCATAGCCACCCATGATTTGACCATTCTCTTGGAAATCCTTAGAAAACTATGGAAGCATTCTTATGCTTTCCCTATGGGAATCTAAGAATTAAAATTGAACAAAGTAATGCAGCAAAGCAGGGTTGTAATCAGTAATAGTATAGTATTGTATGATTTTTATTTCCTTTCACTAGAGATGCACAGGGCCCAAGGAGTAGCTCCCCGGTTGAGATGGACACAACTGAGAATGTCAGAGGCAATGCATATGGTGAGTTGTGAAATATTCTGTAGTGAAGAGAGTCAGTGTTTGAGTGGACAGATAATTGCACATAATCCACGGATGTCACTGTTAGTTGGGAGAAACTGTTTCTGTTGTAAACAAAGCTTAGTCTTCCGTCCCAATTGATTGTACAGACTTTGTGAGAGGTAACACAAAGCAACGAGTATAGTTTTATGTTTTATTTTGCTAGTTTAGAGATCAGCACCATATTGTCACTGCTCAGCGATAATGGCGTGTTTCAGATTTAGCCCAGAAGCAAAAAGCAACTGACAGTTCATTGCATTCCTGAGCACTAGGGCTACTAGATAATATTCATGGATGGAACCAGCTCTGGAAATTCCAGAGGTCCGGAATTTTTCTTTCCGCTGTCACTTATCCCTGCGGTATCGATAATTTGTCCGGCAAAAAAGTTAAACTGCGAAAGAGCATTATTAGAGCGATTGCCGGAAAACAAGGATGACCGGAAATATGCAAATTGGCACTTCCGGTCTTTCGCCCCGGATACTTTTCGTTGGGTAGATCTAGGCCACCATACAGTCTGCCAGTTCAGCTCTTTCCTTTGCATTTGAGTGATAGATCCAGCATCCTCAAAGAGAGATAATGTGATGAAGCATCGAGTGTATTTATAACTGGTGAAGCCTGTGACTGTGAGATGATATTTCAAGGTAGATCTAGTGTCAGTGATATTGATAGTAGTGATAGTAATAGTAAGAAGGCTTGTCTACTTTTCACGGAAATTAATAGATCTAGTAGTCTTTAATTTTCACGGAAATTGATAGATCTAGTAGTCTTTAATTTTCATGGCATCGTTCAGATAAAAGTAGAGAACCAGCCTGTAGACCTAAGTCTACACTAAATCTAGAACCAGCCACCAGGCGCAAAGACACTTTGTCAACATGATGTACTATCAGAGGAGAGTCACATTTTTCAAAACGTAACTGAGACCTAGAAAAAGAGAAAGATCACATCTAGCATATGTAGGCCTACCTTTCTTTTTAGTGTTTCATTCAGGATGAATTGTGACTTGGTAGGTTAACCCTAGTCCTGCGGGAGGCCACTATATTGGCCTCCACGCGAGACACGGGAGGCCATTATTTTGTCCGCCACGCTTAACCGCGGGTCCTGCGGCAGGCCACATTTTTGTATAGCAACGGTGCGCCTCGCGCTCTGTGTATTCGGTTGCCAAGGCTGTCGTTTTTTTTTTTTTTCCACACTATTTTCGCGTATTTATCTATCCTGTCACCCCTACTATATCTAACAAAATGGTATCGTCCGATTACGTTTATTACGATGCAACTATTCGCAACTATTCGTCATACTCGTGTAATAGTACTGACGGTCTGAAGTTCGAAGTGGGGAAAATCTTGGGGAAACTTTTACTTTGATGCTGGTTGTCGTCTACATGTGAAATGAGGAGAAAGGGGCCATGTGCTTATTTGAGACGCCGTTCTACGTCTGTAATTATGAATTCGGATGTAATATTAGGGCATGCTGCATAAGGGCGTCTGTCAGTAGGTTTTTCATCAGGGAAAACTGGGAGAAAATGACCGACTTTGTTGTTGGTCGTTGTCTTTATTTGATGTGGTAATTAGAGAGATATTGTGTTCCTTTGGTTAAACTGCTTTTCAGTACATGTATGACTGTGCTCTACGACCTGGAACTGGAAATCAAATCTCTCGCTAAAACTAACATCATAGTACGTGGAAGCTTTACATAGTAGAGGAGGGAGAAGGCAATATCACGATACATGTGGTTAGTAAATAGAGCGAATGGCTTAAAAAATAATTTGTTTACCTGAATGGCCTGGCTTAGGGACAGAAAAAGCGCAGAGGTCTTGGGAAAATGATAAAACTTGTGTTAAACGGCATGTAAATGAAGAAAATTCCTGATTTGGGCCATCCATTTCACAATAAAACCTACTGCATATCATCACAAGCACTTTATCCAAATATCATAGGGGTCCCTTACAATTTATCCACCACTATTGTTGTTATTGCGTCCTGAAGTATACGCGATACACGTGTTCACAACGATCCGATTGACCCGACCACCGAGGTTATCGGCAACACGCGAAAGATCGGCTGACTGGCCGCTGGCTATCCCCGCACGGGACGTTACGTGGACGAGTTCACTCAACGCGGGACGAGGGTTAAAGATTATTGGCTGTATTAGTTAGAATATTAGACTTGAAATTGAGCTTGTTTGTTTACAAAAAAAAAGTGGGGGGATCAATTACCAAACAAAGTTAGCTCTACCTTGCATTGGGTAGGGACTAGTTCAACAAATATTTGGATAAACTCACCTTTAATATAAATAAGCTAGATCTATATGTTTTGGTTAGCATGTAAACTTGCAGTGTAACCCATTTAGGTCTAAGATAGTGCTGTCTTAAGACTAAGAGACAAGTGAGAAATAACACAGGATGAAGATAGCACCTCATGTCATTCATACTTATATCTTTAGGGCAGGTTCCTGATGGTGATATTGACATGCCTTTATGTATTGTTTAGTCAACTTTTACATTCACGCGTGACAAGCGCTTGCCGGGAAAAGTTCAGGAATTTTTTTTGTGGCCTGGTTCCATCCCTGAATATTATTATAGAAAAAGAAATGTTTCAATATGAAAATGTGATAATCCAATAGAATCATAATGGCATTAGTCACCAAATGTCAGAGAAAAATGTTTTTTTCTTAATATCTTAAAGGTATCAAAATAACTTATGCCATTAGCATAGAGCAGTGACGATGTGGACAGACGTTTATCTTGTTTGTAGTGAGAACAGCATGATGCATTCAAACTCAGGAATGGAGATTACCAGGAAGTTCAGCATCCACAGATAATTAACTGTACCTTATTGGTACCTCATTGGTTGTCAGGTCAGAAAAATCTGCTACTGGTAACATGTAATCCAGTACAACCTGTTTCATGAACTGGTACGCTAGCATGGTATCAGTGGGCGTGCACCTGTCGGTGCAAACGGCCAGGGCGGAGGAGGTTTCATCTAACCCAACGGCCACATGCTAGGGCACAATGTGACCCTCAGTACTTGAGTCCTTGATATTGGCCCCCGGTAGCGGTGTGGTCATAGGCTTGTTTGCCTAAATCACAGACGAAGAATTGAGCAAACTTCCCGGACGCAGCTTCGAAGCTGGCGGCAGCAGGCCAGTGGTTGATTGATAGGGCAGATGGCAATATACCGTCACTCTGGCCTGGATATCGTGACACAGAGCATCCACCAGTATTGGTGTTCTTTGGTTTGGGTCTTTCACCCTAGTCAGTTGGGACTGCGAGGCTGTGGAGTAGCCTACAGGCAGCCGGTCAGGCAATATGACTGTCCCTCTGGCATCCTCCTGCACCTGGATACATTTCCAGTCGTCTTGACCCTGTCTTGCCACTTGGATAAGTTGTGTCCAGGCGAGAGAGTGAGTCTGATGTTTGCGCAGCTCTTTCTCACTAAAAACAAATTCTTTGCGCTAGTCTTAACACTCACCTCGTCTTCTTTCATCTTTGTCTCGTCTTCTTTCCTCTCAAAATTCCAACGGCGATGGGCGAGTGCGGTGGCAGCAGGTTTGGATAGACTGGAAGCTGTTAGCACAGACCTACACGTTGGTGGCTGTGGGCTATGGTCGCTTCATCGTCGATTGAAGTGGAGGCGTGGGGAGGCAGCACCCACAGTAGCTGAGCAGCCTTATTTAAGGATAGCACTGCTCACCTCAACTGAGGAAGGGGCTAGAAAAGGTGCCCTAAAGAAAGCCCACTTCACATCACCCTGACTGGTATACCGCGACCAGTGGGGATCCCTTTTTGCGGTCGAAACAAAAAGAAATTCAGCTTACTCAGGCTAGGAGCCTGGAATATACGCACACTACAGGACAACTCAAACAACCCGGAAAGACGCACTGCACTTATTGCCATTGAGCTCAGCAGGTACAACCTGGACATAGTGGCACTCAGTGAGACCAGACTCCCTGATAGTGGCCAACTCAAAGAGCTCAGTGGTGGATACACCTTCTTCTGGAAAGGCAAGGGTGCAGTCGAACCGAGACAGCATGGTGTTGGGTTTGCAATTAAAAATGACCTTGTCAGAAACTTGCAGTCCATGCCAATTGAAATAAATGACAGGCTAATGACACTCAGGATCCCAGTTGGGAAAAACCAGTCAGCCACCCTCATTAGCGCATATGCGCCCACCATGACAAACCCAGATGAAGCCAAAGACAAGTTCTATTCTGATCTAGAATCTGTCATATGCTCTGTCCCGGCAGCTGATAAGCTGATTCTCTTGGGGGACTTCAATGCTAGGGTTGGCTCCGAAATCTCAGCGTGGCCAAATGTTTTGGGCCCTCATGGAGTTGTCATGCAATAACAATGGGTTGCGCTTACTTACTTTGTGCGCTGAATTTGGCCTGTTCATTACCAACACAAATTTTAGTCTCCCCGTGAGAAACAGAACGTCATGGATGCATCCCCGCTCAAAGCATTGGCATCTCATAGACTATGTCATTGTGAGGAAGACTGACAGAAAGGATGTAACAAAGGCGATGTGTGGTGCCGAGTGTGGAACTGACCACAGACTCATTGTTTGCAAGCTCAGACTAACATTGAGGCGCATTAGACGCCCTCAAGGGAAAGCGCCACCTAAACGCCTAAATGTTTCAAAACTCTGCTCAGCTGAGAAACAGAGCGAGCTCTCATCAGAACTCTCCTCAAAATTGGATTGCGTGACTTTTGACCCTGAGAACATTGAACAGAGCTGGACTGACCTAAATACGACTGTACACTCTTGCGCCAGCAGCACAGTTGGTTTTCCTGTCCGCAAGCACCAGGACTGGTTCAATGATAATGATAATGAAATCAAAGTGCTCATCAAAGAAAAAAATAGTCTCATCCAAGCTCACTGCAGTGACCCCTCTTCCACAGCAAAAGCTGATGCACTGCGTGCATGTAAGGGTGTACTCCAGAAGAAGCTGAGGAAAATGAAAAATGACTGGCTTGAAGAGCGAGTAAGAGAAACTCAGAAATATGCCGACACAAACAACACTAGAAAGTTCTTTGAGAGCCTCCGAGCTGTGTTTGGACCATCCCGCTCTGGCACTACGCCACTTCTTGCGTCAGATGGTTCAACACGCATTGTTGAATTGAATGCCATAATTCAGCGTTGGGCAGAACATTTCAGAGGTGTGCTAAATCGGCCATCAAATATAAATACTGAGTCCATTGACCGCCTCCCTCAGACTCCTATTAATGCAGCTCTTGCCAAGCCATTCACAGCAAATGAGACCCGAACTGCCACAAATCAGATGTCCTTTAACAAATCACCAGGCGTGGATTCAATTCCTGCTGAGGTGTATGCCTTCGGTGGAGAAAAGCTTATTGAAAGTGTAGCATCTGCAAGCTATCCCTTGCCCTCCCCCGTTTTCTTCGTACACTGGTGAGCATGTGTTCATTTCTTCTTTCATTTTATTGTTCACGACCGCCAGAGTGTACTGTACTCCGTGACCTGACCTTCTTTTCTAGTGATTATTTTTTTTCCTCGCTCGCTTGTTGTCAGTGTTTTGACTCGTTCAGTAAATATTAGTATGTTCCCGAACATTCGATAACATTGTGGAGACAGATGTTTACGCCAGATTTGGCCTTGGGTGATGTAACCTGATGACGTATTGATACGTGATTGGTTAGTTTGTGCGAGGGCAAAGGTAACGTTTATTTCGGGAACGTTCTGTAGGAATGTTTATATATATAGACCTGTGTGAGTGGTTGGGGGTGAGTAAGTGAGTTTCCTTTTGTGTGGCGTAGATATTTAGTTTCGCTGGCGTCTTCCTAGTAATTTATTGTTCACTATACAGTTATTAAACTTTAGTATTATTTAATCTATCGTCGGATTTCGTGTTTATTTATTTTACAGCTGTAATAGTTTCGTTTTCTAAAGGGTTGTAGTTATATCAACTAACTCCCCCCTACTATAACGTGCTAGAACAACCTCAGCTGTTACATATTGGGGGCTCGTCCGGGATCCGACCATATTCGAACGGACCAGATCTAAATTACTAGATTTATTTACATAGTTTATTGTAGAATATCATCGACAAGCTATCTACAACATGTCGGAGGTTATTGGAAGGCTTAGCCAGGAAGCGGACGCTATGGAGCTCACTGGGCAGGAGAGACGGGACTACCTCCGTGAAGGCCTGGAAAGAGAAAGACAGCTGGAGGCTCAACGACAGGAGAAGGAGGCTGAACGACAGGCTCGGGAGAAGGAGGCTGAACGACAGGCTCGGGAGAAGGAGATGAACCACGAGTTGGAGATGGAGAAGATCCGCCAGCAACGTGGAGGCAACGACTCAGCGCAGAAGACCGACGACCACGCCAGTTCCAAGAGACCCAAGCTACCTGCATTTCAGGACAAGAAGGACGATCTGGATAGCTGGTTGCTGCGGTTTGAGAGGTTTGCCGAGACAGCTGAATGGCCCAGATCCACCTGGACGACATCACTGTCTGCCCTGCTGACCGGGAGAGCTTTGGAGTGCTTCTGCAGACTACCGATCGACGAAGCCAAGGACTACGACAAGGTCAAGGAAGCGTTGCAGAAGAGGTACAACCTGTCAGAGGACGGATACAGACTCATGTTCAGACAAGGTAAGCCTGAAGATGGAGAAGATGTTGGAATGTTTTTGACCAGGATCAAGACCTATCTAGAGAGGTGGATAAAGCTGTCGAAGACGGAGGAGACCTACGAAGGAGTGAGAGATCTGTTCGTCAGAGAGCAATTCATGGAGGCCTGCCCACCAGACCTTGCAACCCATGTGAGGGAGAGGAAACCAAAGACGCTACAGGACATCGCAGATTCAGCGGAGGCGTACCTGGTAGCGAGGAACCGGACGCTCAGCGGGAGCGCCAGACTGCAGAGCCGGCCAGTGCGACAGAGGCCCAACGGAGACAGAAGCCCACAGGTCTGCCATAGGTGCCAGAGGCCGGGACACAAGGCGAGGGAGTGTCGTGCAAAGTTAAACGACAAAGGTGAGTTGAAATGTTACCTTTGTGGAAAGCCAGGCCACGTTCGGAGGATGTGTCCAGCCCAGAAGGATATGGGACGAGGCAAGCCGAACAAGGCGGCGGCGGCCGTAGTGATAGCGGCGGACGAGTCGTCAAGACAAGATGCGACGACGGCTGACACCAGCATCAACGTTCAAGCGGTAATGAAGGACGGGAAGCTACAGTTAGCGGTGCCTGTTACTTGCGGAGGATGCAGTGACGGAAGGACCGTGGAGAAACTGAAGTTACCAGTGATGAAGGGCTTGATTGGAAATCGAGCGGTAGATGTCCTAAGAGATACCGGCTGTGAAGGTGTAGTGGTGCGGCGAGCACTGGTGGACGACGGACAGCTCACCGGTGGGAAGAAACTTATCGCGAGGATCGATAACTCCTTGCTAGCGGCGGAGGAAGCCGTTATCGACGTGAAGACGCCTTACCTGACGGGCAAAGTGACGGCGCTGTGTCTCCCGGAGACCATCTGCGACCTAGTAGTCGGGAACGTGGACGGAGCGAAGGATCCGTATGACCCTGATACTGAGGTGATGGTAGGAGCGGTGACCACGAGGGCCCAGGAGAAGAGGAAGGACCGGTCTACGTCGCTGAAGGTGCCGAGGGCAGAAAGGCACGCGGGAGTGGATAGAGAGGAACTTATCCGACTCCAAGAAGAAGACGAAGTCATTAGGAAGTTAGAGCAGAAGAAGATCCTAACTAATAGAGGCAATAAATCTGTTCATTTTGAGAAACATGGAGGAGTACTGTACCGGATCTACAAGGACCTGAGACAGGCGACGGTTATAAGGCAAGTGGTACTACCCGAAAAACTGAGAGAGTATGTACTGAGTGTAGCCCACGACTCGATCGTCGGAGGACACCTCGGCGTGAAGAAAACCCCAGAGTTATGAGCAATTTTTATTGGCCTGGAATTGAAGGTGACGTCGCGAGATACTGCCGCTCATGCGACATATGCCAGAGGACGGTGAACAAAGGAGCGACCCCAAAGGTGCACCTGCAGAGTATGCCAGTAGTGGACGTACCATTTAGGCGAGTGGCCGTGGACTTAGTAGGACCTATCGACCCCCCAAGTGAAGGTGGACATCGGTATATCCTGGTGTACATAGACTACGCTACTCGCTACCCTGAAGCCACACCCTTGAAGAAGATCGACGCAGAAACGGTAGCAGAAGCCTTAGTGAACATCTACAGCCGTTTGGGTGTGCCCGAAGAGATCTTGTCGGACCAAGGGACCCAGTTTATGTCAGATGTCATGAAGGAAACGAATAGACTACTGGGAATTCGACAGTCGACCACTACAGTCTACCACCCTATGTGCAACGGGTTGGTGGAGCGATTCAACGGCACGCTGAAGAAAACATTGAGACGACTGTGCGCAGAGCAACCCAAGCAGTGGCACAGATACATCAACCCGCTGCTCTTCGCATATCGTGAAGTTCCCCAAGAGTCGACCAAGTTTGCCCCATTCGAGTTGCTGTATGGGAGAACTGTGAGAGGACCAATGTACATTTTACGACAACTATGGACCAAGGACGTAGAGGAGCCGGAAACGAAGACCAGTTACCAGTACGTCATGGAACTACGTGAGAGGCTGGAGGACACATGGAAGTTAGCGACGGAAGAACTCTCCAAGGCTCAAGGTAGACAGAAGACCTACTACGACCGGAAGGCGCGAGAGAGGAAGTTCCGCCCCGGAGATGAAGTGTTGGTGCTACTGCCGACGAACACTAACAAGCTCCTAGTCCAATGGAAGGGACCATATAAGGTAGTCTCAGTTGTCGGTGTTAACGACTATAGAGTCAAGATGGGTGCAAAAGAAAAGACCTTGCACGCCAACCTCCTCAAGAGATACATTCCAAGGACGTCAAAAGCAGCAGCAGTGGCAATGGAACCGAGACCTATTGTGACCGAGATGTGTGGGATGGACAACAGTAGGAGAGATACCACGCCTGAACATGTCAACGCCATAAAGGACGGCGGCGGCGATAGTGCTGAGACTGTACTGGCAGAGGACGACATGATGGACAAGAGTCAACCCGTGGAGTCAGCTGGCATGACAATCATCGAGGACTGCGACCTGGAAGGCGACAACGGTGGAACGACGGAGGACCTTGCCGACCTAGGAAGCTGGGACCAGAAGGAAAGCTACAGAGATGTCCAGTATGGAACGCAACTGACATCGGAACAACGTCAAGAACTCTGCGATGTGGTGAAGAATTACCAGCACGTCTTCACCAATCTCCCTGGATGCTGTCAGTTGGGTGAACATCGCATCGACCTGACGACAGAAGTACCAGTTCGTCAACGACCATACCCGGTGCCCTACGCTATGCGCGACTCCTTGAAGGAGGAGCTTACCACCATGGAACGGCTGGGCATCATTCGAAGGAGCTCATCAGCTTATGCTTCACCTATTGTTGTCGTCAAGAAGAAGGACGGATCCAACCGAGTCTGCATCGACTACAGGAGGTTAAACAAGATCACAGTATTCGACCCTCATCCGACAGCAGCGCCATCGGAAGTGTTTCAGAGTCTATCGAGAGGAAAATTATTCTCTCGGATTGACCTGAGCAAGGGATACTGGCAAGTGAAAGTTCGAGAGCAAGACATTCCCAAGACGGCGTTCGTCACCATGGGCGAACACTATGAATTCATTCGGATGCCTTTTGGGATGATGAACTCAGGAGCCACGCTGAACAGGATCGTAAAGCCATTGATCCGTGGAATGAACAATGTGACAGCATATGTGGACGACCTGCTGATTCATACAGAGACATTCGACGAGCATGTGAAGACTCTCAAGGACTTACTGCAGAGGATGGACCAAGCTGGATTAACTGCAAGACCATCGAAGTGTCTGATTGGAACGTCTGAAGTAGACTTTGTTGGACACTTAGTGGGAGAAGGTATGATTGGCCTGTTAGAAGAGAATGTATGTAAGGTACGAGACGCACCCAGACCCACCACTAAGAAGGAAGTGAAAGCATTCTTAGGATTAGTGGGATATTACCATGAATTTATTCCTAACTTTTCAGCGATTGCATCACCATTGTCTGATTTACTTAGAAAGGGTCAGCCCAATATAGTTCAGTGGGATGAAACGCAGGAGAAAGCATACACCTCTTTGAAGAATGTCATTATCTCCAAACCCGTGTTATGTTTGCCAGATTTTTCCAAAGAGTTTGTCTTAGCAACTGATGCATCAGATCGCGGATTAGGCGCTAGTCTTATGCAGGAACGCGAGGGAAAGTTGTACCCTGTGGCATATGCTAGTCGTAAGCTATTGCCTCGTGAGACAAAATATTCGGTCTCAGAGCGCGAATGTTTAGCTATTGTTTGGGCTGTAAAAAAGTTTACTTTGTATTTGTATGGAAAGGAGTTTGTGCTCCAAACTGACCATCGGTCATTAGAGTTTTTGAACTCTGCCAAGTTTGACAGTCCAAAGTTATTACGATGGAGTTTATTTTTACAGTCTTATCGATTCAGGATTCACTACGTAAAAGGCAGAGAAAATGTCTGTGCCGATTTCCTGAGCAGGGTATTTTAAAGTAGTACACTATCAGTGAAATGCATTGTAACCCATACTTTTGCCTACTAGATGAATTGCTAGGACGGCAGTATTGTACTGTAATTGGGGACGTAGTTCATCTGTGACTGAATATTGAATTGGTGGCTGATAGAGAGTCATGATGTGTTAGTCACATTTTGATTTTATGCTATGTCATATTAGTTACCAATGGAACTTGGTGTAATTTTTGGAAAATGTAACCCAAATGGGGACTGCGAGCAAGCAGTGTTTGTGTTATATTGCAATGTTGTAACTTGTTTTGACCTAATATGATGAAGAAAGACCCTAATCAGTGGTCGGTATGTATTGGTATTTTTGCCATTGTACGTATGAGTTATACATTTTGGAGATAACCATGTTATGTACAACAAGTTATATGCTATGATTCGTGCATGAAGCATTGTGTAAACGATGGGCCATCGTTTCACCTTATATGATTTGTAATAATATCATTGACCATTGTTTCACCACAGTGGTGGCGTTGTGTTATTTTGACTAGTAGGCCTAATGTTTACTATTGGGAAGCAATGACGGTATTGTATTAGTTATGGTATTAGTGATACAAAGTACACTGCATTGTATTGTATTTGTGATGACATTCGGGAAGACACTGAAATTGTTAATAATTGTAATAGAATTAGCAACTACCTTTGTGAGATTGGGAGTACTGTAAGATTGTTATTTCAAGATATTGCAGACGCTGAATAATGTTTTGGAGTTGAAAAATATTCAACTTAAATTGGGGAGTTGTGTAGCATCTGCAAGCTATCCCTTGCCCTCCCCCGTTTTCTTCGTACACTGGTGAGCATGTGTTCATTTCTTCTTTCATTTTATTGTTCACGACCGCCAGAGTGTACTGTACTCCGTGACCTGACCTTCTTTTCTAGTGAGTAGTTTTTTTCCTCGCTCGCTTGTTGTCAGTGTTTTGACTCGTTCAGTAAATATTAGTATGTTCCCGAACATTCGATAACATTGTGGAGACGGATGTTTACGCCAGATTTGGCCTTGGGTGATGTAACCTGATGACGTATTGATACGTGATTGGTTAGTTTGTGCGAGGGCAAAGGTAACGTTTATTTCGGGAACGTTCTGTAGGAATGTTTATATATATAGACCTGTGTGAGTGGTTGGGGGTGAGTAAGTGAGTTTCCTTTTGTGTGGCGTAGATATTTAGTTTCGCTGGCGTCTTCCTAGTAATTTATTGTTCACTATACAGTTATTAAACTTTAGTATTATTTAATCTATCGTCGGATTTCGTGTTTATTTATTTTACAGCTGTAATAGTTTCGTTTTCTAAAGGGTTGTAGTTATATCAACTAACTCGCCCCTACTATAACGTGCTAGAACAACCTCAGCTGTTACAGAAAGGTTGACCGAGTTGTTCAATCATATGTTGAAAGCAGGGAAGCTGCCACAGGACTTCAAAGATGCTTCAATCATCCATCTGTACAAAAACAAAGGGGACAGCCAAGTCTGTGACAACCATCGGGGAATCTCTCTACTTTCAATTGCTGGCAAAATATTGGCAAGAATGCTTCTGAATCGCCTTCTTGATCACCTCTCGTCAAATGACTTGCTTCCCGAGAGCCAATGTGGCTTTCGTAAAGAGAGGGGAACGGCGGATATGATTTTTGCTGCTAGACAGATTCAGGAAAAATGCATTGAACAAAATAAAGCGCTGTATATCACATTTGTTGACCTCACAAAAGCATTTGACACAGTGTGTCGTGAAGGCCTCTGGAAAATCTTGGCGAAGTTTGGGTGTCCACCCGAATTCATCACAATAGTGCGCCAGTTTCATGATGGCATGCAAGCTGCAGTCAAAAGCAACGGCAGTGTTTCAGAGCCCTTTGCTGTCACAAATGGGGTAAAACAGGGTTGTGTCTTAGCCCCAACTCTGTTCAGCATCATGTTCTCTGCAATGCTACAAGAAGCCTTTAGCTCTCCTCCTCAAGGGGTAAGCATCAAGTACCGAACTGATGGCAGCCTATTCAACCTCAGGAGACTTCAGGCAAAAACCAAAACCAAAAGTACTCAAGTCTGTGACCTACTATTTGCTGATGATTGTGCACTTCTGGCACACGATGAGGATAGCATGCAAAACTGTGTTGATAAGTTCTCTAGTGCCTGTGACAACTTTGGCCTCACATTAAGCACAAAGAAGACGGAAGTGCTCCATCAGCCTACTCCAGACGACAAGTATCCTGTGACCCCAAATATCAAAGTCCATGACAGTCTTCTGAAGGTGTCGGAGAACTTCACCTATCTTGGCAGTACACTGTCTTCCGCGGCTCGTGTTGATACTGAAATTCTCTCAAGAATCAGCAAAGCCAGCTCTGCATTTGGCAGGCTTCGAAAGAGAGTATGGGATGTTGCTGGCATTCGCACAGACACTAAGCTGAAAGTGTACAATGCTGTGGTCCTTCCCACCCTACTCTATGGTGCTGAAACCTGGACAGTGTACCAATCGCATGCCAGAAAGCTAAATCACTTTCATCTGGCCTGCCTTAGAAAGATCCTAAGGATCAAATGGCAGGATAAAATTCCAGACACTGAGGTCCTCAATCGTGCCAAGGAATTGAGCATCTTCTGCCACCTGAAAAAAATTCAGCTACGTTGGGCAGGACATGTTGTCAGAATACCCGACTCCAGACTCCCTAAGCAAATCTTCTTCTCTGAGCTCTCCAATGGAACGAGGAATGTTGGGGCCCCAAAGAGACGTTACAAAGACACTCTCAAGCAATCACTGAAGGCCTTTGCCATTGATGTGAGTGAGTGGGAAAAGCTCTCGCTTGATCGTGCAAATTGGAGGGCGGGGCTCTCGGTTGATCGTGCAAATTGGAGGGCGGCCCTTACCAGAGGCAGCAAAGCATGGGAAGCTGACAGAGTCCAGCAGGCTATCAAAAAAAGAGAACGGCGCAAGAAAAGGCCCAGTGGTACTGAACCAACGGAGCACTCTTGTCATTTATGCGGAAGGGTCTGCAGGGCAAAAATAGGACTTATCAGTCACATGAGAAGCCATAAGTCATGAAAGAACAGTCTTTCCTTTCTGTCCTCCGTGTCCTTTAGTTCTCTTTATTGTCCATGTGTTGAAATTCTCAACAATTTCTGTTCTTTATTCCTCTGGTGTTGTTAAGGTCATTATCATACCTGATGGACAAACTATTATTGGTAATTTCATTAGCCAGTAACATACTTGGATGCATTAACATGCCTGTAATGTGATGAAGTAAGGCAATTCAGAAATCTGTCTTGCTTCAGTAGACTTTTAAATATCAACTGTTATTATGTTTGTTTCAGTTGTGTCTTCCAATACGGATAACCAGGGGAAAGGAGATATGGGAACGACCTTGTCAGTCACGGTCACATTACCAGGTAGGTTCTGTATCTACAAGCAGAGTACCAGCTGTCACGGTCACGTCTTTTGTGTCATAGTTTGGAAAATCAAAATGTCCTGTGAATTATTTTTATCCAGAGGCAGTAAGCTGAGCAAAGCATATCATTGCTTCAGAGAGGGGACAAAATGAGTCATGAATTAGGAAACTGACCTGTCAAATCTGAATGCTGTCAATGAAGAATGGGTTTACCAAATATTCTGAGTTAAAAATATTTGAAAAAGCAGCATAGGTAAAGATGGCCCCAGTTTCAGCTGTGGTAATAAGATGTACTGATCTGGATAAACTTAGAAAACATAACAATGGCAGAGTTACCATAGCAACATGAGAAGGTAACAGATGAAGGAAGGACAATTTTATGGTCTGGTCATTTTCTTGTTTTCATGTTTGCAGGGGTAGGTGGCAATGACTGTAGCGATATGCGAGTGACAGACTTAGAAGTGGAAGACAATTTCAGTCCCCAGCCAGACTCTACCTCTCCTAGTTTGCCAGCATCTCAGGGCTCCAGCTCCCAGGTTTCCTCTCTTGTAGATAGTGGTAATCCCCCACCACCTCCAGACTCATCTCCCCCACCTCTGCCCTACCCTACAGCCTCACTGGTATCATTAGGGTCATCTACAGCAGATTCTCAAGTCACAAGGTGAGTGTAAAAAAAAAAATCAGGAAAATGGACTGGGTGATTGAAACCCTAACTGTCCACTATAAAGACCATGATTTCATGAGCCCCAATTGTTAAGCCCACCATATGGTGGTCATGTCTCCCTTGTCTGCCAATGGTCAGGCCACAAATTCATGTTACCACATCCTTGGAACCTAGTTGATAAGCCCAGGATATTGTGGTTTGTGGCAGTCTGCAATTTTTAGTGCTTAGGTTGGATTTTCCTGGAGCTTGCGCAGGCTATCAACCAAGGGACAACAGGAAGCAGATTTCTGTATCTCTGACAGGGTTAAAATAGAGCATGGTTGTGATGATGTGCTGTCAGTTTATTGGCTAAATGGTTTTTCTCCAAAATCGGAGTTAGGTGGATAGAAACATGCTATAAATATGCATTTTGTAAAAGATGATTATCCCCATATTTCAATATAGCCCATGCCGCTTGGGATCATATGATGTATGTCACAGATGTCAGTTTATTTGACAGTACTGAGAGCCATAAATGGTTGGTATATTTTTTGCAGATCTTTCCAGTATCTGGTTTAAGGTCCAGTTTTTACTTAACAATTCATCTCGGAACGAGTGTAACCAAAATTTTTTCCAATCAGTGTTCACTACAGCAAGACTACATTTATCGTTTGGTTTAATTCTGATTTCTACATTCAGTCTTCAGAAGGTAGCAAACTGGAAAAAAGTCTTCAATTTTGCAAAATACAACTGTTACGCTAAATGGTATATTTAGCATGTATTTGTTGAATTATGTAGCCCTGATTGTCAAGTCAGCATGGTCAAAAGGTTATCAGATGGTGCTTCTGAAGTTTCTTTCTCTAATACAAAACACAGTAGCTCACAGAGACATTCTTGTGTTGCAGCACATCTTCAGAATCAGGCAGTGCTAGTGTAGAAGGGGACAAAGATTCCGCAGTCGTTAGCACATCAACCTCAATAGCAGGAGCATCAAGTCAAGGAAGCAGTTCTGTAGAAAGATCCGCCAGCTATGCTTCTGTAGTTTCCAAGAGCCCAGCTGTCCCCTCTTCAAGCCAAAATTCTGAAGTGCCGTCTTCACCACAATCAGGGACTACAAGTAGCAATCAGGAAAATCAAGGGTAAGCAAGAGAGTAACCATTTTTGTCTTCACGAGTTGCTTTTTTTTCTCTTGATTCTCCGTTTTTTGTTCCATCATTTTATTTATTTTAAGAAGTAAAAAAAAAAAAAGTAGCAGAAAGAAGAAGTTTTAGTCTGCAACTTACTTTTGACATGGCATATTGTTTTGCTTTTAAATTGTGGTTGTATGGCTTTTTAAAATTTATTTTCAAATCTATGAATGGCAAAGCCGAATCAAGAAACATCTGCATGGAATATTTAATTTCGATGGGTTTGGGGCATGATTTATGTCTAGCATTGTGAATGCATGTTTAAGACAACAGCCAGTCAGTTAAGTCTTAGTTTCATTTACACAAAAGGTTCTTACAAATCTCAGGAGGGAGAAAGAGGGCCATCTTTTTACAATTGTTGAGTGGTTCTGTTGTTCTGGGAACATACCTGGGAAGTCGAATTTGTCAAAAGACCTTGTGAAAGAGAAGCATGTGATGCCACATGCAGCATGAACTCAACTTCAGTTTATTTTGAGTTTTATGGTCTAACAGGACTGTTTTACAATTTGTGTTTACATTCTGAACAGTTTTTCTGTTTTGATTTTATCTTTCATGGAAAAAAAAAATAAAAATAAAAATCTAGATTCCAGATTTGTATTGGTTTTGAAAACTTAAAATATAACAAAGCATTTTCATTGACTAGTCATCATTTCAGCAGATTGGACAGAAATGGCAAATATTATTCTGTGATTAAACTGTTTTAAACCCAGGATTAAACTTCTAATTCAATGGTGCAGTAGGCACATTGACAAAATTGCAAAGTAAATCTGGTTTCTGTGGAACTATTAAATGCACTGTGCCTTTAACACCTGAACAGTCACTCATTTACAACTCACTTGTCACCATCTTTGACACGGTATTTCACCTATCACCTCTTGAAGCAAAAATAGCCGTGGGAAAACAGGTGAAGAGGACGGTGATCTAGGGGCCAACTTCAAGTGAGTAACAGATGATACACACACACCATTGCTCACCCACTGGCACGGCTTATTATGTTGTTCCTCTGTGACAGTACCATATAAGTTTGGGTACTAGCAAACACATTTTCCTTTTACTATAACCATAATTATTTGAAAAGCTAACTCTTCTATTACCCCAGTGTTTGTCACTTTTTTTCTGAATAACATAAAATAAATGGGAACATCATATTTTATTCTTTGCAAAACAAAGAAGGTTTGTTGCTTTTTTTGGCTTGGCTACAGAAATATAAATGTTACAGGGAAATTATCAGACAAAAGTTGGATATGTTACTGGCATCAAAATAGCTTCCATGTTATTTATCAAGTTATTTCCTTCATCTTTGCATCTTGTTTGAATGGCAGTTACACACTTTCTGTTGTTTTATGGAGTAATACTTTCTGATAAAGCACTGTTACATATGCGTGAGAACTGTCATTTATCTACAGTGGTGTAACCTCATAGCTCCTGTTTCAGCATGTTTCTTTCATGTGTTTTCTCCTGGATATCTGAGTTACCTCAATGGGAATAATACTAACACAGCTGCTGAAATCTGGCATTGGTAAATCTGAAAATGTATTTGCCCATCACATGAAGTCATAAATTACAGTAAATGGGTTTTAAATTGCAAAAGCCTTTCTCGATGATGTGAGAATCCCAAATTTGAAGCTTTATCGCGGAGTTCACCTACAGTAGCTTCAGCGCTTATAGCTTATGAATTTTGTCATTTTTGGAGTCGCAGCAGTGTTAATTTGCAGCTCACACATTGTCCCAATCCTACGTCCTGTTTTTTTTTTTTTGGTTTTGTTTGAAGATTGTATTTTCTATCTTGGTGATTATTCTCTATAGGATAGCCATTAGAAAATCACTAAGGGAATGGAATTTATTCAAGTGTGCCTAATAATATCTAGAAGCACTTTTTTTTTTTTTAATCTTCAAAACCTTTATTAGAGCCCACAGTTGGAAGTAATATTTTAACCAAATATCAGTGTCAATTAACATCAGACATGTCCAGATAAAACTTCATATGACAACCAAGTTCAGATACTTTCCATACAAATTAGTCAAATTCTTTCTGGATGAATAGGTGCCTATAGTACCCGTTTTGCCCAGAGATTATTATGCATGGGAATTGATAGCTGGTAAAAATGACATGGTCTCGGGGAAAAAGATAATTATAGTACAATGTCAAGATGAACCAAAACATAATGCATTCAAAATTTCTTCTCAAATGAGTTCAGAAATAAAACTGCTGGGTGTGACAAAATATGAACAATGCTATGGACTTGGATCTTTTCTCACTTACTGTTTCTAAGATTAGTATAATCTCAGGCTTTTAACTACTTTAATGTATTCTTCTAGAAAAATAAATTGATGGATTGTCTCGTGTGTGTAATTATTTGTATGAATGTGGATAGTAATCTCCTACAGTGTGTAACAGGTTCATTTTGTGCTGGCCATTATATGTATGGTAGATATTTGAATGTCTGATGTTTTTTTCTTCTCTTCTTTTTGTTGTATCCATTGCTACTGGGAAGATTAGCTTTGCATCAGTAACCTTTTCGCATCGCGGGGATCACGGCTCTTGCAAGCCTACTGTATTCTTTACTGTGGCTATCACCTGTGAACGCAGTTTTGGGGGTGTTTAAGAAAATTCACCTGAAATCCTCTGATAAAGCTAGATTTATATTTGATGTCATTGGAAAGCTTATTCAGAGAAGAATAATGTCATGAATCATATGTTTACAAACACAAAACCAAAAACAATATGTGCTATGAAAGGGCGCGTTATCCCACGTGGTGTGGAGTGTCGCAAATGGGTGTGCGAGTGGCCACACCTTGCGGGCGATTGGTGTATCAGTGGGGTCTGAAACAGCCTGCCCCCGACAGGTGCGAGGTGATGTGAAAAGGTTAACCTTTGCTGTACGTTATGGGTCTAAAAGACTAATGGACCCAGAAGTAATTGAAAACGTGTGTATTTATCTTTTAATTCTTATTTCTGGAAATTTATTCATGAAATTCCAGGTCAATGACATCATTGCCCATCTTCCTATGGTTTTGATTTTAAGCAATGCATATGCGTGTTCACCAACACACATGCAATTTTACTATTCTCACTCGTATTTCGTGGGGTCTCACTGGCACCACACTTTTAAAGAGGATTTTATTGATATATATTTTTTATTGTCATACCCTTGGCCTATGTCCTGGGATCTGTGATGCGCTACACTTCTGTAGAGGATTTTATTGTTATATCCCTACACATACGTTCTGGGGGGTCAGACAGACACCATACATGCAAAGAGGCTATCCTAATAAATTATTCTCTAGAAATGTTGTGTGGATTAGTCTCAGTGAGGTTAGCTATGCATAGTTTTTAGCAATGTATGATGAAGGTTATTCAAGAGAATTACAGATACTCTCTATGCACCCTTGAAGCAGCTTCCATGGCTGGGAGGGATTAGCGGTGGACATTGGTGTATTTTTGGGAGACCTTTAGAGCTTGCATTGAGAATGTGACCATGTTTTTGTTTTATCATAGAAAAGCTTATGAGCATTAATTAGAGGTGGTTGGGTAGAAATTTTTTTAATTTATTTTTGAAAATTTATTTATTTATATATTTATTGTGTTTCTTTTTTCAAACTATGGTATAAATTTGGAACCATACACTGAATAGTAATGGCCCAAGAAGCAATAAAGGTGTTGCTGTTTTTTTTCTTCTTCACACTCCAGTTTAACTGAACTAATTGTAAACTAAGAAGGATTTAAAAATCTCAGTTATGAACACAGTTGCTCTGTCTTATTGGGGTAACTGACGTTAATTGCTAGAAAGAATACAACACTTTCTGCAGTTTAGGACACTGCACCATCTGTTATTATGCATATCAGGAGAAGCAAAGCCACTGATGGGCCATGTTGTAATTTCACTGTTGCTTGTCATCAGATTTTCTGCCCTGTATGATTTATTAAGTCATTCTGTGTTTAGCAACTTCACTTCTCCTTTCAAGTCCTGTTGCAGTTTCATTTATGTTACGTTATTCTGATAGTATTTAACACATCAGCCAAGACATTTTGCTCCCTAATAAATTCACTGATTAAACTTTTAGTGGTTCCTTTAATTTTTTTCCTCGTCTCTCTCTCCACCCCCATCTCCAGAGCCACTTCATCAAAGTGTACTAGCCTGATTTGCTTAATTTTTGTACTGTAATGCACAGTTCCAGTGTCTTCCTTTTTTTTGCCCCCGTTGTGTTAATGTTATCTTCTGTAAAAAGAGCATTAAGTAGATATCTTATTTTTATTCGGTTTTGGAAAAACTTTTTATTTTTCACTGAGTCATGAGAATTGTCTTGAATGGCACTTCACTGTCAAGGCCTTCACTACAGCCAAGTGCTTGGTTAAGATTTGTTCTCTCTCTTGTCTAATCTTGCAGCTTCCTGGCAACAGCAGGTTTGTTAAGGAAGGCCAGTCCCGTGGCAGCGTCTTGCCCCAGCAGCCGGCCCCCATCTGAGTCTCAAGGTAATGGTCCAGTGGCCTCCCCTTCCTCCCCTCCCGCTGCAGCTGTGCCACCAGCATCCTTGTCACCCGCACCCTTGCCAATGACCGATGGTGACTCCAGCAACCAGGAGCCTGACACAACAGAGAGTACCACGCTAACTCAAGCTCAAAAAATAGAACAGGCCAGGTGAGGGTTTTTAGGATTGCTGAAGTATTTCTTGTAGATGTAGTATGCTTGAATTTGTGATGCTATCTCATCACCATTCCCTAAAACTGTAGTAATTGGTTTTAGCTACTTTTCAGGAGAAGCAAAAACTTTAGTTTAGCACAACTGGTCTAGGTATAATGAATTTGTGAAAGTTTGCTATTCGACTATTTTTCAGCTTTGGAGTCTATAACCAAGATTATTTGATGTGGCTTCAAATGTAGTTCAATATGTGTAAAAATCAATTTTTTGAATAACCACAGTCTTAGGGAATGGCATGGATGCCAGATTTCAGGTATACACCGGATTTCCGGTTTCACTGTGTCTCCAAAATATTTTTCCTGGTTTCGTAATGTGAAGAATTGAAAAAAAACACCAAAAAAATTCCTGCTTAACCACAACAAAAAAGTGCAAGCGTACGAGTTTGAGATATCGGCCTAATTTGCGCCTATTTTTAGCATACACCGTGTCCGAAGTTTTTTTTTTTTTGTTTGTTTGTTACACCAGACAAGTTATGACATGGGATAGATTCTATACAACACATTATAATTATATGACTTTGGTTCCCCAAAAAGTGTTGCATGCAATTCAGTGTGGGTTGTTGTTTATTTCAGGGCGCAAGCCAAAGAGGCACAAGAGCTCTATGACGCTGCCACCACCGTAGTGCATAACGGACCAGTTTGACGATAACAGCTTACAGAATAATTATTTGTTTCCCCTTCTCAACACTTCCTCATCCCTTGAAGCAAAAGAAGAAAGACTTGTACATAGTGATGTCACAATTTTTAAAGTCTCTCATACACATAGTGAAAACCCTTCTGAGCTGTTTTCTTTACATCAGACAAGTCTCATCCAGTGTCCGGTTAACCCTTTTGCTGCCAAGCCCTCAATGCCCTTCCTTCCTTTAGGCTACCGGAATAATGGATTATCGGGTAGCAGGAAGTAGTATAAAAGTAAGAGTGTAAACATGCTGGAACAGTTTGAACATGATATGGCAAAGATATCAGCTGTGCGGCGGCAGTCTTCTGCAACATAGGTTTGGCAGACCATTGTGTGGCAGCAAGTGGGTTATATAAGAGTTGTGAGTTGTAACTTTTTTGGAACCAAATGAAATTTAAAATCTAAAAAAAAAATAATTGTTCTTTTGTTGTGTATAGATGATATTGTGATATTTCTCTTTACAAGCTTTAAAAAGTATGGCGTAGAACAAACAGCCGTTCTACAGAGAAAAGCTTTTTGCAAAGATTGGAACTTCGGGGTTTTTTTGTTTTTTTTTGTATGTTGACCACTGTAAAGAAAGAAGGACCGAGATGTGGCTGGGTAGCTCAGATGTAAGGCAGACCACTCAGAGAGGGTATAGAAACTGTTGCAAAGGGAGTTATGACACTATTATTGAGTTGTTATAAATATACATACAATAAGAGAAAACAATGCTCCAGACTAATTATAGACCAAACCATCTGCACTGTTGTAATTGTTTGTCTGTTTGCTTGATAGTGTGTAATTAATTAATGAGTGATTGTTTCCAGAACAATCAGTGCTATGATTGTGATTCTCAGAAGAGTAATTATATTTAATGATTGGGTAAAGCAATTTGTATCAGCACTGTGTCTTATGTCTGCCATTATGATCAGTGTTAACAGTGTATGGATGTCTGTGGTAAACATGTGATATCACTATTATGATTATAAAAGAAGTGATTCATACAGTGTTATTGCTCCTAGTGATAATAATGATGATGATGATTGTGAATTGGAAGTGTCAGTTAATGTACCTGAAAACACATTGTTACTATCTTCTTTACTGCCTCAGCAGTCTTTTAGTTGAAGAGCAGGAGAAAGGGGAGGCAGGCAGCAAACCTCTAGAATTGAGATTTACAGTATGCTTCATTATGTAATGTTTAACTGTACTTTGGGCTTAGTGAGCTTTGGCGATGGACTTCTGACAAGTTTGTTCTCTTTGCTGCATGTATTCAGAGAGAAAGATGGGTAAGTGGTTAGGGGTTTGGGAAATAATGGACAAAAGATTATATTTGTATGGAGCTCGCAGTGATAGTTTTTGTGGTAAAAGAAAATGTGTTTTGCTATGAGTTGTTTATGAAGATTTTACAGAAAGATCCAGATCTTCAGTGACTGTTTGTTGTGGATTGGAAAACAATTCATGTGAACAAGAAAAAAATAATGGCATATTTATGTATGGCACATTGGGACCTTAAATATTTTGCATTCTTGCTACTATTTGTTTTTGTGTGTGGAATTTGTTTTATTTTTCTCTTTAGTGAAAAAAATTGAAATAACTTGTGAAGAGTCATGTAATTTAATTCAAACCAACATTGGTTGTATGTGTGTTTTTGTTCAGTGGATGCTACTGAGATTCTTGACCGAAGGGAAATGTCCTTTGCTGCACCTGTTTTCAAGATAATTTTAATCACAATAAACAAAGGAAAACTTTCAGTAGAATGGTCCAAAATGAAAGTGCCATTTCCATGTTAGCACATGTGTAAAGGTCTTTAGCGTCTTTGAAATACTTTGGTTTTTAAAATTGTGGAGAAGTAATGTTACAAGACAAGCTTCTGTTTTTGTCCTGGCATGTCCAGGAGTTGAGTAACGGGAATGGACCATATTCAGATGGTGTCGCGCCCCCCCCCCCCCCTTTTTTTTAAAAAAAAAGTTGATCTTAATTTTATCATTAAATGCATCCCCTGTCCTCCATTAAAAAAAATTTTTTTTTTAAATTTCAAATTTAGAATAATCCTTTTGCAAGATAATCTGTAGAAGGATGCTAAGATTTTGTTGGATTTTTGCCAGGTCATATCTCAGTTGCCTTTCTCCTTGACTATTTGAGCTTTCTGCCAAGTTAGGCTGTTTTGTAGCTAATTGTGGGTTGTTGTTGTTGGCGGGATTGACAGTTATTATTGTATAGCATTGTCTGTGTTGTAGAAGTACCAGTGAGCTTTTACTGTCCTGTGAGCTCGAGTGTTGAAGAGTTGTAATGGGAGATTCACTTCAAGGCCAAAGGGTCAGTGTTGGTTCTTTTTACTCCCATGTAGACATCGACTTCAGTTGTGGAAGTTGATTCTGAAACCAATAGTTTATTGTGTCCCATAAATTTAAGCCACTATTCACGTTTCATTAATTCAAGCCATCACTTATAGGGATATGTTAACTTCACATAAGACTGGTTGTGTACTTGTTTACAGGCAGATGACCATTAACACTTCCATAACATACCAATTATTGTATGAAATGAAAATTGTTTCAGCTTGTTTGAAATTCCAGGCTCATAAGGAGCTCATATAATCTGCCATAGAGTGCACACATGGCCATGTTGCATGCTGCCTGGACAGCTCTTTTTATCCCTGTGCTTTTTTGTACTTCAAGGAAAAAAAATAGTGTTGTTTGTGAGTACTGATGCTGATGCTAGTGTAATTGGAACTTCAAGTCATTATGATTATATCCCTGAATGTCAGGCCCAAGAGACTGAAGAGCCTAGAAGGACGAGATCTTTTGTTTCTCGGGGGCCTCAACCTTAGACTTTGAAGGGGTTAGATTATTCATGTCAGTGTTAGATATCATCAGCAAACATGCTTCTAATTCACAGTGGATTCTCTCCAGTTCAAACTTCCTGACAACGGTTTAGTGTTAAGAGGCCAGTATTTCATTTCCTGTCTCGAATGTTCAGAAAGTGTGTGAGTGTTGTGAATAGGCATTTTCACCAGTGAGACCCTTTCCTTTTTCTCCTTGTTGCTTGTAAACGCACCATTATTGATGTGCAGTTCACTTTTTTCACATATACAAGCTTTTGTGAAGTGGAACAACATATTTGCTTAGACTGCCGCTTTTTCTCAATCAGTCAGTCTGCTGTTAGCCAAGTAAAAATGTAGTCATAAGCATTTGCAGTGTTTTTGGGCAGTGTTGTGTGTTATTTAGTTACATGCAAGATATTTGAAAATACTTGAATGACAGAAGTAGAGATAAAATCAAGAATGCCAAAAGGCTGAACATTGAAAAAGCAGTGGCGGGTATGTTTCTATTCTGGATAGAATCATTGTTCACTGAAGATTGTGTGGGACACGTTGGTCAAGAGGCAAGGTGCTCGCCTCTTGTGCTGAGGCTACTGGGTTCGGTTCCCAGTTGGTGCAGGCATGTTAGAAATTTGGAGGGGTTTTCTTGTCCCTGATCCTGTAGTAGGTAGGATTGAGCGCCTAGTCTTCTCGGATAAGGACGTCAAACTTAAATGGCCCGTGGGTGCTTTGTGCACATTAAAGATACCTTGGTAGTTGGAAATAGAGAAGAGCAGGCTGCACAGACTGCTGCCCAGGCAAAATTAAATTTAAAAAAACTTATCCTCCCCCCACTCATAAATTCTTGTTGACCTTTTCCAAGCTGAAAAATACATTTCATCTCGTAGCCGTGTAGAGATTGAACGTTGTCATTTTCAGTTTGTGAATTGATTCCTGCTTGTACTTGTAGGCAAGTAGCTTCAGTCATATCGTTTCTCAATTGCCAAAATAACTTCCAGGGTGTGCTAGTATTAATTTTTAATCTTTTCAATCCCACAGCAAATCATTGAATTTGTGCATAGGCATCAGTATGTTATCTCCCCATTCATCTGTTTTCACTGCTATGGCTTTTGAAAAGACATTTAGTTGTAGTTACACACTGTTGACGTTATGATTCTTGCAGTTTTATTTGTATAATGTAGGTTCAGTAAGGGCTGAAGCACTTGTGGAACTGGAAGTAATGTCTGTTAAGGAGAATGTGTATTATTAACCAGAATAATAATTGGTCATGGCATTCTCCATATCAGTGGATATCCATCTGTGATTAGTTTAAACTAAAAGAAAATCACAGGGCCACCAGATTCCATGACAGATAGAATAATTATATTTTAATCTGTTTTTGCGGGCTTTGTCAGATCCATAGTGTGCTCATACTTGAGTCTGATCATGAGGCATTGGTCTGAAATAAAAATACTTCACACATTGCATTTCCACATCATGCCAGCCTTGAGCAGTACTCATAAGGGACTCGCATGAGGAATGTTGCGCTGGAAACAGAATCCCTTGATGTGAACATGCCATCAACAGACAGTAAGAAGGAACATGCATTTGAGTCATTCCACATTATGAGTATTGGTTTTTATTTTAAAAATTTTTTTGCGCTTGAACTTTTGAATTATAGGTCAATACATAAACACAGTTTGCTATGAGATGCCAGAAAGTCTGAAAGAATAAAGTTGTGCAAATTAAGCTCCTGATGAGGAAATACAAATCAAGTTACTCTTCGGTGCAGAGCAAACTGTGAGCCCTGATAAAGCCACTTTGAAAGAGAAATATAAGGAGGTAAAAGGGCAATTTTGTTGTGATTGGATATTGTGTTAACAGCAATTTCTGGGGCCACAATTGTAAGGTGCTGAGTGCTAAGTTACATTCATAGTCTGTGTTTTTGTGAAACTGAAAGAACAATTGGAATTTTAATGTCTTGTGGAAAGCACACAGGACCTGGTATGATTGAGCAGAACTATGTTTTGTTACCCATCTTTGTACATACTGGTGTAAGTAAATTCACACTATTTATGCTGCTTGATTTTTAAGTAAACGTGAATGTAGACTCAAGGTTGATTTGAAAATATTATTTACAACTTTTTGTTTCAGACTTGACAAAAGATGTTTGTGCATAGATTATGTGTTGAGCTGCTGCCAATTTTCAAAATTTTGTACAGTTTTATGGGTCCTCAGAGCCAAGATTTTGTCTTAGATACTGTAATCAAAAGACTCATTAATCATTTTTTTAGTTCTAGGATTTCAGTACCTTGGCAATTAATCGACTCATTTTGAATAGCAGTCACCAGTTATAATTTGTGGCATTTCACAACAAATCATTAATTACAACTCATTAAGAGAAAAGAAAAATGGCTTTTCATCATAAAGGAGTGATGGTAAATGTCAGTACTATTATGGATGATGACCACTGTATTTAAATGAATTTGATAATTCATAATCCCATTCTCTCTGCTTCATTTGTCCATAATCTTTGTTTTCCCTGTGCATTTGTACAAGAGTATTCTTGGATGTACTTACAGTATTGTGTTACTTCATTTTCTTTTTTCGCTGTTGTCACTATATTTATGCTAATGTGTTAATTCATTTTATCTGTACAGTTTACTTTTTTGTGTTTTCTTTGCTGTGTGCTGTGACGACCCCTTCCTTTTTCCTTAGTTTCTAAGCTCTATGGTGTGTGCTTAAGTTTATTCAGTCAAGTCATTGTATTTGAGTGTGCTTTTGGTCAATTTAGAGCCTTGCCTGACTGCTTCAGTAGTCCTTGTGGTTTATTTTGGCAAAATGTTGGTGTTGATTGACTGCATGTACCAAAATCTTGCATTCTGAAATACCGGTTGATTATTGTTGCAAATACCCAGTAGGACTAATACGTCATTATTTTTGTCAGGCTGCTTGTGTTTACAGTTCATGTCATATTTAAGACGTTGGTGGAATGTCACAATGCTTTTCAATGACATGAAGAATTCACTTGCAAAATGTTTGCGGTTATTGAGCATATCAGAAGTATTTATATCCCTTTTTCATTAAATTAAAGTTGTGAGTCAACTCCATGCCATTAAGCTTTTCAAATTAGGGCCAATTCAGAGGCAAAGACTGAAGTCTTTATCCCCATGGTGGATGTAGTTTGTAATTTAAGGTAACAACCCCCCCCTCCGGTGATCTCCTTGCAGCTACTAGCACTGTTTGCCGAAGAGCCCCAAAAAGACAATGGCAACCCATTAAGGTTCACACTTGTAACAGGTACTATATTGGTGTTGTTTTTTTAATTTAAATTGAATTCACTATTGAGAAGTAACCTCTGAGCACTTGTTACTTTTTTCAATTTGACAGAAAATGGGGTTGTTTTTTTAGTTCCTTGTTTTTTAAACCCTTTTTTTAAATGACATATAAACATCCCAGACACACACTCACACACACAAAAAAAAGGCATTTTTGTAAGTGTCTGAAGATTGTGTCATTGCATTATAAATTACATTCACATCATGGGGTATCAACACAATCTGCAAAGGTCATGGACATTGTGTTTAACTTTTCTTCATCTATTTACTATAGTAGGTTTTGCAGGGCAGCACTCCCTATCATTTCATTGGTTTACTGAGAAGATTAAGGTGCAGGGAAAACAGAAAATAGATGGGTTTGTGTAGAGTAAAAGTTAAACCAGATTTTAAAATACAATTGGGAGAAACTAAACAAGGGGATAAGGAAGTGGAAAATCTTTTTTGAGTCCAGTACTCAATTCACAACTTTATGTTTGCAAATGCATGTAGCTTTGATAGAGACTGGTTATGCCTTGCTGTACAAGCAAATGGTTTTAGACGTGTGTTTTATGTCTGTGTCAATGGGAAATGATTTGGAAGAATAATCATATTTTAATGATTATTTGTGGAAATCCAAATCAGTCGGGTGTTTTTTTTTAATTTATAGGTTTTGCCCTCCCTTGTATGAAGCTAAAAAAAAAGAAACGGCGCCCTTTTTTTTGCCTTTTAAATATGTATGATAAAAGTAATTGTTTAGATCACTTTCATGTTGAAAAGGCAGCTTTGGCTGTGAGTCTTGGTGTAGAGTTGATATTATGACCAGGGAAAGGCTCAGTCCTGGCAGGCTGCAGTCAGGTGCGGTATGAGAAGTATGTCATTGAATGTGACATTGCAGATGTAGATACCCCTACATTTATTTATTGGATCTTATTATATCCTACATCTGTTGCACTTTTTCATTGCACGGAGGTGGGGGTGGGAGTGAACTTGTGTGAAAACATCATCAAGTGCATTATCCAGTGACTATAAGACTTGCTAATGAAAATCCAAAATAAGTTTTTTTTTTAACAAGTGTAGCAAATTGGGATGGACACATTAAACTGTATACTGTACTGATCATTCATGTTGAATTTCGACAGTCTCACAAATACTGGCTGATCTCTTTAGACTTATTGTTGTGTATATATGTGAACATATTATTATTGTGGTTATTACTGCTGTGTTATGGAAAAAGAGCATATACGCCAATTCAAGTCAAAATTCATTTTGTAACATTTTATAAAATGTCTATCTGGATTGTAACTTTGTATGACTGATGGTTTCCTTTTGACTTTACAAAATGGAAATGTAACAAAGAATTAAGCAGTGCACTGTGCAGCAGGAAGAGATATATGTGACTCCTGTCAAATTTTAGTTTGGCGTATCGGGTGTTTTTCCAGAACACGGCAGATTCACTGTAGGTTTTGTGGGAGGAACAGACTGGTGGATCTTACCCTCATGTTACATGTGAGCAAGACTGTTGCTTCATATTATTGTCACTGTCAGCAAGTCAGGCGATAGCTACATTGAAGAATTAACGTTTTTAAGATAGTGATGGCAGTGTTTTGATGAAAGGCTTATCATGCACTCTCGACCTCCATATATATATATAACATTATTAAGAGTATGTTGTGTCACGTATATTATCTTGTGAAGTTGTATGAATATAGTTGCTAATAATTGAGATGCGATATCTGAGTATTTTTTGCTACTTCATCCCCATTCTTCCATGTTTCTCTTCCTCTTTCATACCCCACCACATAGTAAAAGTGCATGGTATGCATGCTCACACATACACACACATACTGCCCTAAACCTAGAAAACTTCATGGGCATTGTGTGCTTTCCCTCACCCCCTATTTAACCCATTGGAAGCCTATCAGAGTTGGTGTGGCAGTACACAGTCATAGCAGTTTGCAGTACATCTAACCCTCCTTTTGTTTTGTGAAGACCCAGCTTGTTATTTCAAAGCAAACTGGCCATGTAGATTGTAGATTTATGTTTGTTTGTCAGTACTTTTTCTCCTCTCTTGTTCTCCTCTGTTCAATCCACAGAAAGTATTGTGCCTTCCAATGTTTAAAAATCCCCTACAAGTCATTAGTTTTCTGAAAGCATTTCATTCAAACGTTGTGATGGATAAAAGATTGAAGGACCAAATTGTTGTGAGGAAAATTTTATGCTGTGTGGTTTCGATTGTGATGCTTGGAATATATACAGTGTATTTGAGTGGTAGTGCTTTTTCAGATCACACAGCTGGTATTTGTTTTGTTTTCTTATGTTTAAATCAGCCTGTTGACGTGGATTGTAGTGAGTCTTGCAGCAGTTCAGTTTTTTCCTGTATGAAGTATATTGAAGGCATTTGAAATCCCAGAAGTGAGTAACATTGATGAATAAATAAATAGATTTACTGTAACTGTAAAGGGAAATGCATGAAGATGTGAGATCTCTATTGAGAATATCTTTAGTTAAATATATTTCAGAATGAAAGATGGGGTAGATGGTATCTGTACATGAATTTATAAATTTGATTATGTTAAGTTGGCTATGCTGCAGTCTTAAACTTTGTTATTGTGAAAGTCCCCTTGGTGGCATTATAAGTTAGAGAGAGTTCTAAAAACTGTCAGAACTGGGAAATCAGTGACAAGCCAGGAGAATTTGCTCAAGATCCACTTTGGAGAAATTTCAGTAGCTATGGATTTCAACCTGTTGTGTCTTAAGTGTCTACATTGTAGTTATTGAAGCCTTCTTGTGAGACGAGCTGTTCTTGTCAATAAAATTCAGAAAGTTATTGTTGGGGGGCAGTCACTTGCTGCACATGGGCTACATCGAAAAGGGCTTAGTTTGCGATCCTCGTCCCAAATTCTCAGAAGATTTCTAGATGGTGGTATTATTAGGAGAATATTAATTAATTAAAGAGGGCTGGCAACAGTAAATACTGCTTGATATACAATGGGTTTTTTTTTTGGTTTTTTTTTATTTGCCCCCAAAAATAGTTTGGGGTGCATGCTTTGAAAGTTTTTAATTTTTTTTTTAAGCAGGCCCTTGCAGAAGTAAATTGAGTATTCTTCCTGCAAAATTTTTGGATGTCGTTTTTTTTTTTTTTTAAATCTAAATGAGAATGTCAAGGTCAGGTTCCCATGGTGACTGTGATACCCAAAATATATGCATTTAAACAAAACAGATTTTCTGTTTTTAGTTCCTGCATACAGAGAAATGCGTTTTGAATTTGATTAACTAGCTAGACACAGGTGATGTTGTGCGACTGCCACAAATTGGAAGTTGTCATGTTAAGCAAGTAATTGATTTTATAATTACTGTTTAAATCATTGACAGGGAATATGTGGGGGCGCATGATTAACACTAGCAGCCAGCTGCAGTGGCATTTAAATCAATGCAAAGTCAGAGGTTTACAGAGCTGATCTTTGTTGTATTCACATAATTCATAATTTCTCTGAACATGCCACTCATCGTTGGAATGTTCAGTGTGTACCACAGATTCCTCTCTGTTCCATGTTCAGCTTTGTACCTCTACAATTGATATCTACCAGAGTCCACCATCATCATCAGTTCTTTTCCGTAAAGCCTCCCTTGCTTTCTCTGCACACCTCCAACTTTTATTTATTTTTTTTAAATTATTATTTGTACCCATCATCAAGAGGTAAAAAAGCATCTTGTACATGTGTAACTAAACTTTGTATTGCTCACACCTCGTATTTTTATAATACCAAACAATGAACCAGCCATGTTGAAACTGGATATTGATAATCATTTCTTTCTCCCCCTCCCCCCTGTCAAGTTTGATTTTTCAATATTAATTTATTACAATTCAGAACACTGATGTTTTCTTGTTTTTTTTGTTTTTTTTTTCTGCCGGTGTTTTGTAAGAGCCAAATGGTCTCAAATCTAATGTGCATTCAGTTCAGATGACAGGCAGGGGCCTCCGAGAGGTCAGTTTGTATCTCGCTGGAGTTTTTCTACATTTTGGCTGACTGTTGTGATGAAGCGAGGCAGTTGGAACAAGAGTTGATAATGATTGTATTGTGTGAAAGTTGTGTCATTTGATATACGAGTTTTTGTTTTTCTTTGTCCATGTGTACATTTAATTGAAGTAGTTGAGATTGTGTACATAAGTATACAACACATAAAAATGTTAATAAAAATGAGAAGATTATGTCTTACATTTTCCTTGTTCTTTTGCGTTTAGCATGAAATAAATTTCTGTGTTGTCCAAGAACATGGATGGGGGAACCACATACGTATCATGTACACTTTTGCGTCCACTACAGCTTGGCAAATGTAACCCTAAGCAGTTTAGATGGTGACGCCATGACATTGAGTTTGAATGAAACGCCACACGTACCAGCCTAAACTCTAATGTCATGTCATGTCACCACTCAAGTACATTGTACATATAGTTAGCCGACCAGAATCGGCTGGATGGGCATGGCAAAGCCAGACTGTGATAAGTATGAAGCAAATAAAGAGAATGTAATGATAGTGTTGAACGTATTTCATTCAATATTATATTTTTAATAAAACGTAAAATACAGTATTATGTGATTATGTTTTTAAACAAATTATTACTTAAGAAACAAGCATTGAGAATTAAGCTGGGTTTTTCAACTTGATTAATTTTGGACCTTTTCGTTTCCGTACACATGAAAACTCTGTTTTAGTCTTAAATCTGGCTGGCCACTTTACACAGGACTGACGTTGATGTGGCCCTCCATAGACAAAGTGTGCCCATCCCTGTCTCAGAAGGTTGACAAGTCTGTTTATGTATTGTGCACATGATGAACATTCATTTTGTACTGGATTTAGTCAAATGAGCAAATCCTAAGTTAAGAATAAAATACAATGCACGTACCCAAGATTTGAGTTTGAGTTAGGGTTCTACTTCGTGTCGGCACGGTAACGGCCACTTTGCACCCTTCACGGTCTTTTTGGGTGCACGTTCTTTATTTCTGTCCCGTATTCAGAGCTTTTAGATGTAACATAGAACTAAATATATTCATACAATTTTATCACGATTCACACTGGTAAAATTCTCATGAGTTGTTTTGTGTAGATCTGGAAACTAAATCAAGTCATGTACCCAATCTGCACGTTACTTGTTTACATGTTTCTCAATCAATTTCAGCCCCACGTATTGTACATCATTCTTTGATGTTCGTGGCAAGCGCGTGTGTATACAGCGTACCGTACTTTGTTTGCCCATAATACATGTAGGTGTTATGGCGCTTCCGTGCACTTAATATGCTCGAGGCAAGGCTCGAGGTGATCTGCGTACCACTATGTAGTCACTTGGTGGTGATTCTTGTTTAAACAAAGCCCTTTCCGGGCTGTACCATAAAGTAAACACTGCTACCTGTGAATCGAGTAAATGCACAGAGCTGGAAATAATGAACAAGAAAAAAAAAAAGTACGTTGGGATTCAGTTATGAATTGTTTCGGCCATATGTTTTACGAAGTTTTTAATCGGATAGTATTCAGAGCTGTCTTTAACGCATGGACACACTCAGAGCAGTTGCCCAGAGGCCCCAAAAGTCTAGAGGGCCCGAAGAAGGCAAATTTACATTGGTTTTCGAAACGGGAGGCCGCAGCCTATTGCTTTGCCCAAGGATCGATAATGATGTGAAGACGGCCCTGGCAGTGTCCACTCTCACTTATTACAGGCCTTTGATTCAGGATGCAAGTCTTGTTTGTTATGTCTGAAATAAGCTTATTGAATGTTGGTCCGTGTCCTCAAAACTGCTCTCTCAGCACAAATGACAAGGGCACAGACGAGGTTTCCTCTGTATGTATGCATAATGGCCTTTGCGGAGAGTAGCCTACATTATTTGTCGCAGTATGTTGGCCTATTAATAGTCCAGACATCCGATCTGCCATACCAGGCCCCACGCAATGGGCAATGGCACATTCTCCCTCCTCCCATTGCATTAAAAACAAAACGAGGCAGTGGAAGGTTTTGCCGTTATCGTAACCTGAAGCCACATTGCTTCAATGGTTGTCGTTTTTGTCTCAGAAAACCCCGATTCTCCAATGTCCTTGAGATTTAATCGATATAATCGTAAACGTACGCTACATGATTGTAATGTAATGTTTAACTACAAGTACCTAGGGCGCCCAAGCTGCTGTTCACGAGCCAAATATATAAGGCGAGTCTTTGACATTCCGTGAATGGCGTCTGAGACATGTTTTATAAAATGAAAAACAACAACCGTGATTTTGTTCAAGCCCTGTAGTACAGTATATATATTATAAGTATTAAGTTTTACGCAGCCTTATACCGTATCGTTGCTGCTCTCAAAGTTGTATCAAGGGCGTCAGTTCATGCTGCAAGCTGGACCATTACAGAAGGATAGACACACACACACACACACCAGCGCCGCCTCATCGCACGGACACACTAGCACTAGTAGCAGTTGCCCACGGGCCCCAAGGCTTTATGGGGCCCCATCCTTGCAAATTTATATTGGGTTTTTGAAATGGGGGTGTGTTGCAAGCCTATTGTTTTGTCCACTGGCCCATAATGATATGATGCAGAGTGAAAGAAAGAGAGAGTGTGTGTGTGTGTAAGGAATGTCAGTGTTTTCTAACCTACTTAATCCTACCCCAGAATTCTCAAGTATGTTTGCTGACGTGTCAAAGAAGCCCTTAACACAAATTATGGCATTTCAGTATGTTACATTTTGACCTGAAGCTCTTTCTACTTCTTAACTTTCTGTCCATCACACATTCGTCTCACCTGTGAACGCCAGCTTCTTCCTATCTCCTCCCCCCCCCCCCCCCAAACTCAAAGTAGGTCAATTTCACTCTTTCGAATCATCTTAATAATGCATGTATATAGAATGAGAATATTTCTCAGTCGGGGTTATAAGTGTCTGAAGTGTCATACAACTTAATCGAAAAATTGTTTTTGTCGTTTTTAGAGGAAAACATCCACTGATTCACCGTTAGTCCATACACATACGGTTGTCATTATCCTAACTTCATCATAGGCCGTCATTTTTCCATCTCTAACTCGAACCCAAATCAGGCACACATGTATGTCTCTACTTTGGAGCGGCCTTCTATTGTTCCGCTCACCCTGAAATCGACACCAATGCCGGCGTCGGAGATGTTTTAGTCTGTGTTGTTTGTAGGGTCAGTAGCCTGGCTAACAGGACCGGTAACAAACGCCTCCACTATTCACGTATTTGCCACTGATCTGCTCGCTTTCACCCACGCCAGTGGTTCTCAATTTTTTTCAGGCAATCGCCCCCTGGCTTAGGCTCCAGATTTTCTTTCATAACCCCCTTCTCCCCTCCCTACCCCCTCTCCGAACAATAAAAAAAAAATCCATGTACAATCATGTATATATATATCTATTATATATTTCAGTAACTTGCAACCTTTGGCATGACTAACTGACCAAACTATACACTCTTCAGGCCTTAAATTTGGCAAGGAGATGGCAATTGAGATAAGGAAGATAATGGCTATAATTAAAAGTTGTTTACTTCAAGCATGTGTTTTTAAAAAATAACAATGTTTATTGCTATGTAACATCTGTATTTTTGCATGTTTGTTTCGTAATATAATATAGTAACGTGCAGGTCATAAAAAGTAACCGTATCAAGCGTTCAGTTTGGTGCGTAGTGTTCTGATGGTGCGCATTAGTTTTGAAGCAAGACTGTAGTTTATTACTTTTATCATAATTACGAGAGAGCGAGAGAGGGGGTGGGGGAAGCACATGATTGTTTATTCCGGGCAATGCCCGGTAGGTCATCTAGTATAATATAATATATTTATGTATGTATTTTATAATTATATTCAAACCCAATGGATACATTTCACATGAAGACAGACTGCACAAAAGTTTTGATGTTTCATTTTTCAATGTTTCGTTAATGACAATAAGCTTAGTGTTTATGATTCAGTATAAAACAGAAAGAATTTCTCATCAAATGCACACAATATCTGGGATCCCCTGACCCGATAAGGGCGAAGACAATCGGATTGTCTGTTTTCTGCTCAGCCTTCACGACAGTTATAATACACTATCTGAGGTCCCCGGCCCTGCCCGGGATAAATCGGTTTGAATAATAAAATTAGTTTCAGTTCTGGGTGATTATTATGGACCTGCTTCGTCTTGCCTGTTTCTATTTGTTTATTTTATTTTTGTTTGTTTTTAATTAAGTCTTACTGCTCTGCCTTTGTGAGTTGACACCCTCGCATCCCGTACAATAGCATGATTTGCGCACGGGTTAGTGTGTTTGATAGTGAACACATCGCAGGAAGTGATAACGAAACCTTCAAATGGCGAACCATGACTTGAAATAGATCTAAATGATGCCGAAACACTGAAAAATGAAACGTAGAAGCCTGAACATTTCATAATTTCTAATACAACCAATTGATTGAGAGTCTTTGATATAACCCATGCTAATTTCACATTGACAATATGCTGTTGTGCAAAGTGTGAAGCCTGAGTGTGATGCGGTTCCTGAGCCTTAGGTGACCAAAGTTTCGAATTACCAAAATATATATATAGATAATACATGTAATACCTCCCGCTGCCTGCCTTTTTCCCAATCTCTCAAAATTGAATTCTTAATTTCCTTTTTGTCTTCTTAAAAAAAATTTACTTAACGATTTTTACTTTCTTCGAACAATGTCTTTCACGACAAAAAGCGCATTAACAGCCTTACTAGAGGGCTGAGAATTCCCGACAGAAAAATTTCCTGAACCTCTGACATTTCGCATCACTGCCAACCGTAGTACACACAATACACTAAGGCCATTTCGACATTGTCCAGCATTCGAGGTGAAAGATTCTCAAGAAAAGGCAAATGGTGTGCGCACTGAGCAGTCTTTTAAAATGGTGAACACATCGGCAGGAAATCATGAGCTCAATCGTCGGCAGCAAAGAAAGGATTTTGGGGGAGGGGGGGGGGTCGGCAACACAACGCACAATAAAAAAAATACTTCCCCACCATTTGAAGTCTTTAAATGTCAAAATGAACTGTCAGTGGGTCGAAAGATAGGCACACGCCAATCAGAGCTGTATGAATAGCGGCAGGTGTCTTAAAAATCGGGTGAGTTTTTTTGTTGTTGTTTTTCCCCAACAATAATGCATGTACACATTTTCAATTTTAAATTCTCATCTCAGTTGGGAGTCTCCACACAAACATAGTAACAATGGTCTCTAACAATACACTACGTATTTATTCTGCAAAGCCACCGTGCCAGTTCCTGCTTATCAGTGGTAAAATTTGTGGTGCCTTGCCCAGTCTTAACTTCTTTTTTCTTCATTTTTTTTGGCAGAGCAGCAAGAGTGTTTGGGTTAACTTTTGTAGAGTTTAGTTTGCAAAAACAAAGAAAACAAGGAGTAAGGGCACCTCCATTAACACTTTTAAGCATATCAAAGGGGAATAACACGATCCTGATCTCAGAAAATACAAAAAAGAGGGGGGGGGGGTGAGGAGAGAAGCGGTTCCTTGTCACTACTAGTTTCCTCCTGTTTCTCCTTGACTCTGAAGGTCAAAACGGGCCTACCCGTTGACTCTTTGAAAGCTAAACAAACTTTAAAGATTTATGATCTCATGATCTCGTAGACCAGACATGCAGGTCAAGAGTATACCTAAATCACAAATGTATGTCCTGACTAACATAAACGTCCTGGAGAAGCCCTGCTAAATCTACGACTTTTGACCTAGTCATGCATGGGTAAAAATTGGTAATGATGTGTCAGATATGTTACCTCTAAAGTACGGGGTTCCTCAAGGTTCAGTACTTGGTCCTGTTGTTTTTACAATGTACACTCAGTCTGTCTGCAATAATTTCTTTATATGCCCTCAATGATCACCTTTATGCTGACAATACTCAGATGTATGGATTTACCACCATTGATAATGTACAAAGTCTTATAGATAGAATCACCAGTTGTATTGATGATAATTATAAGGAAATGGATGCTCAATAACAAATTGAAACTAAATGAATGTAATGAAATTGATAATGTCAGCACAAACATCAATGGCCATGAAATTTCAGCCCAGATGAAAGTAAAAAATTTAGGTGTAATTTTAGATCAAGACATGTCAATGAAATCCTACATAACTGATCTTTGTAAAAACCTGTATTTTCAGTTAAGAAAAATAGGGAGCATTCGTAAATACTTGTCGTCTGATATTACCAAAACTTTAATAACATCACTTGTACTGTCACGGCTTGATTACTGCAATTCATTATTAGCTGGCATAACAGAAGAAAACATACAGCAACTTCAAAGGGTACAAAATGCTGCTGCCAAAATAATTACTAAGAAACAAAAACATGATCACGTGACTCCTATTTTGAAGGAACTACATTGGCTCCTAGTGAAAGAACGCATCACATATAAAATTTGCCAAACATGCTATAACTAAACAACTTGTCCCCAGATTATCTACACCAGTTTTTAACACCTTGTGTACCTTCAAGAGCACTCAGATCATCGAGCGATATAACCATCCTTCTTAAACCTAAAGTAAATTATAAGACGTACGGCCAGGGCTCTTTCTCATATTTTGCCCCACTCATATGGAATAAGCTTCCGAAATCCACTAGAGAAGCCGAGAATTTAGAAACTTTCAAGAAACAACTCAAAGCAATTTTATTTTCATCATACTTTGATGTACAATGTACATCAATCCAAGCTTGGCATCTGTGCGTGTGTGTGCGCGCGCGTGTGTGTGTGGACGTTGTATGTGTGTATCAATGTGGGTTGTGTGTGTGAGCTTTTATAAGGGTGTTTCTGTATGCTCCCTTCTATTTTAGTTAAGAGTACCACGTTTGATTTTTTGTAATTGTTTACCCATGTATTTTGACATGTTGTTTCTGTAAAGCGCATAGAGCATTTTTTAATGGATATGCGCGATATAAATATTATAAATGCCATCCATTATTATTTAATGCATATCATAACAACATTGTGGATTTGTTACTCAGCACATAGTAGATATGCATCCCCTTTAAAAGTACATCACTCGACAATTCGGAGTGCATGCCACATTCTTCCCTATTGCAATTCCCGACTTCCCCCCAATTTTCTCCTCCTTTTTGAATTGTTTCACATATAATGTAACAAATCTTTTTCGTCAGTGTACTTTTACATTATTACATTATAATTATTGAGTTTGAGTTTGAGTTTTGAGGAAGCACATCGACACGGTTATGGTCACGTTGTGCTAGGAAAAAGCAAGACGATGGACAGTACTTACTTAGCAATTAGTTCCTCCAGTGCCACTGCGGGCGCATCGGGCTATCCTTCTCCAACCAGTTCTGTCCTGGGCATCATATTTTGCTTGGTGCCAGGAACTTCCGAGCGACTTTAGATCCATTTCAACGTTTGCTTGCCAAGTCAGGCGTGGTCTTCCTCTGCCTATGTGTCCTCCAGTTGGTTTCCATTCTATTATGTTTCTCGCAGTTCTGTTTCTGTCCATCCGCCATAAATGTCCACACCATCGTAGCCTTCTCTCCCTGATTAACTTCATTATCTCTTCCTGTTTTGTTTTCTCGTATATTTCTTTGTTTGTTATTTTATCTTTGAATGTAATTCCCAGGATTTTTCTGAGACAGCGCATGTGGAAGGCATTTAGTTTCTTTTCATCGCTTGCATAGGTTTGCCATGTTTCACTTCCATATAGTAAGATTGATATGACTGTAGCTTGATATATTCTTAGTTTTGTTTTTAAGGTGAGATGGTTTGATTTTAGCACTTTCTGTATCTTTCCAAAGGCTGACGATGGACAGAATAGAAAAAAAAACGATAGGACAGACGACTTTGCCAGAAGCACCCACCAACCCACCCGCTGTAATTATTGAAACAATTTATGAAACTAAATTAGTTCATTAACTGCAATCAAATGGGGAAAAAAAATCCTTATTTCAATGCATCATACAACTATTTACCCACGGACTAAATTCTTTCCTAGCTTGGAGCTGCTCCTCTGAGTCTGAAGTTCCTTCCTTCCCCGTGAGCCAAGTGCCTCCCTTTGGAGAACCAGTGCCGTACAATGACAGTAAAATAAGATGTAAACTTGGTTTTTCATGAACACTTACTGGTAGAAGTATGGTCAAACCACTGTTAACCCTGTAAGGTCCAGTGTTGTGTATTTAAAACACATCATCATACAGTGATATACCCAATTTTTGCAAAAAGTTTCCAAGTTGTCAACCAACAATTTTTCAAGATTGAATTTTATACTTTAGCATTCTTTGACTATTTTAAATCAGTTTTACGTGTTTCAAAAGTTTTTAAATAAAGCACACTGTGTTTGAACATTGGTGAATTATGCTAATATTATTATACAATGTACTATGAACCAACAAATCAGGAAAACAGGACTACAGTCCAGAGATTCTCGAACAGGAGGCACCTGGTTCTCTCGGGAAGGAATTTCAAATCTAAAGGGATGAATTTTAGCCACGGGTGGAATTGGTGGGTCCAAGTCTGAGTTTGGAGAAAGCACGTCGATTCGTAAAACGGTGACACTGTGCTATAAAGAAGCAAGACAACAGCCAGGATATAACAGAATGATAGGACAGAAGACCCTACCAGAATGCGCCCACCAACCACCCGTGGAAGAATTGGCGAAGAATTTCATTCACTGAAGGAATTCCAAACATGGGAAGCATGTGTACTTTGTATACTATAATCGAGACAGTACCGCCAGTTTTGCAAATTTTACAGGAGAGCGACTTGCAAGTTGGACATGAAGTATAAACATCTGTTACAACCTTTAAATCCTCATCAATAATTAGGTCCATTAATTCGATAATGGAACTCGCACCATGTCAAAATGTAGTACTTTCCAAGGCGAAACAGAATATAGTATATGTGTCCCCCCCCCCCCCCCCCCCCCCCCAAAAAAAAATCAAAAATTTTCGAGGTACAGTGTTTGCACAGGACCGCTCGATATAGAATTAAATACCAGTATTGCAGTATACATAACTATAAGAGCGACCACAAAAAGGTAATGACCACTGTACTGGTGAAAAATGGTTAGATGACAATTTTCAAAATGAAGGGTGGAACTGAAGGATACTGGAATTGGAAAGAGGAGGAATGTGGCTGGGCACTCTGAGAACTACTGACATAGTCACAAACATAAATACAAATGCATTCATTTGCATCCACACTCATGACAGAAAGGTCCTTGGAGAAGAAAAGCACCAACTCAGGTCAGGGTATCCATACAACGAACTTCTTTATTACAAATAATAATGTAACAGTAACACACCGACCATAGAAATGCTGCATGACACGGTCAACATTCTTTTTGTGTGGTGGGGCAAATGTTATTTCACCATAATATTCTGTGTCTAGGAAATGCCAACTCTGTTTAGGGGATGAAGGAGATCATTTCACAAGTTGATTTAACTTGTTTTTAATTTTCATGATATACACTTCATGTACATGTAGTTAAAATACAATTAGTGTAAACTTTTGTTGAAATATATCTATGTTGATAAAATAATATTATGGTAAAATAACCTTTGGCTCTCCCTGTATAATATAACTGGACAAACTGTCAGACAACGCCGAGGAATTGATTTACCTGTGACCTAATGCATTCATTGTGTATCAATAATCGGCTCAATGATTTGAACAATGGAGATTCAGTGTAACAGGTTTTACAGTAATTAAAACCATCGAGCCAGCCAACTCCTTTATATAAGTAACATGGCACATCTGTTGAAAGTGGTACACTTCGCATAGATCTACTATATTTATTAGTTGATTCCACTGTGTTTGCACCTTGTTAAATAAAATTTTCGAGTACAGAATATGATCATGACGTCCGAGTGCAACTCCTGTGTTCTAAGAGAGGAAAGGCAGATAACAGATTGCTCTCTTCCCTCAAAGATTGCATCCTCAGAAAAGTACAAACCAAAGCAAAAAAAACTTGCAAATGGTCGTAGTCCATCTCAAGAACTGGCATATCGACAATTTTCTCATTCTACAGGGGAAAGTTTCAGAGTTTTGGTCACCTTTATTATTCTCGGACCTGGAAAAAAACATTTCTGCTTATAACTTCAAAGCTATTAGAGAGATATCGATAAACGTCATTTTGTGAAAATACAGATATCACCAACAGCAATGATGAAGTAGTCATAACTCAGGAACATCAAAAGCATCGCTTTCCCCAGCACGTGAGATGGGTCACGAATTGATTCTATAACTCTGCGAACAGCAAAACTTTCAAATCCTACCCAAACGCTCAGACCAGACAGATGCCTTACAAAACAGGACCTGACAAATTCAAAATGATGACAGCTGAACAGTGAACACAAGAATCATAAACACCATGGCCAAGCAAATCGTCCCCTTAGAATGACAAGGCTCTAACTCCCTTCCGTCAACTTTTGAGAAATCGAGGCTTGAAGTTTCATGTCCTCATAGCTTTCAGAGCAAAAACAAAATTTTTTTTTTTTCCTTTTTAATGGTTTTAGTAATCCTTACAACTTACACACCGAATCTGCTTGATACTTTGACACACAGTGGAGAAGGCCCGTAGAAGTAGTGTGTAACTCAGTTCAGCCAAAAACTGGAGATAAAACCAAGGTGCATGACAAGTCATTCTAAGGGGACCAAATGATAAAGTAAATTACTACGTCAACATTGGCAGCTGTATAGAGTAGATGGTCTCGCTGTCTGTGCCACAGATGAGGGTACTGGACTCGATGTCCAGCGAGTTGACCGGTAAGGACTTGTTGGGCAGCAGGGAGGCGATGTCCAGTTTATGTCGAGAAGTTTCCAGACTGAGCCAAGGACTGATGATGCTGGACCTGGATGTCGGATCTTTACCTGTGGGGGAAACATGAAAGATGAGCGGGTGTTAAATTCGTACTGTTTGAATTAAGGCTGGGTTTTCATATGTACGGAAACGGAAACGGCAAAAATCCCTCAAGCTGTGAAATAGAAAGAATGTTTTCATGTATTTTCCGTACACACGGAAACGCTCTTTCTTTTTACTACTTGATTTTACTACCCTTTCTCCTGAGTATACGTTCAGGAAAATTCAACACAGGGCCTGGGATTTGAAAACAGCATAGCATTTCATAGATTTCATTTTCCTATGACTTGATTAAAAAAAACAGTAAAAATTAAACAAAGAACGGATCTGGATGGCATCCTCAAACTCACAGCGCGTCATCAGACAAGACTGATTACTGTGAACATGGTACAGCTCTGATTTTCCCTCTTTGATACGCATATAATACAAGTAAGATATTGGACAGACATATATATATATAGAGGTCAAGAACAGTGCAAAAGAAAAATGAGCAGGTATTGGTTTAAAAACAACAACAAAACAAACCCAAAACAGATGGAACTCTTGGGACAGCGCGCTGACAGAAGATGTTCAGAGGAAGAAAATCTTGCGTACCGGTATCCACGATTTTGGTGGGTTTGGGTTATGACTACCTTCGTCCCTGCTCGTGGTGAAATCTATATTTTCACAAAACGGCGTATCGACACCCTTAACTGTTTTGACATTTTGAGCAGAAACGTTTTCGCCACATCCAAGAGTTTAAGTTTGAGTTTAACGGCGCGTCGGGCACGATAACGACCACTTTGCGCCTCTCACGGTTTTTTCGTCTCTCTCTTTGGGCTAGCTTTCGGCCCTTAGTTGCCTATAGATAAGATCAGATAAAAGTGAAGCCACATCCAAGAATAGAAGTGACAGAAATTTTGAAATACTTGTCCCGTAAGATGAGAAATGTGTTGATACTCAAGTAACGTGAGGTGGATGACGACGTGTTTCGCGCCTAAAGTTCCCGTCACTACATCATTTCTGTGTTGCTTGTTGTTTGTTTGAAACGCTGTATCATAACGTGCAAAAGACAGATGGGATAAGAAGTGACTATAGTTGGGAATATGAAAGGGGAGTAAGTATGTGAAGAAAAACTCAAAGTTCTCGACCTTTATTCATTAATAAATCACACGTCTTGATTTGTCGTGTCAATTAATCTGATATCATCGTCTCTTTATTGCTTTGCCCAGTCATTTCCTCTCGTTAATGGACACTCCTGCATCACGTGACGACATCATGGCCGTCATACCAGCAATTCAATCACGGTCAATCTACATAATACACAATGATAACATTACTAGACTATCCATATTTCAGATGTCAATTTATTGTTCTGCTGAAACTTCTCTCTCTCTAATAATAAGTAATCGCGAAAAGGCGTATTGCCAGATCTGTTAATAAACAGCATCCATAAAAACAACAATACACCCGAGTGTCTTCGGTGACAACCAGATATTGAATTACCGAACTTTACATACTGACAGATCATGTCTCGATGTTTTATTAGTACGGTGTGATTAAAGTCCCAATGGGTTCGACCCCAGTGCTGACGAAACGGATATAATATGTAGGAACTATTTACTACGCGCATTCGATTGAAACGTTACATGATATCACCTTAAGTACGCCCAATGAAAGAGGGCATATGGGTAAAAACAACAACCACAAAACAATAACAGTTGTAATAATTGTAATTGTTCAGAACTAGGTCAAAACGGATTCATTAAGCAACACATCATCATGGCCCTACGCTAATGGCATAAGTCAGTTTTGGCACTTTTGAGATAAGAAAAAACTATTTCTTGTCCTGTCATTTGGTGACTTATGCTTATTTCTATTAGATTATCACATTTTCCTACTGGCACATTTCTTTTTCTAAAATATCATCTGATAGCTCATGTGCTCAGGAATGCAATGGTCCGTCAGTTGCCTTTTGGCATAAAGTCTGATATGGGCCATGTCGTAAAAGTTGTGACGAAATTTTCCCACGGCTCATGCTCTGACCATTAGGCTTGTCTCGGTGCAAGCAAAATTGTTGATGTTACCACCCACTCTGCTTTTATTATTGCAATCCGCCTGGATCAACATACAAGGCAGCTGACGCGATCAGCACCGTGGTCTGTCTCGATAGCCCACACCACAGAGTGAATTCTCAACTACTTATGAGGCATCTGTCCCTATAGTGGCCACAGTGGTCTCGAAACAGCCCCCGCCATAGAGTGAAATCTCAACCCCTTATGAGGCATTTATCTTAAAGATCATTTGACAACAAACTGGACGACTGTGCTTGTCTGGGAAGAAGATGGGTAAGAACTCAGGGACTTTACACCACAGAAAGGCTGGATAGGTGGGGAGACAAATGCAAGATGGTAAGAAAGGGGGGGGGGGTGCAGTTTTGAAGAGGAATAACGGCAGACACTCGCAAACAAAAGCACATAATGGAGCTTGTAAGTGCAATAATTGGCCAATTAAACAAAACTCCTAATCTGTCGCTCACATACATCTTTTGAACAGACGAAGACTTTGCCATAGTTTCAGAAGGTCGGGTAGAATATACGATGTCTTTCCTTTGGTTATTGGTAGTCCCCCCCCCCCCCCCCCCTTCGCGCGCTCTCTCTCTCTTTCTCTCTCTGCGCCAGCCAGAAACAGCTCGTTGTATTTAGTGCGTGCCAATCCCGCATAAGGAAAGAGGGTGAAGCTTCTGAAATTTCATACTTCTTTGAACTTAAGCAATATTTAGATACCAATAAAAGTACATCGCTACTCCAAGTCATAAACTGCATTCACACTGCCAAACAGGCTCAGACAGACAGACCTACACATAGACAGGAATATTATGTACATAGGTGGACAGAGATCAGCCACTGAATACCAATTTTGAATCCTTTACCTCTACCCACAATGCAGCTTACACTGTAGTAAGCTAAATTAAAAAAGGCAATATTTATTGCTATCGGATCGTAGAGGATTCCATTTCTCCCACCAGTACAAACCTCCAACATGTCTTCATTATAGATCTTCAGGAAATATATTCTACAGGGTTCACACAGGTCCTTAAAAGTCCTTAATTTTCATCAAAGGAAAAATAAGTACTCAAAAAGTCCTTAAATTTTGAAAATGATGCCAAAGTCCTTAAAAAGTCCTTAAAATTTGTGTTTCAGTTGAAACATTTGAGAGTCAAATCTTCTAATTGCAAACTTAGATAATTGGTACTTTGAAATAACTGAACTTTTCAGGGTGAATTTACTATGTTTGAACTCTGGGCACAGAAACAACCCGTTTCGATCAGTGCTGCACACCACTTGTATAGTTGTAATATTTCTTGGTCACAGGCACACAGGTCCTTAATTTGTTTAATGTGAGTCCTTAGGAAGTCCATAAAAAGTCCTTAAAATTAGTTTTCAAGACTTTGTATGAACCTTGATTCTAAATGTGAACTTCCCAAGAGTGACCATATATTTTTTGGCAGACATAAAGCTGGGCAAAGTATTTATTCTGTAGGAATTATTCCAGTAAACCAGAATATTGTTATGCAATAATATAATGCGTTTTTGGACTCAGCATTTCATCGTCTTGGCAGGTACAAATTGCAAAAACTAAGGACAATAATCCAAAGGAACCAACCGCGTCCTCAAAAATGTCAAAATAATGGGTTTCTATCTCATGCTGGCATGCGTTGGATCTAAGCTGGTCTCAAGTACGCCGTGCCACTCAGCTGGTCTGAGCATTACACCACAGGGCAGTGTAAAGAAACAGAAAACTCAGGCAGACACCCCATCGCTGCTTTATCGACCTCCCAGAAGAGGGAGAAAATAATCGATCACCCTAGCGAATGTGCTACACTCATCCCGTCCTTTCGTGCGTGTTGGCCTGTGGGATTGTGTGAGCACTTCATTTCCTGATTTTGGAAGCCGTGCTCAAATCGAGTGCGGCAGGTTTTATTACGAACCACTGCCATTTTCGGAGCTTGGATATCTTAGTTGTGAATAGAATCTATTGCTGTCCATAGAGTCCACTGACATACAAAGCAAGGTTATCTGTGATTACTTATCTAAAACAATCACTGTTCTCGCGGAAGGAGTACCAGGAAAGACGCCACTGTTAGAACTATTCTAAACGGTAAGCGATACAAGACAGATGAATGTCTCCCAATGCTTCTTCGAAAGTCATTTTACATTGGTTGTTTCTCCGTGCAAACATGCCTCTGTGATCTGAAAAGCCGTTTTCTGGCCAGATTATCCGGTCGGTTCCAAATTCTAGGTTAAATTGGATGGTGTACTGGTTGGTCAGTGATGACATAATTATTTTTGCCTTTTCAACACCTCTTCGAAAGTCAGTTTACATTGGTTGTACGAGCAAACGTGTCTCTGCCATCTAATGAGCGTTTCTTATGACCAGATCATACGTTCCGTTCCAGACTGTCTCTTAAATCGGATGATTTGTTGGTTGATCAGCGCTTCAGTGGAGCACATTTATTAATTTTGCCTCCTTGTCCCATCCTCTCTCCCCGGAAACCTGCTAAACTATTTTGTTACGATACACAACATGAGAGCAAGTGAACGAAAGTCTTCTTTGAAGCTAAAACGTATGCAAGTTGGCTGCATGTAATGGATTTTTCCTGCCACGATGTCCGATAAAGTCTGCTAAAAATATTATATTTGAATCTTCTCGGAAATTCGTAGCTAGACAAAAGCAAGTCGGAACAACATCAGCGATATGAGGATATCAATTATCACATTGTCTTTCCTTCTCCATCACAAGCGACCTTCGTAATACATGTACGTACATCTCGCCCTTAAACTGCCGACAATAAAGAATATCTTCACCGATATTTCCTACGCAACATGATACCAGATATCGCATCATTAATCCCCCCCCCCCCCCGGCAGCGTGTTCTGCAGCAATCGACCAGATCAATACTCACCGTTGTGAGACGATCTCGCGACTATACGCAAGCTCACAAACCTGCGAATGACAGCGGTTTCACCTGTGGTGAGTAATGCGTGGCTCTGTACTGATCGATTGCTGAGCAACACTGAATCATCAAAACCTGTCAGATATTCTGTAAAACCATAATGTGTCAAAACTTGCTGAAAATACACCGAACGGCTACCAAATAAATGTATTTAATGGATGTCCTCAAACGCTAATTTGTTTGTTTTTTTTTTGGCTAGAAAGTGTCACATTTCTATTTATGAACCGCCTGACCTGAAATAAAGACGCTGACCTGTAGGCAATAGCCTAAACCCAAACTTCCTGCCAGACTCTGTATGTTCCGACTTTTGAACTCAACTTGTAGATCTAGTTAACTAAGACAATCATTCTAAACCACACAGAACCCGAGTCATTCGGTCTTCCAGCACCCCCTCCCCCACCCCTTTCCGCAAACTTGAACGGGCCTGGATCCGAAAAAGTGGAAGCTTCAAGTGCATAACGATGAATACTACTTGTCATTTTTTTTTTTGTAAATCCCGCAGCAGACCAGACACCGCAGATACTACAATGACTACTACTACCTAAATTGTAGGTCAAGCCATTGTGTTAGACGCCGGTACCCAATCAGTAACAACTGAATCAAACACACGAACCAGCTAGATCTGGCTCTATAAAACAGCCCTTTACACTGCGATACTACGACAGCGGTGTCGCCTGCCTTGCTTCCTGTCGGCGTGGCGTGTGTCGAACCGCGCGCAGCACACAATAACGTGCCGGGCGGTCGCAGTTTGGCCTCTGGTCACACAACATTGTGAGAAAATATTTCTCCCTGTGCGTGTTTTTATTTCTTAAAGGCTTGCCCCAACCACATGTGCATAATCATTTCTGGATCACGATTTCTTGGATACGATTTGGGACGTTCTCTCAGCTTCGCTCTCCATGAGAAGAACCGGCGAGCAGGGCGGAATTAGGGCAGCGCATGTGTCAAACAGAAGGCGGGGGAAATAAAAATCAGCTATTTCCAAAACTCTTCAGCGGTCTGCTGCTGTGTGTCAGGAGTGGTTATAGGACGCGACCGGAGCTCATTCTAATACACAGTAAGTGGCTATAGGCGCGCAAATGTAATTTGTCCAGATCTATGAATATCCAGACAGGTCAGCGGAGGACAAGTTATAGTCCTTCAGGCAGTGTAGGACAGGTGAATATTAAGCCGTCTGCCACCTGATTTGTCAGAGAATACGGTACCCAGCATGCTGTCTTAATAACCGTGTCAATGAAAAACAGTCTTGTGTTAGGACCAGCTTTTGTTAACTCCACTTTGTTGATAGGATTGTCTTTATAAAGTCTTAAGTGCGGCAATACATTTCCTTGAGCACCAAACAAATGGTAGCATGTACATAATGTACCTACACCGCACAACTTGTTACTATAGTACGCACTGCATCAAAGTAAATTCAATAGCAACTGTTTCACACAAAATTCAGTAATGTATTGTTTTGTTCATATTCTAAAGCATTTTCTCAGACTGCAAAACAAGCAGAAACTTTGCATCATAAATTATCCAGCGGACCTCCAGTAAAATACATGTACAACAGTTATACTGGATCGTTAGAATGCACATTTAGTGGTCTCAGTGAGCATTTGATATACATCGTACCCGCATGTGCAAATAACGTCTCTCAGTACAGGCTTCGCGGAAAAAACAACTAACATTACATATCATTAAGCTCATGCTGTTCCTTGCTTAAAAGATTACATGCTTTCAAATATGGTTCTGTGCGGTGTAAGTGTTTGGGTACATATACACATATACACGTGACTTCTTTATTATGTTAACTCTTAATATTTCAAAAAAATAATGCGGGTGTCCTGTTTTATAGTTGATTCTATGTGCTAGGATACATCGGCTGTAAATACTGTAATTATGTAAAACACTGTACAATCAGTCCTGACTTGTCACCACAGCATTTGGAATTGTCACTCTGGCGAGACGGTGGATCGCTGTACTGTATCAAGAGTTTAGATCCCACACATGCATTGAAGGGAAACGAACCTTGCAATAATTTTTTGCAATACCATCCCATCAGTTGCGTTTTTTTCATACTACAGTTGTGAATGTTTACAATCTGTCACCCTATTGCCGCATAACTCCCAGTTCTCAGTGACTCTAGGCCTTGACATTCTTCACTACCGTATGAAAAGATCCTCTCCCCGCTCTCCCATACCAGTTTCTTATGCTTGCTTATTTTGCTGTCTCTAATTAAACAACTTCACATTCACAGTTAACTAGGGGGTAGCACAATTTCTTTGGGTTAGCCAAACACATTCATCGGTGGAAATGAAGAAAACAAACAACTCCAAATTGCCAAGATAAGACAGCGTTTTTATCAGTGATACGCGATCCGCCACATTTGCAGCTTGAAAACCTAATAATATAAACCAGGACAGACATAATGCGTGTTGATTCCCGCCAGCGTTGTGGGATGAAGAGATATTTACAAAAGCCTGGTTACCGACACTACTGTTCCTCCCCCCTTTGCCCCCTCTTTCTCTCAGCATAATTTTTTTGTTGTTGTTGCTGTACTTTAGTCTGATTTCTGTGCAGAAAACAACGGGACACGTCCTTATAGCTGAATGCAGGTGTTTGCGTCAGCCACGGAGTCGTAATGCCAGCCCTCACCATGATTATTTTTACAGGAGTATCGTCATAGTGCTGTTTCATTTCTCAGATCTAGAAACCAGAGACCAGTAGCACTGGTCTTGGTTGATGTGTGTGCTCAGAAAAGCTGGAGCGAACGAATGAAGGAAAAGCCACTACTAACAAGTAGTAGAAAAGTTGTCTTTCCTCCTGTCCCACCACTCCTACATTCTGTCTTTCGTCTTGCTTTTTCCTGGCACTGTCTGACCGTTCCAGTGTCGACGTGCTTTCTCCAAACTCAGTCTTGAAGAAGGCTACTTGCTAGGCTTGGTGTACCACATTATACAGTTTAAAAACTAAGAATGTTGCAATATTCACTAGCAGGAACAGCATAATAATAGTGACCGACCCCCCCCCCCCTCCCCCATCATAATAGTCGCTGTAACAGATGGCCTAAATGGAGGACAAATCTCATGGTTGATTGAATGGATGGTGTGAAAACTATACACACAGTTTCACTTGCGCATATCTTAGCATCTCACTTAGATCAAAGCGGCTAGGCAGGTTATGAGGTTTGATAACTCCATTAGATAAACTTTTATCACTGTCAGCTTGATGCATGTAATTATGTTGCTCTTATCAAGGTTATTAACAAATAAACAAACAAAAATAAACGCAAATAAATAAATAAGTACATAAATAAACAACACACACACACACACATTCACATACAAGCAAAGCACAAGGTTCATACAAAGTCTTGGAAACTAATTTTAAGGACTTTTTAAAGACTTCCTAAGAACTCACAGTAAACAAACTAAGGACCTGTGTGCCTGCGACCAAGAAATATTCCATGTATGCAGCACTCAAAAATCAAGTACCCATGCGCAAGAAATGAATATTATTACAACTATACAATTGTTGCGCAGCACTTGTCGAAACGGAATGTTTCTGTATCCAGAGTTCAAACATAGTAAATTCACTCTGAAAAGTTCAGTTATTTCAAAGTATCAATTATCCAGTGTGCAATTGGAAGATTTGAATCTCAAATGTTTCAATTGAAACGCAAATGTTAAGGACTTTTTAAGGACTTTGACGTCATTTTCAGAATTTAAGGACTTTTTGAGTACTTATTTTTTCTTTTATATGAAAATTAAGGACCATAAGGACTTTTAAGGAAGAAACAATATCACAAAGGTCTGAATTGCAGGAACAAATTAGTTTAACGCGTATAATTAGTCAATGCTGAAAAGCAACAAACCAACAAGTAACCTGCTGTGACCTGTTTTTTTAAAAATCAAGTATCATAATTACATTATGTATAAATGGAGCAAAAATTTTCATGAGAGAAATAAAGGGGGGGGGGGGTGGGTGGTGTAATGGATGAGTAAGAAAGTGAAATAATTGAAACAGTGGGGGGTGTAGGTAAGAGGGGGGGGGATAAAAATTACCCTCGTACGATTGTCATCCTAATCTTCCATGCAAATGTTATGCATGAATTTTTGAACAGGGTAATGAATGTGCTTTTATGAGAAGCATGCCGACGTAAACTGTGATGTTGAAATTGTCTCCTAGCCCATGTACCGCCAAACCGCAGCTCGCGAGCCACATGCGGCTCTTTGACCGTCAATATGCGCCTCTTGGAAATAAGTTGGCTGAGCATTTTTTCATCACAATGAATATAAAAATTTTGTATTTTCTCAATGTCTCCTCAGTTCGTTACTGTAATTTAATACGTTCAATTTAAAACAATCATCGGTCAAGATTTTGGAAACGTTTAGTATTTATGTGTACTTTGTGATCAGTAAAACTTCTCCAAATTAAGTTTAAAAAACTGCATACATAAGTAAATATTGTTGCATACATGTGTTTCTTGATGTTTATGTAATTTTTTTGTAACAAAATATGTACGTATAACAAAAACGTGTGTTTAAATTTTGTTCACATCTTGTGGCTCTGGAACATCTGAAATTTATCGTATGTGGATGTTACTTGAAGCAAGTTTGGCCACCCCTGCTGTATCATACAGACAACCATGTAGCTTCAATGAGGCCCTCGCCTCTAGAGAGGTTTCCAACCTTTTTCCTCCCGTTTACCTCTGGCAACTTTTCGAAGTAAATTTACCCCCACCCTGTTTTGTTCAGAATTTGAGTTTACATTAATAAAGCAATCGACAAAGGGGAACGTTCAAAATACTGCTTTTAACATTATTATTTCAAGTGCCAATTACAACAACATTAACAATAATACATGTACATGTATTAACGCATTACAATGCTATTTCACTTTGTTGATAGGACTGTCTTTCTAAACTGTATAATTTATGAACAAAGTAAAGAATCAGCAAATGTATCCCCTGGGTAGGCAAAATTACCCCAGAATGAGAACCACTTCTATAGCCCACTGCACCGAACAACAGGTGGATAAAATAATTATGCCAACAGGAAACGGTAATACCGATATACTACGCGGTAATTTATGGATGGCCACGCATATCCTTATTGTCCCCAGCTCAAATTGCCAAAGTGTTACTGTGTTTTCATGTGTGCGGAGACGGGAAACATCAAAACCCCATCAAGTATTGAAAAAGAAAGAATATTTCCATGGGCGCCGAACACCGTTTCCGCACACATGGAAACACGCCTTCTTTTCACTACTTGATGGATTTTTGCCGTTTCTGTTTCGTACACATGAAAACACAGCTTCAGTCGTCAGTAGGCACGAAACCCATAAGCATAACATTTTCGTGGACGCTATCCAAGATGATTTGGGGTTTGGGGTTCGTTCTGTCACGTCATTTGCAAAGCGAGCGCTGTTTCATCGCAAACATTGTACCGTACTATATTATTCCTATCATTAAATGATTTTCAAAACACACCCTAAAAATCATTGAAGTTAAGTGTTCAACAATTTTAACACAGTACCAGACTCAGAGACGTGGCGCACCACCGGGGTTCTTTTCGTTGGACAGTTATTTTGAAGGGAGATACAGGAATGCCCATTTCATGCAGCGTACTGATTTACAAGCGAGCGGGTCAGTTTAGTTTAGGTTGTTTTTTCCATCAAATCAGCGTTAATGACTTTCGAAAGAGAAGTCTTACATCGAACATTTCATTGAAGTTTGTATGGCCTTAGCTATTTTACTTTCTCTACACATTTGCTCTGAAATCCTCACCTTTTAATTAATTTGTAACATTGCCTTTCGAAATAATTACACGTAACTAATTAACAACAACAACAAAAATGTCTTACTAAGGACTATTCTGACTATTCATAGCTGTTCCATATTCATATAGACGCCCACTCCAAATGATACCAAACATGGCAGTAATTTTATATACATGTATCTCGCTCTCGACTTCCATCAATTTCACTGGATGTCTCAGACTAAGAAAGCGAACCACCTTTGATCTCAGTTTCAGTACAATAGAAACGAAATGTTTGCTGTTATTCAGCGTTAGCCCGACAGACTACTGAAAGAACAACTAACAGTTGCCTTCGATCGCTCAATGTGTGCTTCATATTACATGTATAGTTTTGTTTGTTTGTTGAATAATCAGTAGATCGTTTCCTTTCTGCTTTTCGCGTTGTTGTTTTTTTTCTGGATTTTCTTGACTCTCTAATGAAGCTGACGTTAGGAAAACATGGAGAGAGAGAGAGAGAGAGAGAGAGAGAGAGAGAGAGAGAGAGAGAGAGAGAGAGAGAGAGAGAGAGAGAGAGAGAGAGACGAAATGCGAAGCCAAATTTACCAGCTGAGGTAAAATTGTTCAAGGCTTAGGCCGTTGTGGTGAACACGATGTTCGAAATCGATACGGAGCGCTTCGTGAGTCAACCCATCGATCACATAACTCAGACATTTCCCTTTTTATTACTGGTGTCGAGTTCAGGGTGAGCAGAGCAGTTGAAACACACGCATTCAGACGCAGTGCCAAAACTAAGTTGACGGCGAAATTGTTTGGGTTGTGTTGGGATAACATTGGTCAGCGGTTGAAGCTGGGACGATGAGGGTCAAGCGCAGTGATTCTTAACCCTTGAAAACCTGTCCCCCCCCCCCCCCTACATCCATGTCGCATGGCTCCATTTCCCTCCAGCACAATTCAACCAGCTTATTATATTCTTATTATTACTATTTTTAAACAATTTAATGAAACTGTTAAAATTCTGACAGAGAAGGTATGGTCTGTACTCAACTATTAGTCGCTAGTGGGACCTTTGGCGTTTCTGCTGAACAAGTTGGTCAACTGATGATCCACCATGGACAGGGCCGTTGGCCTGTGTCCACCACCCCCCCCCCACACACAGACACGTTTAAAAATCCCAGAACCTATCTCCCCCCCCCCCCCCCCTCCTGTTACCGCCGGTAGCCGAGTAAATCAGCTAATTTTTCAACGCTTTACTGCCAGAACAATATTATTGTAATAAAATTTTCCGGAAAACGAATACAGTGTTGGTCAAACTCTGTTGGTTTCCTGGTCAATACGAGCTTCAGCCTTCAATATTTAATATATATTCAATCCACAAGATAACCACTTACACTTTAAAAGCCTTTGCTAGCGTGTATCAATCCTCCATTGGCAGCAGTAGTACACTGTATTAAGAACTACTGGTCAAGCGGGAATCAGAGAGGAATCCGAGTCCATGTAAAGACGAACTGTCTTGGACTGCAGATCCTGCCTCCAGCTAATGTGCGAAAAACACTCTACCGTAGCGTGGTACCGCCATTTTCTGTTCTTCAAAATTAAAAAAAAAAGAAAGAGAAAAAGAAATGGTGACAACCACTGCATGCTTGGGAAAACAGGCGTTTACCACACATTACACGACATAATGATGACAATCTGCAAAATGTCACAGCACATAACAGGAAATTGCTGCGATATCTGTGACACAATGGTTAGATCTGAAGTACATGTAACGTTGGCGCGAGGAGGATTGCCAGTGTCAGATGTGAGATAAAAGGCAGTCGGGAATAATAATTATTCTTGTTTTAAAAATGATAGGCTACTCTACTCATCGTTGCAAATCAAGGCATTTTAAGATTTATTACCCAGTACAGAGGCATAAAATTCAGTACGATTGAGCACCTAGGCATATTTCTCGTATAAAAACGGTAAATTATAATTAAACATGTATTTCTATGCAGTTCTCATTAGATAGCGCAACTGTATTGCTTTGTTGGCAGTTGGCCATAAACACAAACAGCATCGCATTCTAGCGGAACTCTGGATAGGGACCTTATCTGTTTCAATGCTCGTAGCAGCTGATTAAATTTTGTCCGCTGGACGAGACGGAATGCACACTCAATGATCTATATAGCTCAAACCACCCAGTTCCCAAATTTGGCATTTTTGTTTCTTTCCGGTCAGAAGAAGACCCCATTTTACTCGTACTTCATGTGTGTAAACACAGCTTACCACAGAAAACAATTCATTTTTTTTTTCTTTATAAATTGTGATCAACCTTCGTATTATCTCATTTCGCTCTTCCCATAATTTACTTTTTCTTCTCCAAGGAAAGTGGGGTTTTCCCTCCAAAAGGAGTTTTGAGAAAATTGAGGTATGGGACGTTTGACCACTGGCAAATGTCTAGATCTCATTTATTTTATTTTCCGATGGCTATGCCCGTGCTTGTAATTATGGACTTAAAGAGGATCTTCTCACAAAGGCAAGACAACGCCCATTTTTCATTACAGGGTGAAATCTTAAGTTTCGAAAAATGTGGGATAGTCCACCTGTCTTTAAAACTAAAACTGATCACTGGACCTTTCTAGACTTGGACGGCTTGTGTCCAAGACCATGGACATGATGTACTGTTGATCCGGCCAGGTTTAAGCTTGTCGAGGTATCCACGAATAGTTGTCAGTTGAATGACCAATACTGTTTAAACACGACCCTTCCAAAGCCGCCGACACCAAGTGTTGACACCGACGGCCCTTTTGTGTACTCTGATCCATCACAGGGCACCGTAGTGGTCCCTCTCTGGCCATGCACCATCTTATGTTTTACCCCGTGCTACAAGACAATACAGTCGTCTTAAAAAAAACAAAACAAAAACCATCGTTAACGCCCAGTTCATACTTGATTCCAACTAAAAAACGTGACAGTTTTATGCTAGTGTAAACGGAACACTTTATAACATCTCCCACTTATGCGAGGATTTGTCTCTTTCTTAGGTAAGTAAATATATGTAAGGCAATTTAATCCTTCTTAAGCATTATTTTGTCTCTAATATACCAGCATATTAGTTGTTCAGCACAGCAGCATGAAAAGGGCTTAAAGTGGTTCAACTCCAATGCACGGGACTCGTCTCATTTAAATTCTGTTTCTGTGATAAAATCTGGCGACAGGAGCAAACAGCCCGCGCTACAGCCACTGTTTACCTGTCCAGTTAGCAACCTGGGCCATGGAGTCCGAGGAAACTTAAGAAAGTAAACTTAAGCCAAGGTCCGAATTTGCGAACTGGGAACATGAAAACTTTGATATTTTATGACAAGAAGCTGAAAAAAAAAACACAACAAAACCCAAATAATCTTTTTTGGGTGGTGGTGGTGGGGGAGGGGGGGGGATCGAATACATTCCGTGCCGCAATGAGAAATATTTCACAACCTATTATAAGACGCAACATGTGTTACACACATCAAGACACCAACAATGACCGCATATTTTCTTTCTGCTCGTGTGTGAAAAAGCACATAACTGCTCTATGATGTTCGGGATTATCTGGAAAGAAATTATGCTAAAACAAAAATCATTATCACTATCAGTAAAAAAAAACAACAACTGTTCACGCTCACTTTCAGGGGTTGGGAAATGCTGGTTAAATTGTTTGCATAAGCGCGAATGTCAGTGCCAGTAAGTTTGCTTATTTCAAAACATTGTTACATGATTTATTTACAAGCACAAAATATCACAGAGAGTGAACCTGAGAATGAACACACGAATGAATAATAACCCCCCCCCCCCCCCCCCCAAATGTGAACTGACAAACGGATCAGATCTCTTTACAAAGTTTCTCCTTGAGTCAAGTTTCAGACCAAGACATTCGCTTACATGTCTACCCACACATATTTCCAAGGAAAACTCATTTATCTAATTTTAGGTAACAGGACACACGCGTCCTGAACTTTGGCAGTTGGGAGAATAGGCTGGGAAAGCCACATTTCCTACAAAATTTACTTGAGGGAAATTTCACTACATGTACAAGGCAACAAGAGGAAATCCGGATATTTACTTTCAGTCACTCAAACTAAGATGGACAAGCCAAAAAGGTCCAATGTTTAGCCTGTTTTTTGTTGTATCGATGCTACATCGAAATTTTGTCTACGGAATATACACCGTTGTAATGCCTCCAGTTAGCTAATTATTACTTTTTTGAATGAAAAAGCAAACCACAGGCTCTTGTCTTCAGGCAAAATAGTTAACTTCCATTAAATAACTAAGTGATCCAATTCGGATGGTTCCAATGAACTGTGAATATAGGCCCTACCTCTACCAATTAAGAATGAACAAATACTTTTTAGATTTGTTCCACGATAAAAAATACGCCCTTTCGTCTCCAAAACCCAGTGTAAGTTCTTTAACCTTCTAGTGCCCAGACGAACATTGCCAGTCCCAAAACTTCTGAAACAATATCCAGAACTGATTTAAATAGTCAGATTATGGCAAAAATATAAATATTTAATTGGAAGAATTAGTTGTTAATAAAACAGGAGGAGTAAGCGTATCAAAAATAGAGTATTTTGCCGCTAGATGACCTGTTTCAAATAATAAACTGGGCGCTAGAGGATTAATAATGATGAAATTGTAAACATTACATCGGGGGATCCTGTAAAACTAAAAGGTTCCCTCAACAGACACGTTCTTCTTCCGTTTGTTTTATAAACTGGAAGACTGTGTTACAATCTCGACGGGTTTTCCCCACTGCGTCCATTACCGTCGGTTTTAGCATCATAGGACGATCTGAACTGCCCTGTTACATAAGTGCATCCGTCCGCTGTCGGGTGTGGACACGGCGTAGAAGGACAAGTATAGTTTCCGGAAAAGGCCCATTTGTATGTTAGCTCATCATTATCGCAGCCGATTTACAGACATTTGACATTGTACGCCTGGTACGTCACACTGGGTCGAGCATTTCAAAACCAGAGGCGTATCCATGCGTCAGACAGTGGACAGACTTTGAAGCTTTCCAGCTTAGCTGCCTAAATATCCTCCCGTTTCCTTTACATTTTATTGTATCGCTTTGGTACTACAGTGTATTTCTTAGCTAGGCTTTACTACCTAGAACTTTTTCTTTTTGTCATATTTTGACTTTGCCTCAAGCCTTGCTGCGACTCAACAGATTTCCTGTGGTTTTTATAACATTTCGTCAGTTACCGAAAACTATAATCTCTCACACACCGGCGCGCAGATCAAAACATGGATTCATGAGGAAGTGGCAAACAACAGAGGTGAAGCATAATAAACCAGATAATAAAAACTTGGTCGCAATAATACGGACAAAAGTCATGTGAAACACGCGATTGACATTTATGTACTGACAGAGTTAGGAGCAAGGCATGGGAGTGTGTCCGGCAAAGGAAAGGGGTAGGAAGAAACGGACGGCACTGTTCACGCAGGCAAACTTGTTTTGTTTCCGCCTCTGAAATACACTTCAACTAGCCGAAATTTGACAATCCCAATTATTCTCAAGCTTTGACAATTAAAGTGACTATTTGGGGTTTCCCCGGTGGCTTTCAAGGAAATTTATTCACGTGTATACCGAAAATTGCATAAATTTATCAAGCAGTCTGTGCAGAACTAGAGATACCGTAGGAGTACAACCTATATAAAATCGGACCGAAACTTTAAAAAAGTGCTCAGTTTACTGGTCCAGCGAGACGCGGACAACTAGGGAAGGACGAGTCAACTTTGAGCAGTGGACTGTACTCACAAAGTAAAGCCCAGGGCGACAGGTAGATCTACATGTATTACATTTGCTTCTCTCGAAATCCAGAAAAGTTACTAAAATACCTTTGTATGCATGCATGTGCTGGACCATCGCTCTGTTTCTGATCATCACAGTTTGACTTTAATATCGTCACCGTTCCCTGAAACTGTAATAATCAGTTTTGGCTACTTATTTTCAGGAGAAGTGAAAAAAAAAAAACGGTTCCATTTTAGCACTACTGGTCTGGTAATGATGAATTTTTTTAAAGTTTGCTATTCGATTGTTTTTCGGCATATGAGCCAATAACAAATATCATTCGATGCGGCTCTGAATATAGGTGAATATATATGAAAATGAAAATCAATATTCCAATTTTTGAGTTACTACAGTCTTAAGAAACGGTGGCGATATAGCCTAATTATGTCATCATGTCGGACTTTTCATTGAAGTTTTTGAACTGTACGTGGCCAAATCAATTAATCACAGCACTACAAAACATAATACATGTAACACATTTAAAGATGTACAGCAAAAGTCGTACAGCAAAAACTGCCGAAAAGCTGTCATTGGCGTTGCTGAGAAGTTCAGCGTGACAGATCACAAATTTAGCATTGTAATCTGCGCACCGAATGCCATAAAAAATCATTTAAGTGTAAGTAACGCCACGCACCCTCCCCCCTTTTTTTTTCGAAGTGGTTATTTTCAAGGCATGCCTTGGAACTAACGCCAGCGTTATTTTCAAGGCATGTTTCATTGACCAATCAGAAGCTGTTTCAGTATTTCTAAACGTGGAGCCTTGGACTGTGCATTGTCAGACTGATATGTAACGACGTGAGGGTCTAGTCAGTTTGTATCATCGAGGCCGTAGGCCGATGTTCGTCTGGGTAGTAGTCAGATTGACATATCAGGGAAAGCCGCCGGGGTAGCTATGTATTGTTTATTGGACTCAAGGTATGCCTTGGAACTAACGCCAGCGTTATTTTCAAGGCATGTTTCATTGACCAATCAGAAGCTGTTAAGGTATGCCTTGAAAATAACGCTAGAGTTAGTTTCAAGGTATGCCTTGTAAATAACGCCTTTCTTTTTTTTTTCGGTGGTAGCTAATACTTTAACACGTATTACATTTCTTCCAAGCAACAGCGTCGCCAAAACAGTGTTCCACTGAGTGTGGGCCTTGTGCCGTGAGTCAGCCCAGCTCAGCACTAACCACTTCGTCAGTGCACACACATCGTGCGATTCACATGACAAGGGAATTCGAAGGAAACGGCATCACGGCATGGTCTCATATTGTCAGTAAAATGGGAACAGTCTCAAGTTTTTCCATATTCTATGTACTTAGTCGTGATTTCTTTATAAAATCTATTTCACAGAAGAAACGAGCGTCCACCTCTGAACGATGGCCCTGCAGCCTACTTCCTCACGCGGCGGTTTAAGCAACCTTGCCCGAGGTGAGTACAAAACACCTGTAACATTTCTTTATAATTTATTTCCTCAGTCACAACCTATATGTGCATCCACGTATTGCCCGATCTTGCCATGACATTTAATGACCTTTCGCCTTTGCTGCACCTATTGTGGCCTACATAAGAAGTGCACTGACAATGAAGAACAGACTAGACTCGTATATTGTGAATTCGATCGCAGATGTCGCGTGATGTATATAAAATTGTAATATCCTCACTGGCTCCCACAGTTTAAGAAAAAGCCGGCTATATTTGCGTACAACGTTCCTGTTTAGCCCAATAAGGTTACATCAGTGACCTTTTCTTGGTCCTTCTCAGGCCACCGATAGGTAAAAGCGTTGAAAATACACAGAGAAATTGGACTGAATCCTGCCCTGAGGGGTATTCAAACATGGGACCCCAGTCACACGGGTCATACGCTCTAACCACTGGGTCATAGGGTCAATTCATGCATCTTGATATGGTATGCATGGACAAATCTTTTATGTGTTTTCAGTATGTACCTCAATTTAGCAGTTTGAAACACGTAAGTCAATAAACAAAAATCACCTATCACTACTACACCTACGGCCTGACTTCATGACATTCTCATTCGTTTTGATGTGCCTGACAGCCAGGCATTTTACACCATATGTAGCTAAATAACCAGTGAGGGCCCACGTCGTGATTTACCCATTTGATGACAGTCCAGTCGTGTAGCTCCCCATTTGCTCAATATGTCATGTTGTTTACATTGGTCCACCAGTGATGACAGTTTTGAGCGAGCATGTGACAACTAGACCTATGCCCTGCATGTAGCGCCAATTCATGATATATTTGTGGCAGTGGTCCATGGCGGGCTCTACAGAACGAGCTGAGAGAGTCCCGTTTTCGAATCCCACCTGGAGCGGGGTGTAACTTAATTTATCGCAGTGATCACCCCCCCCCCCTCCCGTTTTGTACATGTTGATACCCACTAGTGACGCTCAGCGAACAGTGACAGTTGTTGCGGAAGAGAGGAAGAGAAGAAAAAAAATTAATCCCTTGTACAATCGGGTACGGTGCTAAAAAACTATAAAACAGTTATAACACAAAGTGTACAAATGAGCATTGTCAGACAACAAGAGATGAAATAGATTCCTTTTTATAGGTGAGGTGTGTGAGAACAGTAAGATTCAATTCTGTCACAAGTATGAGTGGATTCCACCCATAAGTGGCAGTGAAGGCTAAGACGGGCCTTTGTCATCAGTCTAACGCAGGCCTAAGCTTGGCCTTCAACATATTAACTGTACTGCATGGGAATGTCCCCCTCCCCACAATACAACTCCAGGTATGTTATTGGAAAAGCTGACAATCTGATTCCACTGATTAAAATGACTAATCAAGGCTGACAAAAGATTCTGATGTCATTGTGAAAATCACAAATTCACGGATATGACACCTTAAACCCACAGCCTTAGAAACATTTGCATTTCCTGTTCATTTTCTGTGGTATTCTGCATTTCTAAAGAGGGAACACATAAGCTGCAAGGAAGGAGTAGGCCGGTCCTTTTTTACTGTGCTTAATTTCTGTCTATTAAAGAGTTTTGATGATCATTAATTAAAACAATAAGACAGAGGCAACTGAAATTTCTAGGGCACATCATTTTGTCGCCCCAGGAGCCTCGAATATCTAGCACTCACAGGGAAGATCGAAGGCAGGAAAAGCAGGTGCAGACAGAAACAAACTTTCACTGAAAATCTTAATTCATGGACAACAAATGAACATCCAACAACAACTCCTTCTTGAGGTTGGCTGATGACAGATCCAAGTGGAGAGCCATGATCGCCATTGTCTGTTCCAGACAGGGCAACTACTGATGATGATGATTGGAGAGTTTTTCTGGAGTCTGCAGTGCAGATCAAGGAAGGGAAATAAAGTCCTTTATACATGTATTCTGTTGAATCTTATTTCTTACTTTCTACCTCATTATTCATCTTTACATTACTCAATTCAGATTTAATCCTTTGGTTTTCTTAAAGAATTAGATCTTCACATTTCTTTTCATCCCCAATAAATTTATTTATGAAACTTTTTGTTTTCAACTTTCAGCCACCGCTGTGATTCCCATCAATGACTTAAAGGGAGCTAAGTCTACCAGATTTGTGGAAGGGGAACAACTCCTCAGATGTAAACTGGCAGCATTATACCGCCTGGTTGACCTGTGTGGGTGGTCACATGGTATTTACAATCACATAAGTGTAAGTCTTCTTAAACAAAAAAGTAACCAGTAATTTTGATGGGATAATTTTTGTAAACTCACTATAAAAATAGCTCATTTTAGATATTATAATCACTTCTGAATCAGCATTGTAATATGTCTGGCAGATAACTGCCAACTGAGATTTAGATGCCTAAAAGCCCATGGCTGCAATTGTCTAATGATCTTCAAGTTCAACCACCCCACTGTCATTGCACTGTCACTGAGAAAGCTATTGGCATAAATCAAGAATTTCCTACTTCCCACCCACCAAAATTACTGGGCATTAGGAAATGCTTGAGAGGACCAAGAGAGCAGTGCTGTCTAACATAGCAATCCCTATGTCAATTCCGAGTTGTTTGATAAAGGTGTTGGGGCTTATTTAACTTTTTTTTTTTTAACCTGGTGTTAATTACAGATTGTTTTCTAAAGGTAAAGTTTAAAAGTTTGAAAGTTTAAAAAGTTCTGTTGTTGACTTTTCAGCCCTATAAATCTACTTGTTCTAAATGGGATTTTTGTGCCTGTTTGGTAAGTTTGTAACACATATTTAATTTTTTAATGTTTTTGCCCCTCCCCGCACACCCCCTTTCATCATTTTCATCCCTTTGTCACCCTTTTCTCTGTTTTGCCCCCCCCCCCCCTCCCATCAAAAGTGCACACTGAGAACCACTGATCTACAGTAACCCCATTTTTCTCTCTTCTACAGGCGCGAGTGGACTCGGAGGAAGAACATTTCCTGCTCAATCCCTTTGGCATGCTCTACTCTGAAATCACTGCGTCCACACTGCTTAAAGTTGATCTTAAAGGGGATTTAATTGATCAGGGCACGTCACAATTTGGCGTCAGCAAGGCTGGATTTACCCTTCACTCTGCCATTCACGAAGCCCGACCAGATATCAAATGTGTCATTCATCTACACACATCTTCAGCCGTTGCTGTGAGTAGTTCTACTTTCCTCTCAGCACAGGCCAGAAATCAAATCATCAATTTGTCATCCATTTCACTAGCTGGTGCATGAGAACATAAACAATTTTCCCATTTCAGTGTTTTGGTTTCATTAGTAAATGTTCCCTTTGCATATTACTTGTCAATTTATTTACCCACCAGGCACTAATATCTGCAAGAATTCTTGTAATGACTGACTGTCTTAATCTGAATTTTTTTAATTTGAGGTCTCCATTTTCTTCCATGAACTATGGATGCCTGCCTGTACCTGTCAGCAGCCTATTAACTGCATTTGATTTAATTATAATAGATCATTTAATTATAAATTCATTGCTTAGAGGTTGGAACCAGGAGATGAAAAAAATTCCCAGGCTTAATGTGCAGAGATTTACTGCAATAACAAACATTAAATGAATATTATAATACTGATGCAAGACTTTAAAATAGTTTTCCGTCTTGTGTCTTTGTGTGAGGGTTGCTGAAAAATCTGGGAAAAATCTGGAAATGCTGATTTTTCTGATTAATATTTTTTACTACATGTGATTCAGGTCTCTGCCATGAAATGTGGTCTACTGCCAATCTGTCAAGAAGCCATCATTTGTGGAGATATCAGTTACCATGACTACCAGGGAATCTTCATTGACGCAGAGGAAAAGAAAACATTGGTTGGAAATTTGGGTCCACACAACAAGGTATGGCTTAATGGGCTGAAATCTCACGACTTTTCTGCTAGTAACACAGCAATATCACAAAGAAGACATTGATCAGATACTCTGTAGACACAATGAGTAGTGTTACTCGAGTACATGAACACTGATTGCAAAATGAAGAATGAGACAACATTGATCTTTTGAAGCACAAGTGGGAACTGGAAAATCTTCATAGGGTTGAACAAGCTGTAAACTTGCATGCTTCTCATTTTTATGAATACACAATGATACATCATCGACAGCACACAGAGCTAAGAAATCAGCATGCATGATGAAGTCTGCAGGGACCAGCAAACTCACAAAAAGACAGCCAAACACCTTAGAGTCCCTGCAAAACTGTCTGCCTTAACTCTAAAAATGTCCTACATGGTACTTTCATGTATTTTATTTTACTTTTTTCTTTGCACTGACACAAACACTTCATTTGTGGTGAGGAAAGGAGAAAAATCTATTACAGATTAGGGCTCTGTACTGGTATTGTGAAATATCAAAGTTATTTTACTACTGAAGACAACTTAGAATGGGCAGAGCTGGCTTTATAGAATCTATTTCAGAAAAAGAGGGAGAGGAGACATGAGGAGGAGGGATAGGGAGATGGGGAGGAGAGATAGGGAGCTGGTGAGGAAGAGGGGAGGGGATAGGATAGGGAGAGATGAGGAGATCGCGAGTAGGAAAGATAGGAAGAGATAAGGAGTTGGTGAGGAGGAGGGATAGGGGGAAATGGTGAGGAGGAGAGATGGGGGGGGGAATGAGGAGATGGTGAGGAGGAGAGATGGGGGGGGGGAATGAGGAGATGGTGAGGAGGAGAGATGGGGGGGGGGGAATGAGGAGATGGTGAGGAGGAGAGATGGGGGGGGGGGAATGAGGAGATGGTGAGGAGGGATAGGGAGAGGTGAGGAGGAGAGATGGGGGGGGGGGAATGAGGAGATGGTGAGGAGGAGGGGGGAGGGGGGATATGAGGGTGAGGAGGAGGGATGAGGAGGTGGGATAGGGGGAAATGAGGAGATGGTGAAGAGGAGGGATAGGAAGAGATGGTGAAGAGGAGGGATAGGAAGAGATGGTGAAGAGGAGGGATAGGGAGAGATGGTGAGGAGGAGGGATAGGAAGAGATGGTGAGGGGGAGGGATAGGAAGAGATGGTGAGGGGGAGGGATAGGAAGAGATGGTGAAGAGGAGGGATAGGAAGAGATGGTGAGGAGGAGGGATAGGAAGAGATGGTGAAGAGGAGGGATAGGAAGAGATGGTGAAGAGGAGGGATAGGAAGAGATGGTGAAGAGGAGGGATAGGAAGAGATGGTGAGGAGGAGGGATAGGAAGAGATGGTGAAGAGGAGGGATAGGAAGAGATGGTGAGGGGGAGGGATAGGAAGAGATGGTGAGGAGGAGGGATAGGAAGAGATGGTGAGGAGGAGGGATAGGAAGAGATGGTGAGGAGGAGGGATAGGAAGAGATGGTGAGGGGGAGGGATAGGAAGAGATGGTGAGGAGGAGGGATAGGAAGAGATGGTGAGGAGGAGGGTAGGAAGAGATGGTGAGGAGGAGGGATAGGAAGAGATGGTGAGGAGGAGGGATAGGAAGAGATGGTGAGGGGGAGGGATAGGAAGAGATGGTGAGGAGGAGGGATAGGAAGAGATGGTGAGGGGGAGGGATAGGAAGAGATGGTGAGGAGGAGGGATAGGAAGAGATGGTGAGGAGGAGGGATAGGAAGAGATGGTGAGGAGGAGGGATAGGAAGAGATGGTGAGGAGGAGGGATAGGAAGAGATGGTGAGGGGGAGGGATAGGAAGAGATGGTGAGGAGGAGGGATAGGAAGAGATGGTGAGGAGGAGGGATAGGAAGAGATGGTGAGGAGGAGGGATAGGAAGAGATGGTGAGGAGGAGGGATAGGGAGAGATGGTGAGGAGGAGGGATCGGAGGGTGAGGAGGAGGGATAGGAAGAGATGGTGAGGGGGAGGGATAGGAAGAGATGGTTGCGGAGGAGGGATAGGGAGAGATGGTGAGGAGGGAGGGATAGGAAGAGATGGTGAGGGGGAGGGATAGGAAGAGATGGTGAGGGGGAGGGATAGGAAGAGATGGTGAGGAGGAGGGATAGGGAGAGATGGTGAGGAGGAGGGATAGGAAGAGATGGTGAGGGGGAGGGATAGGAAGAGATGGTGAGGAGGAGGGATAGGGAGAGATGGTGAGGAGGAGGGATAGGGAGAGATGGTGAGGGGGAGGGATAGGAAGAGATGGTGAGGGGGAGGGATAGGAAGAGATGGTGAGGAGGAGGGATAGGGAGAGATGGTGAGGAGGAGGGATAGGAAGAGATGGTGAGGAGGAGGGATAGGAAGAGATGGTGAGGAGGAGGGATAGGAAGAGATGGTGAGGAGGAGGGATAGGGAGAGATGGTGAGGAGGAGGGATAGGAAGAGATGGTGAGGAGGAGGGATAGGGAGAGATGGTGAGGAGGAGGGATAGGGAGAGATGGTGAGGAGGAGGGATAGGAAGAGATGGTGAGGAGGAGGGATAGGAAGAGATGGTGAGGAGGAGGGATAGGAAGAGATGGTGAGGAGGAGGGATAGGAAGAGATGGTGAGGAGGAGGGATAGGAAGAGATGGTGAGGAGGAGGGATAGGAAGAGATGGTGAGGAGGAGGGATAGGAAGAGATGGTGAGGAGGAGGGATAGGAAGAGATGGTGAGGGGGAGGGATAGGGAGAGATGGTGAGGGGGAGGGATAGGGAGAGATGGTGAGGAGGAGGGATAGGAAGAGATGGTGAGGAGGAGGGATAGGAAGAGATGGTGAGGGGGAGGGATAGGAAGAGATGGTGAGGAGGAGGGATAGGAAGAGATGGTGAGGAGGAGGGATAGGAAGAGATGGTGAGGAGGAGGGATAGGAAGAGATGGTGAGGAGGAGGGATAGGAAGAGATGGTGAGGGGAGGGATAGGGAGAGATGGTGAGGGGGAGGGATAGGAAGAGATGGTGAGGAGGAGGGATAGGAAGAGATGGTGAGGGGGAGGGATAGGAAGATATGGTGAGGAGGAGGGATAGGAAGAGATGGTGAGGGGGAGGGATAGGAAGATATGGTGAGGGGGAGGGATAGGGAGAGATGGTGAGGAGGAGGGATAGGAAGAGATGGTGAGGAGGAGGGATAGGAAGAGATGGTGAGGGGGAGGGATAGGAAGAGATGGTGAGGAGGAGGGATAGGGAGAGATGGTGAGGGGGAGGGATAGGGAGAGATGGTGAGGAGGAGGGATAGGAAGAGATGGTGAGGGGGAGGGATAGGGAGAGATGGTGAGGGGGAGGGATAGGAAGATATGGTGAGGGGGAGGGATAGGGAGAGATGGTGAGGAGGAGGGATAGGAAGATATGGTGAGGAGGTGGGATAGGAAGATATGGTGAGGAGGTGGGATAGGAAGATATGGTGAGGAGGTGGGATAGGAAGATATGGTGAGGAGGTGGGATAGGAAGATATGGTGAGGAGGAGGGATAGGGAGAGATGGTGAGGAGGAGGGATAGGGAGAGATGGTGAGGAGGAGGGATAGGGAGAGATGGTGAGGGGGAGGGATAGGAAGAGATGGTGAGGGGGAGGGATAGGAAGAGATGGTGAGGAGGAGGGATAGGGAGAGATGGTGAGGAGGAGGGATAGGAAGAGATGGTGAGGAGGAGGGATAGGAAGAGATGGTGAGGAGGAGGGATAGGAAGAGATGGTGAGGAGGAGGGATAGGGAGAGATGGTGAGGAGGAGGGATAGGAAGAGATGGTGAGGAGGAGGGATAGGGAGAGATGGTGAGGAGGAGGGATAGGGAGAGATGGTGAGGAGGAGGGATAGGAAGAGATGGTGAGGAGGAGGGATAGGAAGAGATGGTGAGGAGGAGGGATAGGAAGAGATGGTGAGGAGGAGGGATAGGAAGAGATGGTGAGGAGGAGGGATAGGAAGAGATGGTGAGGGGGAGGGATAGGGAGAGATGGTGAGGGGGAGGGATAGGGAGAGATGGTGAGGAGGAGGGATAGGAAGAGATGGTGAGGAGGAGGGATAGGAAGAGATGGTGAGGGGGAGGGATAGGAAGAGATGGTGAGGAGGAGGGATAGGAAGAGATGGTGAGGAGGAGGGATAGGAAGAGATGGTGAGGAGGAGGGATAGGAAGAGATGGTGAGGAGGAGGGATAGGAAGAGATGGTGAGGGGGAGGGATAGGGAGAGATGGTGAGGGGGAGGGATAGGAAGAGATGGTGAGGAGGAGGGATAGGAAGAGATGGTGAGGGGGAGGGATAGGAAGATATGGTGAGGAGGAGGGATAGGAAGAGATGGTGAGGGGGAGGGATAGGAAGATATGGTGAGGGGGAGGGATAGGGAGAGATGGTGAGGAGGAGGGATAGGAAGAGATGGTGAGGAGGAGGGATAGGAAGAGATGGTGAGGGGGAGGGATAGGAAGAGATGGTGAGGAGGAGGGATAGGGAGAGATGGTGAGGGGGAGGGATAGGGAGAGATGGTGAGGAGGAGGGATAGGAAGAGATGGTGAGGGGGAGGGATAGGGAGAGATGGTGAGGGGGAGGGATAGGAAGATATGGTGAGGGGGAGGGATAGGGAGAGATGGTGAGGAGGAGGGATAGGAAGATATGGTGAGGAGGTGGGATAGGAAGATATGGTGAGGAGGTGGGATAGGAAGATATGGTGAGGAGGAGGGATAGGAAGATATGGTGAGGAGGTGGGATAGGGAGAGATGGTGAGGAGGAGGGATAGGAAGATATGGTGAGGAGGTGGGATAGGAAGATATGGTGAGGAGGTGGGATAGGGAGAGATGGTGAGGAGGTGGGATAGGAAGATATGGTGAGGAGGTGGGATAGGAAGATATGGTGAGGAGGTGGGATAGGGAGAGATGGTGAGGAGGTGGGATAGGGAGAGATGGTGAGGGGGAGGGATAGGAAGATATGAGGAGATGGTGAGGTTTATCCAGGGCAATGCTGGATACCCCAGCTAGTGACTTTTGAGAAGGAATAAATTCATGGGGGCCAGGGAGCACATTTCATTTTCACTCATGACTTGACCCTCATGTCTTTCAGTGTCTGTAAATGTTTTTTTGACTTATTCCACAGATCTTGATGTTACGCAACCATGGAATAGCTGTATGTGGTGAAACTATTGAGGAAGCTTTTCATCTCACGTTTAACCTTCTGACAGCTTGCGAGTCCCAGGTAGGTGAAAAAATACAAAAACAGGAAACATAGTGCACTGTCTAAATCTGTGCCTTTTCATTGACTTCGTAAATGAAATGCATTTTTGATAACTACAGAACTGCCAACTCATGACCACTTCAGTAAGGGACACCCCAAGTGGCATGTAAACCTCTGCCCTCTGTTAAAGCAATCTAAAACTATTGCTTACGTGTGATTTCCATAGAAAAGAGAACAGAAAATACAAAACAGTAATACATTTCAAAGTAATGTAATTTAATCACTGGATCTCAGCATAATGTGCACACTGCCATCGCTGACCTGCACTTTATTGGACTGATTCTTAGCATCGCACACAACAGAAAGTTTTCTCTTCTTTAGTATTTCTAGCATCTTTCCCATCACCCTAAATACAGGATAGTCATGTCAATAAGGAACAATTGCCAGTTCAGAAATTAATCATCCTGAAGTCTTGGCAGTTAAAAGTTGAGAAGAGCAGGCCGAACAAGGCCACTGCCCATTCAAAATTCTAAAAAAAAACTTGTCCCTACCACAAAAAAACAACAACACAGAAAGAAGAGCAAGAAAAATGAAAACAAGAAGTGTAAATGCCAAGGGCAGCAAACCTCCAAAATAAAAGACCTGACATCACATGCAATTCAGCCCCAATTTTCACATCTGCATCTGTGCTTGTGCTAATGCAAAAGGCGGGTAAAGAAAAAAAAAGGTTACTCTATCGTTCTGCACACTTTTAAGCTCAATATTACAGATGTTATCTCCACAGCATGAAGTTATCTTTGGAATTTTTTTTGTTTCTTTATCCAGATCCGGGCTATTCCCTACGGTGTAGATAACATTGTACTGCCTAATGATGAGGCCAAGGCACAGGCTAATCGTGTGGCCAACATGGGCGGAGGAGGTGTAGACTCAAGCGGGAAAGGCTGGAAACCCGGCCAGTTAGAATTTGAGGCCTTGATGAGAGCCTTAGATAATTTAGTAAGTAGTGGATCTTGGAAATCGTCACTGCTCTACATTAGTGGCATAAGTCATTTTTGACACATTTGAGATATTAAAACCTGTATTTTTTCCTGCCATTTGGTAATTTTTACGGCTTTATGATTCTATTGGATTATTACATTTTCCGATTGGTGTATTTCTTTTTCTGTAATATCTGATAGTCTTTATGCTTAGGAATGCAATGACCCATCAGTTGCCTTCCTTCTGGCTTAAGTCTGACATAAATATGCCATTATCACAGGGCAGTGACAAAATGTCACACACTACTCTGAAAAAATGATTTTAATTCATCATATCATTTCATTTTCTTCCACTTTCATTTTAATACAAATGCTTATCAATGTGCTTCTGAAATATCAATATTGATGACAAACTTAACATTGCCATGTCACCCTTGTTTTCTATGAATTGTTGCTGTATCATTCTACCCACTTATCTCTGATTTTGAACTTTTAACAGAAGGCACAAAAAAAATTATATTAATTAAAGATTAGCTCACAAATATTTAAATTCCAGGAAGTGGATTAAGTGATTAAACATGCAATAATTCAGATGTTTCATACTGTTTAAAATCTAGCATGGCAATGGTGATGTACTGTCTGTTTTTGGGCTAAATAGTGTTTCTCCAAAATCGGAATTAAGTGGATTCAGTAACAGGGCTGCCACTCTTCTGCGATGGAAGAGATCAGCGGTAATTTTTCTGATGTCCTGGTGACTTTCCGATGTCCGGGTGATTTTCAGGGTCGCACGTATCCGATGCCCTGGTCCAATGTTACTTTTGTTTGTTTCGGTCCCTGATCAGACTGGAGAAGGGGTGGGGAAAATTGCCTACTGATGCGATACCTCGGCCCATTAAATCACGCCAAAACACTGTGTGTAGGTGTAATGTATGGTCCATTATATCAAATTTATGTGCAGAATATGGTCAGTCATTTAAATTTACCCTCTGCATAGGCGCTGCGCATAGATTTCAGATGTTTTTTTCTCAGTTGAGTGGCAGCCCTGAGTAAAGAAATATTTATTTTCATCTGCACAATTATCCGTCATGACAGGCTATATTCCTGCAGCTGATTTGTAATATTCTTACTGCACAATAATAGCTTCTTGCAATATAATTTTAATTCTCGTCTCCATATTAGTCATTGCAGACCAAATTCCCTAGTCTTAATTTTTGTAAAACTCAAGGCATTTACATGTACATGTACTTAGATCTAATTTGGTAATATTTTTTCATTTGTTGTTTATTCACAGGGTTACAGAACTGGCTATGATTACAAATTGCTGCCTCTGAAGAAGGCAGGAGCCTCGGTAGCCTGAAAGTCATTCTTAGGAACATTCAACTTTACCAAGCCATGTTCTTTCTTTAGTTTTGCATTTACATCTATAGTCACTGCCATTTTGTGCTCTGCTTAAGTTGGAAGAATTGTAACATGGTTTAATTACTCATGTGTTGCATGGCAGGAGATACTTTCTTGGGAGTAAGCAGCTCGTATAAAAAAAAAAATCTGCTCACCGCAGGAGTTTGGGCTGCAATTAATGAGATTTTCAAAGCTGACATTAACTCATTCCCTAAGGTAACGTTTGTGGGTGTGGACGGGAACTCTCAACATCATCCAGTTTGAAGTTTAGAGGTAGTTCAAAGATGTTTCTTCTTTTACTCATTATAAAAACAAGACATACATTAAACATTAAAGTGAAGGAAAATTAATGGACCAGGATAGGATCAATATTTCGAGTTGGCTTAGATACTAATGTTGGAAAATCAGTGTCCACTCAAGCCAACTATTTGGTTTGCCATAGCGAATGAGTTGAACGGGACTACAAAATCATTATTTGACACAAATTTTTAAAAAGTATAGAAACTGCTCACTGAAATCTTTGTTTGTCGGTGTACTGTGAAAGCCCTCTACTGTATAATTTATGTTCTACCTGGGGCCATAGCATTTCAAAATGTACACCCCAAACAAAATCCTGACCCTCTGGTGGACACAGTTGGTACATAATGTAATTACAATAACAAGCAAATTTTGTTTTGTTCAGTCTCAGATCAGTTTTTGTTTGTTTATCATTAACTTGTTCTATTTGTGTTTACTTGCAACTTGAGTCAGGAACACAGGCATTGATGTACATGTTCTATTTTTCACTTTTATCAATTTGCATGTTATTGTATTATGCATTCCCTGCCTCCTACACATAGGCTACCTTCCATTCATTTTATGCTGGGCACAAAGTTCCGGATTTAAAACCATAATTTTATTTCTCAGTATTCTGGGAAAAGACAGAAATACGACTTGCGGCTAGAAACAGGACTTGAGACTGTATTTCTCTGACTGGTGAGAAGAAAAACAACAGATCCTTGGGCATGACACGATTAGCAGAGCACCAACCCTGAAGTATTTTGCATGGACACAGAGATGTAAATGGCCTTTCAGTAAAATAATATGAAAATCCCAAACAGAAACTATCCATAGGCATAATCACTGCATAACACGATTGCAGAGAACCAACTAGGTCAAGACACACTGGTAAAAAGATGCTTAGAAAACTGAAGCTGGGTTTTCATGTGTACGAAAATGGAAACGGCAACAGAAGAGTCAAAACCCCTTCGAGTACTGAAATAAAAAGAATGTTTTCATGTGTACGGAAATGCCACTTCATTACATATAGAAAGACTCCTTCTTTTTATTACTTGGTGAATGATTTCCAATGCTCTTTTCATTAATATACACATGAAAAAACAAATTATGGCAAAAAAATCACAAAAACCACTGAAATCAGTAAATTTATATCCCTGATGGACAGCAATTTACAGTGGATTTCACTTCATGATACGTGCTCACAACAAGTAATGGAAAGGACTCCTCATGTGACAAAATATGAAAAAAATGACATATTAAAGCTGAAATGTATTAACTTAGCACCGCTAAAAAGTGTATTGAAAATTAAAATTTGTTCCTAGGAAATCATTTCTTAAAGTCACCCCTGACTCCCTTTATTTGCAGAGTACTTAACTTAAACTACCTCTATTCATTTGAAGTTCCTTTCTAACATTTACGGGTGAACCTTCTAAATTGGTTCTGAAAAGGTCCAGAATGAACTGTCGTTGCCACATCAGCTGTTGCAATTTGTTCAATATTCTCATGAGGCTGATATTTTTTTCGGTGTCAGAAATTTTAAACCTTCACAAAAGGTCAAATTTACACCAGCATCCATGGCAATGTGCTCAAAGGCCACCTTGAAAATATGTAACTGATAAGTGGCAATCTATGGCTGTGCTTATTGTTCAACAGCAGGGGACCACGGGTAATTTATTTCTCAAACTTTGCCAATGCGCCATGTGATTGTATTGCTGACAAATAGCAAAACCCCAATACGTGTTAAAATTGTTTATCATGATATAACCATGGCATGGCATGAAGCACTATTCCACCTGTCCCATGATAATTCTGTAGCCAGTGGAACACAACAATGCACAACATTCAGACTCGATATGAACATGCAACTTTGCTTCTATGTTGCAGTTGTGTCTTTGTGTCATGTTTCCACTGACTGTCCAATGTGCACGTATCTCACAAGCATTCAGTGATTCACCTAGATTTCAAAAATGCCATGTGGCGGCGGGGTAACAAAGTTGCATGTGCGTATGTAGCCTTAAGAAACCATGCTGTTCTCCACAAACAAACAATACAGCCCATAACTCACCTTTACCTGTCAAGATTCCAGGCGTAAGTGGAGCAGAAAATGCAGAGCCGTCCCAGTGCCATAGGGAACCATCATCTGAACAGGTGAACAGGTGATTGGGATTGTGTGGGTGAAACTTGACTTCCCACACTGCAAAGAAATCAGCATTTCCATCATTTGTAATTTTGAGACACCTTTTAAATTATTATAGCATTGCTGTGTTTTGTGGGGGATTATTTTAAGTTCACCACATTAAGGCATAGTACATTAATTACAAGCAGAAAGATGAGGATAATACTAAGACATGGAATATTAATTTTATGAACAGAAAGACAAGGATAATACTGGTAATTAATGTAGGTGCACTTTTATAATCAAATGTAGGTGCACTTTTATAATCAAGTTTCACTGCAAATTCATTTCTTCAACTTTTTATACCGCATTTTCTGTCACAATATTGTGCATTTATATGTAAGTAATATGTTCCTTCTCTCACATGAGTCATTAAATTTCCAAATCACGTAGACAATTCCATCACACAGCGAGTGGACTAAAAAGTAAAATATTCATGAATGGCAAGGATGGATTAAAAAGTCAGAAGATTCTGTTCTATTTCAAATTTTTATATTCCCATAGCAGGGAACTGTTTTCTTTTTGAAATGTGCAGATTTAAATAACATTATATTTCCTGTGGCCCTTTTGCTAAAGTATTATATTTAAACGGATTTAATAATTGTCTTTTGACAGGTTATACATGTATTTCACTTCAATATTGCAAAATGGTTACATGGGCTTTTTCTGTCATTCATTTGGTCATAAAAATCTCCATTCACTGAGCATTTGAGTTATGTATGGACCCAAAGAAAGTCTGGATGATTCTTTAATTCTTTGATTTTTATAGATTGTGAATGTGATGTAGGCTACCAGATACGCTGCAGCTCTCCAGCTCTTGTGATATGGGTTTAGGCTAGAGGCAAAAAAATTATACGGATTTTTTTTTTTACCTTGAAAAGTATGTGTGTGAGATAACGTTTCAAAGGATCGAGACTAGATACTTATTCTTTTCTGAGAGTATTTCGCTTTACTGTTTCATGAAAGGCCTATAAGATGATGTATTTCGTCACTGTTCATTAAGACTGTAGTAACTCAAGAATTGGAAAAATCGATTTTTATGCATATATTCAACTACATTCCAAGCTGCATCAAATGATCTTGGTTATAGACTCCTGAGCCACAAAATAATCGAAAAGCAACCTTTCAAAAATTCATCGTGACTAAACAGGTTGTTGTAAAATAAAATGGTTTTCTGTTTCTCCTGAAAAGTTGCCAAAACTGATTATTAATTACAGTTTTATGGAAATTATGGAACGGTGACAATTCATCAGTGGTTAAAAAAAAAAAACTCTTATGTGTTAAACATTACGAGGTACAAGTTACTTACTTGCCCCTGTATGAGCTTCCAGCAACGTCATTGGGAATTTCTCTTGCCGCAGGTCCCAGATAGTCAGCATACCATCCTCACCCCCAGTGGCTACTATATGAGATTGGCCAGGGTGGCGGTCCGCACACAGTAAAGGTGTGTGATTTTCTGTGCTGGATGTGGAGATATCAACAGTAATAGTTACACTGAAATCAGGTGTGAAAAATTGCTGCCTCATGATAACTCAAGAGTATCCCTCTGTCTGCTAATCACAGATATGCTCAGTATGCACTTTACTATTGAATTCATCAGACAGCTCACCACAATGTTATTTCATGGTAGGATGACCGACAAGCAGTATGTTTACATTGTTGTTGTGATTTTAAGATTCCTGCTTCTTTATCCATTAACACCTTTTGCTGCCAAGCCCAAATGCCTTTCCATTCTTCCTTAAGACTACCACAATAATGGATTATCGGGTAGAAAGACAGCAGGAAGTAGTAATACCTGGAGTGCAAAACATGCTGAAACAATGTTGGCCAATATATCGACTTTGTAGCAGTTTTAGCATGAAATGGTAGGGCCAATTTATAGCAGCCGTGCATTAGTTTTCTGCAAAATATGATGGGCCAATATATTGGCCCTGTGGCAGCAAGAGGGTTAAAATACATTTTTCAGTCAATACTGAAAAAAAAAAAAAAAAAATTCTCTCCCCAAGATGTTTCCGATGAAGCTTTTGTTCTGGGGAGAGACTGTAACAATATTTTGTTTGTTTCTATATGAATGTGTCACTGCTTTCATTGTGCTACAACAAGTTTGTGTCTCTGCAGGCATTGTTTTCTGTGTATTACTGCAACATCATGAGTTAGAAGATTTTCCATTTTGTACAGGTCAGCAATGGTCTGGGTGCAATAAGTCATTTTATCAACTAGTTCCTGTATTTACTTAATTTCAAAATGTATGTGTTCATGAGGAAGCATTGAATAAATATGATTCTGTTTTCATGTTCCTTGGCCTCTGTGAATGTATTTCATATTTACATAAATTGTTTCCATATGTTCAACAATGTATAAGATCTTCATTTGTTTTTATATCGATTAACGTTAAAGTTTGTTTTGGAATACATGTGCATTAAACTATTTAAAAAGGTCAACAAAGAGCCAGGTGTGTGCTGAAATTTTTTTGGTATTTGTGTGCAGAGCATACTAAATCAGAAATATTGCAGAATGGTAATTTCTGAAGAAGTGTCTGGGGTGATCTCTGAAAACAATCACATCTTCCAACCACTATGTCCATACAAGCAAGGAGAGAGACTGCAATATGACTCATCCCAATTTTTTTTTTCTCTCTTGAAAAAAATTTTGATGGAAAAAAAAAGAAGGCCATGTATTTCAACAAAAACAAAAACCAACACCAGTGTATTAGGACAAACTAAGAAGAAGGACCAGTTAACAAACATCACTGTAAAAGGACCAGTTAACAAACATCACTGTAAAAGGACCAGTTAACAAACATCACTGTAAAAGGACCAGTTAACAAACATCACTGTAAAAGGATCAGTTAACAAACATCACTGTAAAAGGACCAGTTAACAAACATCACTGTAAAAGGACCAGTTAACAAACATCACTGTAAAAGGACCAGTTAACAAACATCACTGTAAAAGGACCAGTTAACAAACATCACTGTAAAAGGACCAGTTAACAAACATCACTGTAAAAGGACCAGTTAACAAACATCACTGTAAAAGGACCAGTTAACAAACATCACTGTAAAAGGACCAGTTAACAAACATCACTGTAAAAGGACCAGTTAACAAACATCACTGTAAAAGGACCAGTTAACAAACATCACTGTAAAAGGACCAGTTAACAAACATCACTGTAAAAGGACCAGTTAACAAACATCACTGTAAAAGGACCAGTTAACAAACATCACTGTAAAAGGACCAGTTAACAAACATCACTGTAAAAGGATCAGTTAACAAACATCACTGTAAAAGGACCAGTTAACAAACATCACTGTAAAAGGACCAGTTAACAAACATCACTGTAAAAGGACCAGTTAACAAACATCACTGTAAAAGGACCAGTTAACAAACATCACTGTAAAAGGACCAGTTAACAAACATCACTGTAAAAGGACCAGTTAACAAACATCACTGTAAAAGGACCAGTTAACAAACATCACTGTAAAAGGACCAGTTAACAAACATCACTGTAAAAGGACCAGTTAACAAACATCACTGTAAAAGGACCAGTTAACAAACATCACTGTAAAAGGACCAGTTAACAAACATCACTGTAAAAGGACCAGTTAACAAACATCACTGTAAAAGGACCAGTTAACAAACATCACTGTAAAAGGACCAGTTAACAAACATCACTGTAAAAGGACCAGTTAACAAACATCACTGTAAAAGGACCAGTTAACAAACATCACTGTAAAAGGACCAGTTAACAAACATCACTGTAAAAGGATCAGTTAACAAACAGCACTGTAAAAGGACCAGTTAACAAACATCACTGTAAAAGGACCAGTTAACAAACATCACTGTAAAAGGACCAGTTAACAAACATCACTGTAAAAGGACCAGTTAACAAACATCACTGTAAAAGGACCAGTTAACAAACATCACTGTAAAAGGATCAGTTAACAAACAGCACTGTAAAAGGACCAGTTAACAAACATCACTGTAAAAGGACCAGTTAACAAACAGCACTGTAAAAGGACCAGTTAACAAACATCACTGTAAAAGGACCAGTTAACAAACATCACTGTAAAAGGACCAGTTAACAAACATCACTGTAAAAGGACCAGTTAACAAACATCACTGTAAAAGGACCAGTTAACAAACATCACTGTAAAAGGACCAGTTAACAAACATCACTGTAAAAGGACCAGTTAACAAACATCACTGTAAAAGGACCAGTTAACAAACATCACTGTAAAAGGACCAGTTAACAAACATCACTGTAAAAGGACCAGTTAACAAACATCACTGTAAAAGGATCAGTTAACAAACAGCACTGTAAAAGGACCAGTTAACAAACATCACTGTAAAAGGACCAGTTAACAAACATCACTGTAAAAGGACCAGTTAACAAACATCACTGTAAAAGGACCAGTTAACAAACATCACTGTAAAAGGACCAGTTAACAAACAGCACTGTAAAAGGATCAGTTAACAAACATCACTGTAAAAGGACCAGTTAACAAACATCACTGTAAAAGGATCAGTTAACAAACATCACTGTAAAAGGATCAGTTAACAAACATCACTGTAAAAGGATCAGTTAACAAACATCACTGTAAAAGGACAAGTTAACAAACATCACTGTAAAAGGATCAGTTAACAAACATCACTGTAAAAGGATCAGTTAACAAACATCACTGTAAAAGGACAAGTTAACAAACATCACTGTAAAAGGATCAGTTAACAAACATCACTGTAAAAGGATCAGTTAACAAACATCACTGTAAAAGGATCAGTTAACAAACATCACTGTAAAAGGATCAGTTAACAAACATCACTGTAAAAGGACCAGTTAACAAACATCACTGTAAAAGGACCAGTTAACAAACATCACTGTAAAAGGACCAGTTAACAAACAGCACTGTAAAAGGACCAGTTAACAAACAGCACTGTAAAAGGACCAGTTAACAAACATCACTGTAAAAGGACCAGTTAACAAACATCACTGTAAAAGGACCAGTTAACAAACATCACTGTAAAAGGACCAGTTAACAAACATCACTGTAAAAGGACCAGTTAACAAACATCACTGTAAAAGGACCAGTTAACAAACATCACTGTAAAAGGACCAGTTAACAAACATCACTGTAAAAGGACCAGTTAACAAACATCACTGTAAAAGGACCAGTTAACAAACATCACTGTAAAAGGATCAGTTAACAAACAGCACTGTAAAAGGACCAGTTAACAAACATCACTGTAAAAGGACCAGTTAACAAACATCACTGTAAAAGGACCAGTTAACAAACATCACTGTAAAAGGACCAGTTAACAAACATCACTGTAAAAGGACCAGTTAACAAACATCACTGTAAAAGGACCAGTTAACAAACATCACTGTAAAAGGACCAGTTAACAAACATCACTGTAAAAGGACCAGTTAACAAACATCACTGTAAAAGGACCAGTTAACAAACATCACTGTAAAAGGACCAGTTAACAAACATCACTGTAAAAGGATCAGTTAACAAACATCACTGTAAAAGGACCAGTTAACAAACATCACTGTAAAAGGACCAGTTAACAAACATCACTGTAAAAGGACCAGTTAACAAACATCACTGTAAAAGGATCAGTTAACAAACAGCACTGTAAAAGGACAAGTTAACAAACAGCACTGTAAAATGACAAGTTAACATCAGCGTAAAATGACAAGTTAATAATTACCACTGTATTAGGACAAGTTAACAAACAGTACTGTGGTAGGACATGTTAACAAACACTAATTGTAAAAGGACAAGCTAACATCAATGTAAAAGGACAAATTAACCCATACCCTGCGCGCTACCCGTAAAGCCCGCTGCCCCGTCAGTGACCTTACTCACGGAGAATCTTATCTGGGGTCACTGACCCGTGCCGCTAGACGATGACCACATACGCTGTCCATGTGGTTCGGTTTTTATTGATCGGTATGAAAACATTCGCTGCTATGCCGTATCACGCTTGATAATGAATTAACCAGCAAAACTTTAGTCTGTCAGTCTCTAACCAATGATCTGACTATGATTCCAAACTGACAGCTGTAGTTTTTGTGAGAACGAAGCATGATAACTAGCCACGCCCTCCCAAGCCCTAAACAAATGGTTTCATCCTGATTGACACATACTAATAAACCAATGTGGGCATTTGGGGCAAAGATTATTTCAGAGCTTGTTTCTGATTGGTTCCTAGATACAGACAACTCCAGATGGTGGTCAGCTTGTGAGAAAATGAGATAATATTGCAAATTTGTTGAGCAACAGTTCGCATGTCGATGTTACATCTTTTGAAAGTGTGGGGAGAGCCTTTGAAAGCTTAGTCTTTGTGATTCCGACCAGTGGTTCACTGGTTAACATGTCCATGTCACAATGCGTTTGATTTAGAAGAGATACACTGAACAATAACACGGTGGTTACGTCTCAAAAAGGTCAGTGACCCGACGCCTGAAAATAGGGCTTGCGCATGGCGCGGTCAGCTTGACCGGGGCGACTTTTGCCGCCCGTGCGGCGTGAGCGCTTGCAAGCCAATACCGACTATTGCCGCCCCGCGCAGCGTGAGGGTTAACTAGTTCTACTGTCTTAGGACAATTAACAAACACTGACTGTAAAAGAACAAGTTAAAGACTACCACTCTATCTATATAAAAAAAACAGCAAGGAAAAAAAATTCACTGCTGCGAGGAAGAAATGCCCAGACTTGAAAAAATTACATGTGAAAGATAGTTCCTTTTACTACTATGTCTATTCCTTTGACATGGAAGCGAAGTGTCGTAATTTTGTAATAAATGAAAATAGGCCTAAAAATATCGAATAATGCTTTCTCCTTAACAATGATGTCCTCCCTCCTGCCTTTGTTTTGTTTAGACTTTAAACTTCCGGTTGCGTTTCAAAGTTTGAAGGCATGAGTTTCTGTGCCGTCTGCCTTATGCACGGGCCATGCAGGTGTTACTGTGCCAGTTGTGAGTTGTTTTCTACCCAGATCTACGTAATCTGTGTGCCAATTGTGTGTGTTGTTTTCTATCTTGAAATACATAATCTGTGTGCCGACTGAGTAACTAGATCTGGATCTACTCAGCAAGATGATATTGCAACCCGTTCTTTGAACGGGTCCTTACACTAGTATTACAAATTAACATATGCCACTGTGCAAGGACATGTTAACATCACTGTAAAAGGAAAAATTAACCAGTACCACTGTATTAGGTCATGTTAACAAACACTGTATTAGAACAGGTCAGACACTGAAATTCCTCAGGTATTGTTGGGTTTGATGCAAACCACACCGAGTAACTTACACAGAAAAGATTTGTGCTTGTTTATTGGACTCTTGTCGTACGTCAAATACTTTCAGCTGACCAAATGAGTTGACTGTGAGAATCTCCGATTGCTTGAGGAATGTCAGGGCATTAATTGTGCAGCTGTCAGCTTTGTCTGAAGAGAATGTAATTCAAAAATGAATTAGATGATTATCGTCATATTTTTCACGTCACTGTGGCCCACTTTGTAACTCATCAATACTCTGTGTGCTACAGATGAGTGATTCTCACCCAAACTTTCACTCCACACTGCTCAAACCCTGAGTGTGCAAAGTTTCATTTTACACACAGCACAGTGTATGTTAGTATACAATAGACACTCCTGTTTTGTATTCTCAAAAGCCATTACATTAATACTGCCATGCAAAGGCAGAACGACGTAACTGACAGTATGATCTTTTTCTAATTTAATGTCTCTATGAACTTGTCAAAGGGAGACGGATGTATCTGGTACCGAAACAGTAGTTTTTAGTGTGGCAAACTCATAAATAAAAGGATATCTGTAGACTGCCGTGCCACACAAGTTTTTTGTGTTTTTCCCAAAACCATGAAATGAGCACATACAAAACTCTGCCTTTGCACAATAGTTTAGTTCAGTGACTCTCATCCAGCTTTTTTCCCTGCACTGCTCTGACAGTCTGAGTCCAGACCGTCAGTTTACAAAGTTTTACTTTACACACTGTACAACGTATGTTAGCGTACAATACATATTCCTGTTTTCTATTCTCAAAAACTATTTACACTAATACCGAATCCACCACCAAATTTCTGCCTTTCACTTGAACTAGATCTACATGACAGGATCATTTATTATCCCTTCAAGTGCCCAGACTGCCAATAGCCTGGGTTGATAGCCGTGGCAAAAATTCTGAGTTGAAATCATAAAACTTTGAAAAAAAAATTCACCATACACAAGAACTGACTTGAGCTAGTGCTAAATTGTTATTTCAAGATCAAGGGATGTTGCTCAAAGATAACTAGGGAGTATTTACTGTGTGATTGGCCTTCTATTGGTCATGAATTACAGCTAATCATGAGCCTCTGGATTCCACAGGCACATGGCATATTCTGTACACATTTTGGTTCATGGAATCCACCGGCTGCGGCACCGAAGGGGTTAACCCAACTCAAAAACGAACAAACAAAAAAAATTCTGAGCCTAGCAGTATCAAGACATAAAGTTGCCTTGTCTAAAGTATTTTTTAAAAAAATGTTTCACTAGTGAAAAAGGATCAGACAAGCCAGAAGGTTTCCAGTAAGATGTGACAATCTTAACCACAGGCTTTATTCATTGCTAATTATATTTTTTATCACTTATAACTGCCACATGCCAATGTGAATAATCAAACCCTAACCTAGTCAATTAATAAAAATGTCATGGAAAAGCTCAAATGCCAAAGACCTAACTAGATTTGGGTGTGGAGACACATTCTCTTGCTTGGAAGCTACATTCTAAAACCCATTCTTATACCAAGAAAAGTGCCTCCAAATATTTCTTTAATAAAGACATCCAGTTCCAGCTATGAAATGAGGCAGGTGCCTGGCAAAGGCAGATATTCTTGTGAAACACTGGACTCATAATGGGAAAAGCCAAGTCCCTAATGACAAACATTTTGACGTTAGAATGTACTTTTCAAAATGACACTAACTGGGTTCCTGATAATGTACCTACTTACCGATTGTTTGTATGGGTTGTGACTGTCCCATAGCAACCACTGCAATTCTGCCATCTTCCCCTCCAGTGGCAATCCAATCATCTCCTCTTGTAGCTAAGCAAGTACATGGAGCACCATTGCCATCTTTGAAATGATGGAGTTTCTCCCATGAACTTACCGGCGTTAAAGCCTGTAAAAAGGAGAAAGATACAGAAATTTGTTTGTCCCCTCCGACAACAAGACACTCTAGCTAGATGTGTGCCATATTCACTAAGGTTCCTAAAAAGTCACTTTATGTGTGCCTGTTGTTGAGTTTCTTGAATTACTCTATATGTTTATGTAATGTGAAAGAGTGCACTATGTATGTCCTCTTAAATGCCCTGTGAAAGAGAATTTCCCTCACTGGATAAGAAAAAGTTATTCTTATCTTATCTTATCTAGAATCAGATAATGATTATAATTATAAAATACAAATATCCATGACAATTATAGTTTGCTTTTCTTGACATCGAGGCATACTTTTATTCAAAATTACTTCAGTAAGTGGAATATTAAACAAAAAGCTTTTGAAAACTGAACACTAAAAAAATAAATCATGCTGCAATAATAACAAGGTACTCCAGACTGTCAACAGCGAAGGGAACAAACTCATGCAAATGAGAACTGAAAGATGCAATCCTTTTCCAACAGAGTGATTCAAGATTTCATTCACTTCCATCAATAAACAATATTATATAATTAAAAATTTTGAGCAAACTGCACAGAGCATTTACGACATTCTGGAATGCTCATTACAACTACCAACAAATCACGGTACCATGTCCTCATTATTTGTTGTTCTTTTACTGAAAACACCTGTCCATCTCAGACCGTCACTGCAAAGTGATAAGAATGGCCATCCTTCGCCAGAGACAGCCAAACTGCTTGATCTGTCTCCATGTTAAGTGATGCCCTTGCTCTGAATTTTTACTCAAAATTTTGAATTTATTATGCTACCGGGATTTTCAAACATTAAGAATTTTTCCTCTACATGTGTCAAATGTAAAACATTCAGACCAGCATGATCCACGATGAAAGAAATGGAATAAAACTTCATATTCAGGAAAAGCAATAAACTGTTTTATTTTAGCTAAACTGGTCTAGTTATGGTGAATTTTTCAAAGTTTGCCTTAGGAGTCTATAACCATGATCATTCGAAGCGGCTTTGAATATAGTAGAATATAGTCGAACAATATAATTAAAAACCAATTTTTCAAATTTTTGAGTTACTACAGTCTTAGGGAATAGTCACAAAATGAAGTAGGTCCTACTTGTTCTACACAGAGATTAAAAGCAAGAGCAGCACTCACATGTTCAAATCAGACATATAAATATCATGACTTGAAATTACCTGTGTATTTGGTCGATGTCCCAGCACTGAAACTTTTCCCGTGGATGAAGCCACAGCTAGCAAGTCTCTTGAAACATACTGTAAAATAAAATGAAAAGCACAAATTTTACATTCTCTGTTTTCATTTTCTAAGACCTTGTATAATATAATGATATCCATAGAAACAGTTACCAAGCCCATATAAAAACAAACCACTGTCAATTTTCATAAGCCTCAGTCTCATAATTGAGTCTTCCTCTTCTTGCAAGCATTAAGGAAAATTTAATGTCAACTTACTTAACTGCTTATTATCAACTAATATCAATTCATACCATGTGAGGGTATGAAACAATCCAAAGTCGAGAAAGTCACCATCATTTTGCTTTCACTCTTAACAAATATACATATAAAACATCAAACAAATCAGTGATCAGTAGGCCTACTAATGAAATGAATAGTTTTTACTGCCATGTGCCTTCATGAAATATTTCATGCTGTTTCCTTTTTGTTCCCTCCTGCCTCTATTGCTCTTCACAGCTACCAGTAATCTCTAATGATGAAACAGGATGATTCCTCGGCTTCAGAAATTTAAGTAAAAGACTTAATGCTCCTCAGTACCTGCATATCCAAGACATCACCAGCATGCGGAACTTCAAAGACTTTTTCAGGCTCATGTTCCAATGCAGTTTGATTTCCATCATTGTTAGAGCTGGCAATTCTGTCACGTTGCTGCCACAACCAAATACAGTTTTGCTGTGAAAATGCAACATAAACCGCTATGTAGTTTTAAACATTTCAAGAAAAAAAAAAAGGAAGCAATAGTGAAATGCTCAGAGAGTACACAGAAGACTCATGAGACATTCTTTGAAATTAAGTTATTTTATCAGTCAGGACATGCCATTCACTGACACTCATCTTCATGGTGCACCAGGATTCTGAATAATTTTTACAGGGATCATAGCAGACTTTGAAAAAATACTTTCATGAGAAAATTCAAGGTTTTTTCAAGGTTCTTCAAGGTTAACTTTTTCATTTTCAAGGCCACAAAACACCGCAACAAAAACTACGCATGTCTGTGAATTGCTTATGCCCGTAAAAACCTGTGCGACTGTACCGCCGTCTCCATTTCTATTAGGCCTAGATTCTAGCGCCTAGGCCCAAATTTTTGTTTTTTCAATTCAATCATGTTTTTTTGTTTTTTCAAGGTTGTGCTCTGTTTCCAGGCTTTTCAAGACCGTTCCATAATTTCCATAAAACTATGAACCCTCTTTTTAAACCTTTCTGGTGCCCACTACATCTTGCAGTTCTTAAAACACTGACATCCGAGACACAGAATGCCGAGACGAACCATTCCTTCTCCCACTATATGTCCATAAATTGCGCGTATATAAATACAGTGAGTACTATTCTTTTTCATTCAATTACGAAGGAATGTGGTGCGAACTGTTGCATTGCTGACATCCATGATACACACGCAAGTCGACAGGTGGAATAGGATGTTCAATTGATTCATCTCGGTATCCTGTGTCTCAGCTGACACCAAAGACTTTTTTAATGCTGTTCAGACTGTGAGCATGATTCATCAAAAAAATATTTTATTTGAAACTTACTCTATCTTAACCCCCCTCCCCAGCTGTGCGCAATGTGTAAAGCCCACTGACCGCATTAGTGGACTAGTTCACATGGAATCTTATCTGGGCCAGTGATCTTTGCTGCGACAAATGAGCTAGATCTAGATCTAATAATTAATAATTTATTAATTATCTAGACGAGATCTAGATCTAGACTAGATAGTCTAGAATCTAGATATCTAGTACTACTCAAGTAATAGATCAAAATCTAGATCTAGATCTAGATCTAGACTCCACACACACTGTCAGCCTGGCTTTAGTCGTTTTGTTTCACTTTCAGCTTGAACTTTTTTTTTTTTTGCCAAGCTATTCAGTGATTGGCAGTGCCAGTTGAACTAGTCTAGATCTCTGGAGACTAGTCTAGTAGGACAGATCGAGTGCATCTTGTTATCTCTGACTAGATCTAAGTAGAAGATGAAACCGATTCCAATCATTCGACCAAATTTAAATTGCGAAGCCGGTGTACCTGATCATCCCAACTTCCAGTGGCAAACGTCGTTGATGGCAAGGACTTCGCATCTGCTCGAGGTCGCCAGCGAATTTTACTAATCTTTTTCGACACAAATTTTACACTGAAATCTGTCATTTTGGCGGTAGCGAATAATCTTCACTTCTCTTCACGCTTTCAACTTTCGTTTTCCGCACCGGAAACAGGAAACACCAAATGGGAAATGAGCAAGGAGGTTTGGAAATGAGTCTTCGTAGAAAATAAATGTAGCCATCTTACTTGCCGCTGCACGCCGATCACTTAAATATATTTTCAAAATTAAAACACTTGAAAATCACTCCAGAACTCAAGAGTTAGACCCCTTCCCCTGGAAGCTGCTGGTAAAAACACCTGTTTGGAGAAGATTTTCTGTTTAAGATTTTCTGAAGTTTCGCTATCCCAAGCGTTTCAAGACTGTTCCTATTTCCGTTTTCTCTGAAATGCCACAAGTCTCTGAGTTACATGAATGGGTGTCATGACCGACAGGAACAGCTGTCCTACTGTGTACAGCTGCCAGAAGCGCCAGAAATATTTGTTACACCTTTAAAGTCAGTGCCGGATTTACAGTTAGGCTCGGCAGGCTGCTGCATAATGTTTTGTACACGCATAGCCGCTTCTCACTTGTTACAATGCACTGTAGTTTCTGAATAGATCTTTTATAGTTTTTCTAGCTGTCCATTTTAGAATGCCAGCCGGTGTTATAGGGCGGGAGAAAGTCAGCAAAGTCATTCAGAATTCAAATTTTTCAAGAGAACACTTGTAAAAAACCTTTAACATTTATTGAGTCACTACGATATGGAAAAATAATAGTGTACGTCCTTTCAAGAGGGAAGGGCGAAGTGCAGAATTTTAAACACCCACCATGAGCATTGTGGCTACCGGTACGGTACTCAAATTAAAGAATTTCCATCTTCCTCTAGAAGGTGTGGGATTGGGAGGGGCCTCACAGTTATAATAGGCCTACCCTAGGGCCTCTCTTCATCTAAATCAGGCCCTGTTTAAAGCTTGCTTTCCTTATCGTTACTTCAATATTTTCTGATACCGGTACTGCTGTGTAGGCTTAAAATTTATTCGGTTGACTTGACTGCAGTATCACAATGAATTTCATCCGTTAAAAGTTGTAGGTATTTGTTAGTATTCGAAATAAATCTATATTATTGAAATCGATATTGATTTAGCCGAGGATTAAGACGTATTGGTTAGGGGGACAGGGCTCATACTGCATTTTTTAGCTATCTTTTGACAAAATGAATCAGTTTAATATTCTTTTGTTAAAGAACTGCGTTTTTGCTAAAGGATAAATGATGAACGGGCTGCCACGGCAAACTGAAAATGTAATTGGTTAACATTAATCCTGTATTGCCCCCCCCCCCCTAAAAAAACAACAAAAAACCAAACCACTCCTCTCTTGAAAAACGCATAAAACCAACCGGGGAAGTGAGAGCAACACACTGCTACCGCAACCAATCAGCCACCTCCTACAACAACGACTGCTGCAGCAAACCTAATAATGCAGCCAGACAGCGGACACGCAATCATTTGCATCACCGTACCTGAAACTTCTAACCTTGTCTTTGATGAACTAAATAGCCCTTTCCACAATTTCCCACAATTTCCTGTTTCAGAGGATCCCATTAGAAGAACATGTATTGATCGCACCAAAACGCACCGTCGCTGCTTTTCACACGAGCATCATTGTTTCTTGCTAATTCCAGTTTCCCTTGCTCATGACAAGCCAAGCCTGGACCATTAATTTTGATTGCATTGTTTTAGACAGTTAGAGCATGGGAAAGCTGGGTTGAAGGCTGGGAATTACGGTATGCTAGGAAATCAAAACTGATAATAAAGCTTTCAGAAGCAGGTCTGTCCCACACTGCAAGCCATGCCAGGAACCTAATTCAGGAACTTTGTTTTTACGTCTTTATTTTAGGAGGTTTCGCTGCCATTGGCATTTACACCTCACTTTTCTTATTTTTATTCTTATTGTTCTTGTTTCTGTGTGTTTTTGAGGTAGGGATTAGTTTTTTTTTTAGAATTTTCCCCTGGCAGTGGCCTCGTTGGAACTGCTCTTCTCGACTTTCAACTGCCGAGGTATGTTTTACGTGTGCAACGTGCACAGGGGCCCTCAGAGTTTTTCGTCCTTGTCCGAGGAGATCAGGTGCTCGATCCTACCTACCACAGGGTCAGGGACTTTAATTTTTTTGAATTTTTTTTTTCCGCGAAAAAAATATTTCAACATGCCTGCGCCGGGGGGATCGAATTCTGTACCTTCGGCATGAGAGGCGAACACCTTGGCTCTAGACCACCGTGTCCCCGAAATGCAGGAACCGACAATCCAGCATCTTTTGTAGGGCGACAAATATTATATGAAAAAAAAAGAAAATACTGAATCTGTTTACTAGTTTCGGGTTGCTTCCAGCAAACTACGAAAAGTCTTTATCCCCAGATGCGCTCAATTAATTAAGAATCAACCTATGTGATTTTTAGGATTTATCGAAATCTATAACATGTGAAATTAATCACTGTTGATTTTTCCACATTGCTACAGTTATTCCATTCACAAAGTGGTCACTTACTTATTATTTTAGCATTCGCCTAGCACGAAATGCTGAATTTCAGATAGTTAGCAGTGAGCAAACCGTTAGTTCCACTGTCTTGATTTACAATTAGGACTATTGACTTACAGTACAAATAGTCGTGCAGCATCTACAGACGTGTTTAGCGCTTAATTTTCAGTTGACTAGAAATGTCAACAGACTTACAGAAAGCTAATTTCGTACCATTCTCAGTCACTTGAACAGGCTTGTTACCAGTCCAATTGACCAAAAATAAGGAAAAAACAAAACAAAAAACTTGTCACTCCCAGTTGCGTATATGAAAAATGAAAATACCGCTCTTCGCTTGGCAGTGAACTAAGATCTAAGCCAGTCTAATTATCATTATTATTGTCACGATTAAGGTTGATGACCTTGTACGCCACGAGTCTAGGGGGGGGGGGGTGAGCTTAGCAGGGGAAAACACGGTTTTTAACATTGTTGACGAGCGTGGATAGATACACACGACTCGCTTTAAACTAGTCGCGTGTGCAAAAACCTCGGGAGTATAAGTAGAGGAGAAGCTCGACACACGTGGTTCCCAAAGTTATTCATTCCTAAAGGAAGACGCAGAATTTATCGGCCCGGGCGACAAGTGGAAGGTCGTGCCAGTGGGGACCAGAAGTTGAGGAGTTCTGATGATAGGATGGGAACCCATCAGAAGCTCGTGAATCTACGATGGCGGGTGTGAACCGTCGGTGTGCTGTGTGTTTGCAAGTTGAAGAGTCTTGAGGACGGGATGTTGAGAACCCCTCAAGGAACAAGTAATCTACGATGGCGGGTGTGAACTGTGTGTTCTTATTTGTGTGAAGCCAGGGGCGTCTGTTTCCCCTTTTATCGTCGAAATTAAAGATCTAGAAAGGATTGTGTGAACTCTGGAGAAGTGAAACTGCATCAACGAGGAGGGCAGCTGTTGACAGAGACTATTAAGTATACGTAGTTAAGTTTATAGACAGAGGGATTAGATCTAGATGTGAAACGGGGAATAGATAATAGCCAGGATCCCCAAGAGTAAATCTGAAATATCTGTTTTTGTGATTATGTATGTGATCATCATGAGTTGAATGTTTTGACATAAGTTTTGTCATGCATTTATAATTAAATATCGTTTAATTTAAATTTCACTCCATGTGTCCGTTGATCGCTGGTCTGCTTGCTTGGCTTGTTAGCTGGGTTTTAAAAGGTAAATAAGTTAGGTACTCATCACACACGTGGTCGTGACCATCTTCACGCACGTGATCGTGACATTATTATTTCTTAATTATTATGATTACTATTATTACTGCCGATTTAATCCCTGTGGAAGAAAGGGACGGAATATGGGATAACTCTTCCAGTTACCACGTCCTATAAAAATTTCTTGCGGTTACTTCCCTTTGTCCATTTTCCCGCACCTTCATGTCTTTTTGATTGTTCGTCCCGTGGACAGTGCCCTCGTGCCAAAAATCCCGAACCATCTACTGACACATGAGAATTCCCACCATTAGTCTATTTATGATCTTCTTTGAAAGTTAGAGAAAAATAAACCTCACTCAAAGGTGACTGCTAATATCCTACGATCTTATATATTTAAAAAATGCCGTGACCACCTCGTTCTCCGACATCCCCCCCCCCCCCCCACCTCCTCGCCCCTCACCCCGGGTTCTTTTAGACGACCACACAGAGAACCCTTTCTTCATTTCCACCCCACTGTTTTGTTCACGTCAGTGGCCTGTTTTTTGTTTTTTTTTGTTGACGGCCACAACACATCCGTCCCGTTCACTAGTGTATATATCGATGATCCGTCCACAAAACATCGCATCCGCATCCGGCAGTTCATTGAATGCCCTGAACCACAGTCAATAACTGCACAATTACAGCGGCGGACCTACATTTTTGGAACCCTGAAGCTGGAAGTGTTATTGAGTCCCTTCGCAACCAGCAACAATGGGGCAACGTGCAACATTCACTAATTAAAAGAAGTTACTTATTCAGGGGTCCTTCCCGGGATTAGGGCCCTTGAAGCTTGTTCTTCATTCATTTCATAGGATTGTAGATCCGTCACTGCCCATGTAAATATTCTGCGGTTTTGAACCCAGACTGTCATCTTATCTACATATTTGTCGTGGCTCCTGCGTAAACACAATCGTTATTAGACAGCAAGTATATTGGACAGTATTAGCCCAGAGTAACTTTCGAGATAGGACCGTGATAGTAGTGAAAAACAAACGAACAAAACTACCACGGTTACTGTCTGTACCGTCATGTCTTGTCCCAAACGCCTGTCTATTGTTTTGACCACGAACGCACAATAAAACTATAATATAACAGTTGCTGCTACCAATGCTGTAAGCCACCACTACCCCCACAGTAGCACTTCTTCCCATACCGTGCATGTATTGTACACCACCACCACCACCACTACTACCATCACCACCACTACCACCTTCACAACGACAACCAACCCAGTAGCACTTATTTCCATACTGTGTATCTATTGTACACCACTGTCAAGAGTTAAAGTTATAATTGTCGTGCTGGGTCACGACTTGAAGAGACTTGTTTTTTTCACGGTCTCGTTGATTATAACCAGCGTAAATGTCCTTGAACTGTTCTCGTGAACAGTTTGTTTTTGTAACACTTTTTCTTAGAGATGGAAAGAAAGTGGGGCAAGATAGAATAAATGGATAAGTTAGGAGTGACAGTGTAATTCTCGACCCCGTGATTTTGGTGGGCTCTTACAGGGGAAGAGAAGGGGTGAATAAGGATAGATAGTTTAAGACGCTTAGTCGCGTTCAGAAATTCGTACATAAAACGTAGAAAGCACGAGGGTTTAGAGATTTTAGTAATGGTTTTGACATTTTAATTTGACCTTGTCTGTTTCTAGTACAAGGCCGTGACCAACTTCCATGCAGAATCTATTAATACTACGAGCTGAGCTCGATGGATGCACCAATCAAATCTAGGCATTTGGACGGTAATTTGCAGCTGGCCGCACAGTATAAAAGCGTAGCCATACCTATGTCCATTACTCCATACAGAAAATTCCATCTGTGCAGGCGTCGGCGTGATTCTGCCAGAAGAATCAGAAGACTGTTGTTTTTATGTCTATGTCCATTATAGGCATTGAGATGAAGCCATGTGCTCGATTATGATTTACCCACTGCTGTTGTCTACTGTTCCCTGATTCCTTATCAGGGACCAAGTGTAAGTGTTTGTCTGTTGATGATTCAACAATGAGCGAGGAGCTGAAAGTAATTTTTCAAGTAGGACAGGATTGCCGCACCTGCTAGAAGTGCTACCCAAGAATGCAAGACAAAGATGTATATTAACTTGCAACTAGATCTAGTATGAATGTTTGGCATATACAACTGTGAATTGGAATTGATTTGTCTGGATGAGGCTGGGGATTGCCAGCCCATCCTAGAGTAGATCTAACTTTACTACGTCAGTTTGTATTGACGAGCTTGATCCATTATAAGCGGTAGGCACAAATAGCTCAGATGACATTGTCGCCAGAGACATGAGTATATTGCTTGATAGATAGTAGGCAGACTATATCTGAGAGATGGATAATTCATACTTAAATTGTTAGTGAGTCAGAATGATCTTAATCTTATAGGAATCTAGAGGAGACTTCTAGTGTCATATTATTGAATTTTCATTTGATGCTGCTGATGTTGTCTTTTTAGTATGTAAGAGATCTATACAAAATTGTTAGGAATTTTAAGGTAATTAAATTTGTGGCCCTGCAGGTCTGTTGATAAAAACTTATTCAGGTTGTTCTTAGTGTGTGGCATGGTACGTAAGAGTAAATCATAAATACCTCTCGATTTTAAAATGCAGTCATAAAACCAATAATTCATAACACCCACTCTGTAACACTATCACCCAGACCAGACCCGTAACAACCACCACCACCACCACCAGCACCAGCACCACCATCACCATCACCACCACTATCACCTCCACAACCACAACCAACCCAGTAGCACTTATTCCCATACTGTGTATCTATTGTACACCACCACCACCACCACCACTACCACCACCACCGTCACCACTACCACCTTCACAACCACAACCAACCCAGTAGCACTTCTTCCCATACCCTGTCTGTATTTCACACCACCACCATCACCACCATCACCATCACCACTACCACCATCACTATCACCACCACCACCACTACCACCACCATCACCACAACACTCCAGTAGCACTTCTTCCCATACTGTGTATCTATTGTACACCACCACCACCACCACCACTACCGCAGTAGCACATCTTCCCATACTGTGTATGTATTGTACATCACCACCACCACCACCGCTACCACCGCCACCACCACCACTACCGCAGTAGCACTTCTTCCCATACTGTGTATATATTGTACACCACCACCACCACCACCACTACCACCACCACCACTACCACCACCACCACCGCAACCACCCCAGTAGCACTTCTTCCCATACTGTGTATGTATTGTACACCACTACCACCACCACCACCACTACCACCACCACCACCACAACTACCCCAGTAGCACTTCTTCCCATACTGTGTATGTATTGTACACCACTACCACCACCACCACCACTACCACCACCACCACCACAACCACCCCAGTAGCACTTCTTCCCATACTGTGTATGTATTGTACACCACCACCACCACCACCACCACTACCGCAGTAGCACATCTTCCCATACTGTGTATGTATTGTACACCACCACCACCACCACCACCACCACCACCACTACCGCAGTAGCACATCTTCCCATACTGTGTATGTATTGTACACCACCACCACCGCCACCATCACCACTACCCCCACCGCAACCACCGCAGCAGCACTTCTTCCCATACTGTGTAGGTATTGTACAGATACGTTTTATTGTATCGTGTCTACATTATGTCTTACACGAGACTTTGCTACATACAACTCTTTATTTTCTTTTTGCCATATTTTGACTTTACCACTTCTACCACTAGATACCAAGGACATGTATTTGGATTTATTCTTCCACGAAACAAACTGCTCTACATTCCCTCACTGAAAATTCCTTGTTAAGAGATGCACTATAAGCCCATATTATTATATAAACGCAAAACCCTCATCACGCAAAGGTACATTAACCTCATCCAAATAATTTTGAATGCATTATGTAGGACAGAAATGTAAAAGGCAGCAGATGCCGCCATATGGATGGTTGTAACACCGTTGGGGGTTTTTATGGGGGAGAAAACCTACATAGGGGTCGCTTTCAATCAATGAAGAGGGCTGTACAAATCTATTCAGTGACACAGTAATCTGTGTCATGTTTATGATGGCGTATTTTCAAGTAGGGAGCTGCCATATTTATGAAGTCGCTGCCGATTGAGAGAAAGAAGAAAATGCGGCAGAAAGTGTGATTTATTTAACTTTGTCCCGAAAGAAAGAGAGAACGGGTTTTATTCGCTGTTGTACGGTTAGAGGGTCACAGATTAAATTAATGAACTGAACTCCCCTCGACTCACTTCGGTGACCTGGTATGTCAAATCAGGGACAAAATCAGCTACGGCGTGCATTGCATGAATAGAGCCCAGTATTCTTTCTGTTATATTTTTATATAGATACAAGTATTGAACCCGCGAAATTCGCGGGGGGGGGGGGGGGGGAAGTGAAAAGTGTTGTGAGTAGGTCTGGGGGTGGCTGCAATGGAGGGAGCATTACTTGACCGTTGGCACAGCAAAGTGCAGCAAGAACCACGAATGTTATGAATGGACTCGGAAGCACGGTTTCAAATTTGGGGAACCGGACGTTGAGATCGCACGGTGGACCGCAAATTCAGTGACGTCATGCCACATAAAAACTCACGCCCGGATGGTATTTATTTGGAACAAATGCAAATTTGCGTAGTTCAAAAAAATACTTACGGAGAGTGTTCAGCAATGAGTGTAGCAAGGAATCAACTTCAGACAAAAAGAAATTTGTATGCAAAAATTTGAGCTCGATTGGTGCACAGATAGCCGAGCTACGGCTTTTACAAAAAAAGCGAGTTTTTTTTTTTATAATAGATAATTAATTAACACCTCGGGGTCATCTCCAATTTGTAAGATTTCTCTCCTCTTCCCGGCCCATGCTTCATTTCTTTCTTTCGTTTTGTTCTAATGTTGTCCTGCAAAACTTTTTTTAACCACTCTAATCTCTTCATCATTTTCTTCTTTCTATTCCAATTTTTTCAACTGTTGGTGAAGAGGAATTCAGTGATGTTCAAAACTGGTGTGATTCATTGACGAATGCAAAGAAATATCAACTTAGCATACTGTAGGTACGGTTTCCTACTCCGGCCTATGTAAAAATAATAACGTAACTCCGAAATCGGTCATTTACTGCTTTATAGACAAGTGGCACCATAATTCATATTACATTCGGATAATGAGCACATTTAAAAGTAAAACTGGACAACCTCTATACCCCATCAGGTCACTCTTTGAGAGCTTAAGTTTAATTTCCTACACTCAAACATTCATTTGAAACGGCAGAAATAACAACGTGTGTGTTCTTGAGATTAAATATTATAAATCCAATATTAAGTTAGGGTCATTATGACGGCACTCAATTTTTGCCAGCGGCATTAAGCTAAAGGCAACACGGCACATGAATATTTTTACGCATTCTTTAACTTTGCATAGTTTAGGTACGTTGGCTCAAAAATTGTTGCGCTTTAATGCACCTTTTCGGCTAATTTGAGGGTATAAACATAGGTAGACGGATAGTACATAGAATGAAACTTTTAGTACTATACAGATTTAGTTACGCAGTTTAATGGAAAGTCGTGCAACCAGTAAAATAATCTACCGGTACTATTTTACCTCGCGACACGTCGTAAAGTTTGTCCCCCGGACACAAATAATGTCTGCAGAGTACAGTGGCATGAACTAACAACCATATTTTGAAGTACAATACTCGTTTGTATAACAGCTTTGCAATGGCATGATCTTTTAATTCAAAAGTTTAATGAAAAGTCGTGCAACCAGCAATATAACATACTAATTTACCCCGCGCGAAGTATCGTAAAAAATTTGTCTCCAGACACAATTAATGTCTGCATGGAATAGTGACGTGAATTACCAACCATATTTTGAAGTACTGCACTCATTGGTTAAACAGCTTTCCAATAACATGATCTTCATAATTCAGCGACGAAGAAAAGAAAATATAAGGAAAGATGAGAGAAAGGGATGAGGATATGAAGACGAAAAGGCTAAGCTGTTTATGAGAGCAGATGTTGAGATGGTAGTGTCTTTGACTTTGAATTTTTAGTGCGTATCGTTCTTGATGGGTTAAGAAAATAGAAGGAAAAAAAAGGGGGGGGGGGGAGGGGAGCGGGGGATGTTGCAGGTGCCGCGGAAGCGAAGAAAAGACCGGCGTTACAGAAAAAAGATTTACTTTGATGACAATCTTTGATTTACCAGGCTTTAGGAATTAAAACAGAGATAACTGACTACCTTTGACATAATACTAATAGTTTTGGGTTATAGCTGTCTATACACCAAAGCCGTAAATAAGCCGTTTCACCCTGAACTGGTGGAAAGGAAATAAATTGCCTGTGTTAGATGTCGTCTCACACTTGGCTGATCATTTAATCAAAAAATTATGCGCAGTCGTAGAGTAATCTGTCACTTTTGAGTAGCTGGAGAGTCTGTGACAAGACCGTTGATGAAATTATCTAGATCGCGACTTGTTTCATCTTGACAAGCTCGTGTTTGTACAATGTAACTATTAGAAGATACCATGACAAAAAGGATGAAAGGAATACAAAATTGCATCACGTATGGAAGACTGGGTAGGCACAAATGCCTGAGTTTAACCATGTTTTTCTATATTTGTTACAGTGATATTCAAGTGCGTTTTTGCGCAAAGTGACGGTGTTGGTTTTTGTCTGCACAGGGAATTTATTTGTTAGAAAGTTTAAGGCTGGTGACACACCAAGTCAAGTCCAGTTTACGTCTGTTTTGATTCAGTGCACGAAGTTTCCCTTTCCGCTAAATGAATACAGACAGTTTGAACGCGCTCGAACTGGTAAGTTGACGAAATATTATAACAGCCACAGAACAACTGTGGGGTGGCAGCGAGGCTTAAAGGAAAGTTAAAAATTGACAAAAAGAAAAAGTTTGTATGTAGAACTAGCAAAGCCTCGAGCAAGAAATAATATCCAAACGATACAATGAATCACAAAAATAAAGGGTATCGTTTGGATATTATTTCTTACGCGGGGGTTGCAAGTACAACTTTTCCTATTTGCCAATTTTTGACTTTGATCGATCTGGTAAGACAGACCTATTTCGGTCTCGCCATTGCACGAGGTCCCGTTTAATTCCAGTCCATGTCTCAGACTATCAGAAGTGCAAATGCCTAAGGGCAGAGATCACCCGTAAACAGAGACACCAACGTGGACATTTCACACAAATACCGGGGCAAAACAGACCTGACTCAGTGCGCCAACAGCCTTAAAGTTAGGGTCAAGGATAGGATTGGGTTTAGGTAATTGGCCACAACTTTTAACACTGTAATTTCCAACGACAGTTTTTTTTCTATAATCTATACAGTAGTAATTATTCAATAAGCGAGACGCTGAATGTACATGCAAGGACTCAATACTGAAAGGACAATATGCTATATTTCTTATAGTAGTGACTGATCTTCATCACCCTTGTAACATTACCTCTGCCATAATCTCATTTAAAGACAAGTATTTACTTCTCAACATTTCTTGGAAAAATCCTTTTCACGGTAAAGCCAGATTACAGTAGTTGAGAGAAAGAAAAAAGAAAACAAACAAACAAGCAAACAACTGCATTCCCTTTCAGTTGCTGTTGCCAGATATGACTATACAAGATCATGTCTGGAAATTGGTCACAAATTGGTAAGAAAATCCGATTGGGAGTACATTGGCTCTACGGCTCAACCAGCCACTATCTAACAGTAATAATATTATTAAAAACATGAAATAGAAACATTTAAAGGAAAGAAAATAGAAAGTAAGTGTCACAATACAGGAGGAACAACAACAGAAAAAAAATGAAAAGAAAAATGGAGAGAAAAAAAAGCAGCAAATATAAAAAGTAAGACAAGATGAACAATTATTACAAAATTAGGAAGTGCTTTGAGGACAATGGGGTAAAGAAAGAAAGAAAGAAAGAGAGTAAGAGCGTAAGAAAGAAAGAAAGAAAGAAGCAAATAGAGATTCCAGGTAAACGGTCTGGACAATGCTCTCACAAAAAATGAAAGAAAATAAGCAATTCTCTACAATACATACAGGAATGCATACTGCAGTTTATTCACAGAATAGTGACATTTATATATTCACTTCAAGTCACGCCCAAATCACTGCAATAAATACGGTAGCGCGTAAATGCAAATATTTTTGTCGTCATACTGAAAATGATCCTATTCAGCACATCTAACATGATCAACCTCTCTCTCTCTCTCTCCATCTTTAATGTTAAATGTGTGTGTGGTCCTCTGCATATGAATCTCTGTTCTATACCATTATGAAGATGAATTGTATTTCTTGACGGAAAGCTGAGAATAATGAATATCAAAAATGTAAAATGCCAAACCAATTTCTAAATACGTATAAGACAGTTGTCATTGAAACTTTCTATGACAGACGGTAAGATTGCAAGATAGACGGCTGTATTGTAAACATTGGCGTTGTGCGTACCAGCGTATTTTTCGCTAGGGGTACGTATTTCAAAGCCTTTTGTGTCTCCAAAGCCAGAGAGCTCGCCCCCCCCCCTCCGAAATACTCCTAACAACAGCTTAATTAATTATTCTTTGAGACGTTCTTTTTGTTTTCCTCCTGTTTTTTGCTTGAAAGTGTTGGGTGGGGGGCAGGGTTAGATATTCAATAAGATTTAGGGTTGAGGATAGGGTTAGGGATCGGTACGTAGACGTACGCGCCCTTAACGCAAAAGGCTTGGGGTGTGTACGTACAAGTAGCAACAGCCTTTCGAAAATTAGCATGGTAAATGAATAGATAGAATGAGTGGAGGGACCGAAAGTGTATGAATAGATGGGTGGATATTTTGATGGATGGATGGATGAGTGTCTGGACAGTGGACCCTCTCTCCACCTTCAGTGTTAAGTGTGTGTGACCCTTTGCATATTCCTGTTCTGTAATATGAAGATGAATTTTGCAACGTGCTTTTGACGGTAAGACGAGAATGCTACCATTTTAAATGTCAAACCGATTCCTAATTAGACGTATCACACAGCTGTTATTGAAACTTTCTATGACAAATGGAAAGATTGAAATACAGACAGCTGCTATGTAAATTAGAGTAGTAGATGGATGGATGTATCAATGGAAGGATCGAAACCGGATGAAGAAATGGATAATGCTTAGATGGATGGGTATCTGGACAGTGGACGGATATTGGGCCGACAAACAGAAGTATAACAATAAAAATGGATAGACAGACAAGTACAAATGAGGAGTAATAGTATACAGAAGTACTGACAGACAGATAAATAGACTAACAGACAGATCTATCTATCTATCTATCTATCTATCTATCTATCTATCTATCTATCTATCTATCTATCTATCTATCTATCTATCTATCTATCTATCTATCTATCTATCTATCTATCTATCTATCTATCTATTTATCTATCTATCTATCTATCTATCTATCTATCTATCTATTTATGTCGTCTGTCTGTCTGTCTATTTATCTATATATATATATAGATAGATAGATAGATAGATAGATAGATAGATAGATGAATAAATAGATAGATAGATAGATAGATAGATAGATAGATAGATAGATAGATAGATAGATAGATAGATAGATAGATAGATAGATAGATAGATAGATAGATAGATAGATAGATGACTGCCACCCCGTATCTCATCGCTCTAATTTGATGCTGATTAATTGGTCTCTGATACCCTGGCAGCCAAAGTAATCATCAAGCGGGGTAATCTCGTAATTCCTGATTATTTCATTTATTTCATCTCTTATCTCCAAAGCTAAGTAAAGGAGAGGACGAACTTATATTCCATAGTAAAAGGGAGGAAACATTCGCAAGTACCCTGTAGGACAGTAAAATTCACCCCCATTACGCTATGAAAGACACAGGAAAAAGACACGCATCTGAGAGATTAGGAGAGCGGATATGGGGGAGATAACCGTCAATTTTACTTCACAGATGACCTCTGACTCAATCTCCAACGATAAAGTCCAGAACTATCAGACAAAAATCTGTCTGGAGCTCTAGTCATAGCGTTTATGGTGAACGTTAGTCAAATCTTGGAAGCAAGATGACACTACTAAATGATTAAATTACTTTTTTTGAGCGGGGTGGAGTCAAAATTCCGCGTTTGAGCATTTCCTGTAGGTTTTATAATGGTGCGTTGACAAAATGTAGTTATACAAAAGTGAATTTTGTTTCAATGAACTTTGGAGTCTTTAGCACTTCTTGCACATCATGAAAATGATTGAGATTACGATGTACACCTTTCAGAGTTTGCCGGCTGTCACTCAGTGCTTAATTTCATCTAATGTCTATTTACGTTGCTCAGTGAAATTGTATACTCATTTAATCGATAATGATAATAGTTAATACTTACAAGAGAACAGCAATAATAATTAATAATAATAACAATAATAATAATATAACAATAAGCTTTTAAGGGTTTTCTGCAAAAAATGTAGCCTATCTACCTAGCATTAACTAGCGTATAAGAGCTTGTGTCTTAGAGATCGTTACGATGATCAGAATTTGAACAATCTGTTTCATTGATTGCCCTGGAAGTAGCATTTCGGAAAAAATGTAAGAAACCATCTAACTGTTACTCGAGCCAATCGGTCCAAAGTTCGCTTGATTTGTTTTTCAATTCAGAAATCCTAAGATGGTCTTAGATTTAGGTAGACCCTGCCGTGCCAGGACAAACTGTTTCCATTGGTTCACCAAGTGATAAGGGTTGAACAAGGAAAATTATAGGGAATATGAAAAGAGTATTTAAAAATTCATTTTAAACACGACGAACAAAGTCAATAAACTGAAACAATTAAATAAACAGTCATGGAATCTACGTCAGAGGGAAACACTATTAATGTGTTTCATTTAAGCTACACAAAATATACTGCCATTTCCAACGACAGTTTTGGCCTGTATTCTATACAGTTAGTAATTATTCAACAAGCGAGACGCTGAATGTACACGCAAAGACTCAATGCTGAGAAGACAATATGTTATATTTCTTATAGTAGTTGTCACAAATCCCAGACTGGGAGATGTAATAGTTTATGACAGGACGACAATCACGAACAAACAAGTTTAACACTTAACAAAACAATCCATCAGACTCACACATTTATTAAAACATAATTATACATATAATAGCGCAATTACATACATTATATTATTGAAATGACTGCCGTACAACGGCCTTATTCTCACACACACTCTCCCTCGGATCCACAATCCGGTAGTTACTCCTAAAGGCACTTCGGCCTCAGCCTCTCCCCTCAGGGTCTTAATAGTACATTAATGATTCACTGGCACCGCAGTCCCTCAGTATCCCCTTTCTATTGTCATACACCTTAATATTCCACTCGCATCTCCACAGGGCAATAACACATTATTATTTCCATAGCCATCAACATGGCAACAACATAGTATCAGTTCACTAGCCTATCAACATGGCAACAATATAGTATCTCATTCACTCTCATATCTACGTCCCTGTCCGTGGCCTGACTGCCACGACTTTATGTGCCTCTACTGTCCTGCACTGACAGCCTCACTTCTGGCCTATGTGTGGCCTCCGGCCCTATGCTGGCCTATCCCCTGTGCTCATCGAGGTGGCTCTGCGGCCCGTCCCCGACACCTACAAGAATAATATTACATTGGTATAATACCCTACCATTTCTATTCACTCCACCTCTCCTTACAACCCATGAAACGTACACACACTAGTTCACCTTTCACTCACCACACATCTTACGGTAACACACCTCCATCGGAGTACACACTACTCACTCGCGCTACAAATCCATGAACTCACTTTCATCTATCGCTCATGGCGCACATTGCTATATCCAATATCAAGGACTTCCACATTCCTCACATATACTTATTCACATCATGGTAATAGACGAATATAATATAATACATCAATCATAATAATCAATCAACATTCTACATACCAGTCATAACTGGAAAGACTTTCTCCTAGTCTTCTCGACTGCTTCCTTTTATCTCTGCCCGATGGGCTATTATTCACAGATCCGCTCCCTAGGACCTTCTAACTTGCAGTGATAGTTATACAGCGCTTTCGCCTCCTTCAGACCCCCCACTCATGACATGCACGACTTTTCTTCCCTGTCTCCGTGCGTTAATTTTACTCTCCTCCTTTCCCCCCGTAATTATTAACTATCGCTCACTCCACTCGTGACAGTAGTGTCTGATCTTCATCACTCTTGGGCCTTGTAACAGTACCGCTGCCGTAATCTCATTTAAAGACAAGTATTACTTCTCTACATTTCTTGGAAAATCCATTTCACGGTAAATCCAGATTACAGCAGTTGAGAAAGAAAGAAAAAAAAAAGAAAACGAACAAACAAGCAAAAAACTGCATTCCCTTTCAGTTGCTGTTGTCAGTAAATCTCCATCGCTTCCCCCTAGCCCCTTTACTGTCTCTCTCTCTCTCTCTCTCTCTCTTTCTTTCTCTATCCGCGTCTATCTCTCTGTCTCTGTCCACACTGTCTGTCCGTCAGTCTACGCCTATCTGTCTGTGTCTTTCTTCGTTTAGCCTTGTCCGTTATCGAATTTCGTTTGATAAATTTATTTTCCTACAACATATTTCATTGATATGGCGTTTGTTTTTCATTCACGAAACCTCTTGACATCCCATGGAACGAGTTAAAAAAAATTTAGAGTGAAATCACAAGATATAAAACATCAAGAGTTTGAAATCCCATTTTTTTTCTATTTCCCTCTTTCCCTTTTTTCTTCTTCATTTCCTTTTAATCCCGAGCTTTATGCTAAACCTTGCCATCGTTTATCGCACTTGTTACGGAGATACGGGAAATAAAAAGTCCTCTTTGTAACCAGTGTTCAGAGATAGCCGTTATCGACTCCAAAAGTTCTGTTGATTTGAGTGAAGCCTGGCGTTCAAGGTGGAAGACGCTTTCCTTTTGAAAGGAAAAGTGGGGGCAAGTCACCTCTGAAATGTTGATGATTAAAACTTATCAAAACATACACAGATGATGCGAAATCCGTAAAAAGGTCGGGTACATTCTATGTAGTAAACCTTTTAATAAACTTTTGAGGGAGTTGCTTTCATGCCCAGGGAGCCTCGAGCGATAAGGATTTCCGCCCCTTTACAAGCCTCGTACTCACTACAGTCGGGCTCTCTGATTGGTTATCGCGCGGGCCTGTGAACGTACTCTTAACGTGGCGTTCACACCCGCCTGCGTTTTGCTTTCATTATCGAAAGCGAGTCATAAACAGATAAAAAATAAAGGCGGCTTGTCGTTTGCCCGCTTTTTTAAATTCTGTATGTAGAGAGATGTTAATACAGCCTTGGGTGCACAGGAAGGAAAAAAAACAACACAAAAACAACCCACAACTCCGTTTACATGAGATAGTGAGCTTAAGCACTTATTTAAATGAAACAAGTTTAACTTCCTCTTGCCAATATAATTTGACATAATTTATCTTAATGGTTTCCATGTTGGAGTTCAGTACAGGGTAACACAAATACATACAAATTATTATCAATAAACATCTGGTTATTAGGAGTGCCGTGGTTTGATAGGTAACATCCAAATTACTGATGAAGATATAGAGTGTCACGCCCACGGCAACTGTGGATGTGGGACAATTAAAGTAATTCAAGGGTGCTTCTTGGTTTTTTCTCCTATGGGGAAAAAAAAAATTAACAAAATGAAAAGCAAAGCAAACAAACATACAAAGAAACAAAACAAAAGACCAAAGAAAGAAAGAAAGGAGCGTAAAAACGACAACAAACAAACATACAAACAAAACCAAAGAAAAACCAAACAAAGGCAAAATAAACAAAGCAAAGGGGAAAAAAATCCAACAACAACTCAGACAATGAAAGGAAAATCAAGACAAAACCTACAATACAAAACTGTATAAAACACACGACACAGACCCACAACTAACACGGATATCCGTATACCAACGGGGACCTTGTCTGCGGCATCCTATTACAAATTTCAGGAGCTGCGATAATGAACGGCTCATCGTCACCATCATCACTACCTTCATCATCATCACCATCTTCATCATTATCACCACCGTCATGATGATCACCATTTTCACCATCATCATGATCACTATTTTTACCACCACCACCACCACCACCACCACCATCATCATCATCTTCCTCATCATCATCATCATTATCCCTCACCACTATCATCACCATCATCACCATCATCATCATCATCATCATCATCATCACCATCATCATCATTTTCATCATCACCATATCAACAAGTACATCTGGTTACTAGGAGTGCCGTGGTTTGATAGGTAACATCCATTTTCACCATCATCATCATCATCACCATCATCATCATCATCACCATCATCACCATCATCATCATCATCATCATCATCATCATCATCATCATCATCATCATCATCACCATCATCATCATTTTCATCATCACCATATCACTATCATCAAGATCACCATTTTCACCATCATCATCCCCATCATCATCATCACCATCATCATCACCATCATCATCATCATCATGATCGTGGTCACCATCATCATGATCACCATTTTCACCATCATCATCATCACCATCATCATCACCATCATCATCATCATCATCGTCACCATCATCATGATCACCATTTTCACAATGACCATCATCATCACCGCCATCATCATTGCCATTACCATCATCATTATCATCATAATTGATATTATTATTTAGACAGCTACTATTTCGTCTTATCATAATTATTATTGTTCGTTATTTCTACAGCAAAAGCAGCAAAAACACACACACCGTTGGGGTGATAATAATGTTTTACTTATCAAATTTAGTTAGTGTACACTCGAGGAATCGGTTCTTGCTGGAGAATCCACTGCCTTCATTTTCCAAGATAGGAGTTGGGGGGGGGGGGAGTAGGTTCTAGTGTGGGCAGGTGGGTGGGGTGAATTTGGGGCCGGGGGGGGAGGTTTGGGGTATCATACTATACTAAGCCCTGTCAGACACAGTCAGCTGCTGGCAGACAAGAAGTAGACACCATATTTTCCTATACATCATGCATTTTCTTCGTAAATCCGGGAAGACCCTATCATATTAAGCCCGGGCAGACACGGCCAGCTTCTGCCACTGTTTCTTTGGTGCGCATTTTGCTGGCAGCATCTGGTGTATCTGACAGGGATTAGTACGATACCCCCTTAGGGGCCATTGCCTGAAAAGGATTGAGAACCACTGTTGTAGACCATAATTATTTTGGGTTGATTGGGTGAGGAATCATTGAAGGGCGTTTTTCCAAAACTGGGTATGTCAAATTCTGCATCAGTAATGTCCTATGTCAGACAGTCATTCAAAATCATTAGTGTAAGACACTATGTAAGTGTCCAGTTAACACATGCTATGTTCTGTATCTCAGATTGTTTCAGACTTGTTTCAGTCTCACCAGTGGGCGAGGTCCTGTTTCACTACATAAGCCCTCAAACCAAGGCAAAATAGTAGTTGTAAAAGTAGTTCGTCAATAAACGAGACATTGAAGGTATTATTCGACACGAGCTTGTACTAGGCCCAACCATGATCTACATCCGAGTGACATTAATAACGCAACACCCGGATTGGATGCAAAGACAAATAGAACTTATTGTTAAACCACAATTCCTTGAAGCAGACATTCATATATATGTGATAAAGTTGATTTCCGACCAGCAATACGTAAAGATGGGCCACAAAGATACTAGAAACGATAAGATTAGACATTCCCTTCTTCGCACATCTAAAAAACGTGCACGTAGTTTGCGCGCTAATCAGGACCGGGACCCATGGCCCATAGCATGAAATGAATGCTCAATAATATAATGATAGATTAATTATGCGGATTTGTTGCAGTGCTACAGTACTGCAACTTAAGAAAAGAAAAAAAAATAGCCAGAGTTTTCCCACAGCCATTGAAGTTATAATTACAAAGTAAGTGACGTCAATCAAGGCGTACAGCGATAGCTCTGCTGAACAGTGAACAAAATTCTATTTCCCCTATTTGACTTTTTAAAATACGGCCTTGTTCATGGCTTCCGCGCATTCGCCGCTAGGTGGCGGTGCGAAATCTGTGCACGCTAAAAGCGCTGGTTGTCTCATCTTATTCTATCAAGTATCTTTGGGGCCATGAATGAAATTTCAAGTACATTTTTAAATTTCACTCGTCTAAAATGGGTCTCTTATTTGTGGAAAAAAAGAGTGAGGTTCAGTGCCTTTGGCATTTACACCTCAATTTCTCTTGCTTTATTTTTCGTTTTGTGGTAGGGATTAGTTTTTTTTTTTTTTTTTAGAATTTTGCTAGGGCAGCGGTCTTGTAAGGCCTGCTCTTCTTGATTTCCAACTGCCAAGGTGTCTTTAACATGCGTAACGTGCACACAGGCTCTCCGAATTTGTAATCCTTATCCGACAAGACTAGGAGCTCGATCCCACTTACCGTAGGATCAGGGACAGGAAAATGTGAAAAAAATCCCCAAATTCCAACATGCCTGCACCGACCGGGATTTGAACCCCGTACCTTCGGCATGAGAGGCGAGTGCCTTGTCTAAAAAAAAAAAAAAGTATATAATACGTGAATTGAAGACTAAATGTTATTTTGTTCAAAACAGCTATGTCCACGCAAGTTGCCGTCAACAATTGAGGGAGTATACAACCTTTCATAATTTTTGGTCTCCTGACCACAAAGTTTTGGATGTTTATATGTTCACACTCTGGCTCCATTATATAGGCAAACCTAAAATAGAGAACAATTATCTCAGTTTACTAACGTAACGTATTTCATCAGCAGGAACACCAATGCACGACATCTCGAGATCAGATTTTTAACAATTGCACGAATTCGCCATTGAATAAGGAATTGACTTTATAAGCAACCCAAAAATATAAACAGTTATCTCATTTTGTAATATGTAGTGTAATAATTAGCTTGTTTAGCGCTCAAATCCACAAAGAAATGATGTGCTTTAAGGCGCTAAACTAAAATTAGAAACAGGATTAACATAAGATCAATATTCATCATGCTCCCACTCATACACATCAGCACAACTTAATTACTCTCATCCTCAAACCTCTGAGACCAAAACGGCGCCAGTTTCAAGGAAAAACAGTCCTTAACAATTCAGTTTTGAGTCTATTTTTAAGTGTGATAATGTTTTCACTTTTTCTGGTGTCAACCTTTAATGTTGTTCTGGACACAATTTAGGTCCATGAATAGAAAAATGCTTTTCAGTCGGCGACAATCTGACTTTTTTTTTTTGTTGCTAATATAACGTATTTCACCCGTATCAAATACAAGCCAACGACATTTCCAGATTATGATTTTAACAACATCTAGGGACCTCCATCTCCCTTCCCCCACCCTCACACCCCCCAGCCCCCCCCCCCCCCCCCCAAGAAAAAAACGAACTTTTTCAACCCAGAGAGAGCATGCCAATGAGAAAAGGAACATCCCATGTAAAGCTGGGGGCGATTAAAGAGTGCTTAGAAATTTCTTGCAAAAATTTAGTAGAACAACCTTTTCATTGCTGCAAAAGATATGATATTAAACGACAACCGAACTTCTCCGTGAAGTCAAATAGCCGGAGCTTAGATTAGACAGAAAAAGAATTGACGCGGAACTAAAATTTCGTTTTTTCCTGTTCTCCCCACAAAGGAGAGCTCGCGGAGGTGAAGATGAAATTGAACGATAAAAAGCAAAGCAAATATGATAATAGTCGTGATGAATACGATAGCGATGAGGATGATAGAAGGATGACAAGTAGGGATATTTACACCATTCTCAGGAAGAAAATGAAGATCGCAGCAACCCACCGCAGCCATGGCCTCTTCGCTGAATGAGATGAACGAAAGCAGACTTGCGGTTATAGAACGCCTATAATCAAAGGAACACTTCGTTCCATCTGTCGTGGCGTTATCTCCGGTTAGCCTTAACTGGCTTACAGGAACTTTTGATGTTTTTTCAAAATGTAAAGCGGGCAGGGGGCGTTGATAACGCTCGTGATTGGTTTATATATCTTCTTTGATTACGCTGAGCTGGAAGTCTTAATTCCCTTCCTGTTTAACCGTCTCATAACACACACGACCTGTGGGTGTTTTGGGTGTTTTTTTACTTATGCATGATAAAACAAAACGATTTATTCTGGTATCCGTCTCTTTCTAAAAGAGAGAGGAAGAGAGAGAGAGAGAGAGAGAGATTGTGGGGGAGGGGAGATGTTGAGAATGGGAGGGAGGGAGAAAGAAGGAGACAGGGAGAAGGAGAAAGAGGGAGAGTGCGAGAGAAAAAGACGGAGGGATTGACAGAAGTGGAAAGAGAAAGTGAAAGAGATCGTGGAAAGAAAGATAGAATGAGAGAGAGAGAGAGGAGAGGAGGAAAAAGGGGAGAGAGTGAGAAAAAGAGAGAGAGGAGGAGGGAAGGAGGGAGAGAGGGAGCAAGAGAGAGGGAGACAGAGTGGGAGGGGAGAGATGAGAGAGAGAGAGAGAGAGATGGCGGGGGGGGGGGGGTATTTTTCCTAAAGGCGTATTAAATCTTGGGTGTAATAATTTTTACAATATGGCTTGCATTTTACATACTGGCACAGAAGAGATATCATAGAATAGAAACGCTGTAGTTTCTCACCACCTGTCTTCTTATTATTAGCGTAGGAAACATGCTAACTAACTATCTTGCTGTAGGACCTGGCTTACTGTCAAGAAACCGTAAAGCTGAATATTTTTCATTCGGCGCTCATCAAGGTGTGGGAAACCTCACCAGGGTACATTTTCCTGTTAAGACAGTCCTTTTGTCAAGTTTCATTTGCACTATTTTGCTCCGTTTTTGACAATAGTTTCTATCAAAGACTTAGTCAGCGATAGCTAAGTAATATTTTAAAGGTAAAACAATAACTTCTCATGTTCCCTTAAGCTACAGTTTTACCAATATTGGAATAGGGAGATCGGACATAGTGTGAAGGTTTAAGCTAAAAGATAAAACAGAATTCTAAGCAATGAAATTTTAATGGTTTGCCGTTCGTTGTCATGGTTTTTGTTTCACTTAGCACTGTCAAGCCTTGTGACAATACAAGGCTTAACATCGCACTGTTCATTTATTGACATTCTTTCCTCCATTGAATCTTTAGAAACATCCTCTTCTGTAACTTCACTCATTGAAGCATTGGATGTCTCCCTGAAGCATGAAACAGGACCGTCTTGATAAGTAGTTCTTGGGGAATGAAATTTTCTCAAAGCATTGTCTCAGTTCTCGACACAATAACATAGTGCTGCTCTCTGGAAGAGAACACATTCTACAAATGTCTCATCATTTGCTCTGAATACGTGCGACAATAGGTTAGAACAGACCTATTTCGGACATTTCATTCTTCCAATTAATCGCTAGGAGAAAGGAGAAAGATGTACTACCTTCGAGGGTGGGGACTTTCAGGGCTTGGTTCTCTGGAGTCTGGGACATTGCCTGGAAGTTACCCTAACAGCAAGATATGTATAACTATACGTAACTTGACATTTAGCTGTGCTAAAATGCGCTTTGAACTTCTCTGCGGCACTCCCGAGAGACTCGGAGATATAGAGGAGTTACCCTCTTATAAACGCAAGCTAACTGAGCGGAGCACTTTCAAAAACGGCAAAGAACAATAGACACTTAAGGAAGTTTAAAATTCATCCTTTATTTAAACGGGCAGCATTGAGACGGACCGCACGCACACAAGCTTAAACACAGCAAGAAGTCTGAATCAAGGTGAGGAAACAAACCCTTTGCACGTGAATGTAAAATAACGGATAAATTAGTAGACGGCGGGGGAGAAAAAATGTATCTTTGTAAGTTGTTTTCACAGATGCTGCCGCTATAGAATCCGCCACATTGACATTATCAATTATGTACAGGAGATATTCAAAGCTAAACTGCTCAACTTAAAGAACTTAAACACCGAGCGAGTTGACACACGCTAATTATAAATCATAGAAAGCGTATCCACACAGAAATGTTTTCTGTCCATTGTTTAGCTCTCCCGGCTTTTCTTTCTTCGTTTTGTGCCTTTTAATATTCCCCACGCACCCCCCCCCCCCATCTTGCTTGTTTTAACCATCAGATTCCTGGTTTTGAATGGTTATTCCTTCAATAATGACGCGAACACACGTCCCCCAGACGACAATTTCGGTTTCTTAATGTTAACCTTAAGTTTCAACTGAAAAATGCTGATGAATAATAAATGCGCAAATAAAAGCGTATGTGAGGCTAATTCCTTTTTGTTTTCTACAAAAGATCTGCATTAAGGATAAACGCATTATTTATCAGTCTGGGAATCATTGTGTTTGAAAGTTAATTGATTTGTCGCCGTCTAACAAACTCTGAGCACTTTGGATGAGTCAGGTTCCCAGCGAAAACAAATTATCTTACGATATTTTCCCCCTTGGCTAAAGGTAGACATTTCGTCCATCATATCGCCAGTATAAAGCAGTATAGAAGGGCAAGTTGCCTCGGAAAAAGTTGTTTCGGAAAAGCAGCACAGATGCTTCGCAACTCCAAGAAAACCCTCATTCGCTGTGATAAGAATGGATATTGTCTGCAGCTAAACAATAGGGATATGTTGGTCTAGAAGCAAGGTGCTCGTCTCTCATGCCGAAGGTACCAGGTTCGACCCCCGGTCGGCACAGGCATGTAGAAATTTTGTTTGGAGAAAAAATGCTATCCATGATCCTATGGTAGGTTGGATAGAGCATCTAGTCTTCTCAGACAAGGACGAAAATTCGGAGGGCCCGTGTGCACGTTGCGAACGTTAAAAGTATCTTGCAGTTGGAAATGAGAAGAGCCACTGCGGGCCGAACAAGGCCTCTGCCAGGGCAAGATTCTAAAAAAACTAATCCCTACCACAACAACAATAACAACAACAAATACAAACAAGAAAAATGAGGTGTGATTGACAAGGGCAGCGAATCTCATAAAAGAGAGACCTAAACGCAATCAAACAATGTTCGTGTTCAAATGACATTTTTGTTCTCTCGCTCGTCCTGCATTAGGTATTCGCTGACTGTGCAGCAGCTGTTTACAAGAGCCGCTGACTGCACTGAGTTTAATCCACATTCGTACCAACTGAATGACTGAACATATACCGAGATTATTTCAAATTAGAAACATAAAATTTTAGGTGGATTTCTTTTAGTCGGGACGAAAGGAAAACTTCATTTTAGGTTTTTACAAACATCTTCGGCGTTATCATATTTGGGGACTAATAAATATATTGTATAAAATTAGATAAAATCAGAAGAAAAAGTTATTTACCTCTACTGAAAAATATGAAATTCTTCTTCTTCTTTCGTTCACCAAATCTAAATCTGCAGATTTGTTCTTTTAAGAAAATCTACCATAGAGTTTGACATTCAGGTCGGTGGGTTGGGCCAATATGTTTCCTGTAGTGCTGAGAAGAGTGTGCAGTAATCTGCAATAGATGCTCTGTGATTTGAGGAGACTGGCTGCACTCACATATGGCAGATGTTCCAATTTTAAACTTAAAATATGAAATAAATACCTTTGGCATTGTTCATGAACATTTCCGAATCGCGTTCCTAGCAGCCTAGAACGTCCAAGACTGGGATATTGTATCGAACAATTGTTTAGACATTCTCATGGCTGGGTAGCGTCATTAATTGATGAGGTTTCAACCAGATATGGTTGACGAATCTTTTCATATCTGAGCAACACAATTTTTGAGAATTTTACCAGTGTAATAATGTCGTAACAGAACTATTTATTTTTACTTGTGAAACTCAAAATTAATGAAGGTCTGAATACCAAGCATAAATAAGGTACGCAAGAAAGGTCGCGTAAGGCGCAAAGTGGCTGCTATCGTGCCGATGCGTCGTAAAACCCGAACTTAAATTCAAAACTCAATTTCACCGTCATCCAATTTTCCATTTTTCCATCTTCTCGACTCTTTAACCCTTCGATAGGTGCCGGAGGGCAAATAACTCTCTGCTAAAAAATTCTCCAAAGGCAATATTGATCGGTGTAGGGAACGTCATTCAGTGCAAGCGCGATGAGTGAGCAGGGCGGCAGGCAAGTGTTGCTTTAGGCAATAAATGTTGTCAAAGTGACTAGGGGACGGATTAGTACAGAGATTTCAAACTCACTTGCTTTCGTGGGCAGCAATGAACATGGAAATATTGTATGTCCAATACATAATTTTCTAGTAAATGGTATACGGGATTATTTTATCCCGTATACCATTTACTAGAACATCCACTCTAAGATGATAAGATGGTCAGAACTGGGGTCCTCCACCCCTTTTCAAATTACTTGTAACTTGTCAAAAACGGTGTTGATCAGTACGTGTTACTGAGATCTTGATCCCAATACACTGATTGGTTTTGTGGATTAGTCGGTATTAGGGGAGGGGTGTTAAAGGGCAACTCCCACGCAGCCGCTTCCAGCGCAGCAGTCCTGGTGCGATTCAAGCATACTGCTCTTGTCCACAGCATCTGCTCAGCTATTCTTACGGAAAATGAGGTATGAAAAACCCCCTTTGCCTCTATAACGGTTAGGAGCGGAGCAGAACAGACATTTTCTATGGAAATTGAGATTTGACTATCATATGAAAAATTGGCCATTTTTCTGCACTCGGTTAAAAAAATTTGCTTGAAATCTTCTTACAAATATTTCATTTTAATCTTTTTAAAGCGTTATAAAAATGTCAAGTTAAGTCCCAGATTTCGCCAGACCCTCTCACAGTTATTACCTAAAGAAGAATAAGCTTAGATAAACTTTCCTGAAGATGTGGTTGACAATGTTCTTTTAATTAGTTCGTTTATCCTTAGATTAGGACAGTCTTGAACAGTTGTTCTCGACATGTCGACCCTGATTATTCAAGGACCAGTCAAGAAAACGGCAGTGAGAGCATCTTGCAGTCTCTGAACCTGTGGTTCTCAAAGTGAGCGATATTGCCCCCGGGGCGAGGGGGGGGGGGCGATTTTGATTTCCAGGTATGTGAAGACCACGAAAAGGGCGCAATGGGAAGGGAGGGAAGAGAAAATATGAATGGATGACCCTTTGGGGGCATGGGCAGCCACGGGGTGGTTCCACAGAAAATGCCTTTTTGTTTGGAGCATTTGATGAAGTATGTTTTCTATTCTGAAATGAATAATCAACACGCTTATTGTCATTAATAAAGCTTTGGAAAACTTAGTATTATAATCTGTGTGTAGTCTGTTCTCTTGTGAAATGTTTATGTTGGGCTGGGGGGGGGGGGGAGTGGGTAGAAGGGGCCGATGAAAGAAAATTTGGATGTTCAAAGGACGATTGCCTGAAAAAGGTTGAGAACCACTGGTCTGCACCAAGTAACATGTCAGTCTACCAACCTCACTCAAACCCCCCCCCCTCCCCCAACCCTTGCTCATTCCAACAAACTCAGCGAAATAAAAATAAAAAAAACAAAAGAACTTGGGTTTGGATACGAGGGAGGTAGGAGTATGGAGTAATGCCCATACGCAACAAATGAATTTTTGAACGCTTGTCATTTTGTGTAGTGACCACCCACAGGGTTTCCTTGAATATCTGCTATAATTTTGGTTAAATGGAGGCTATATTTTCCATTAAAAACAAAAAAGCTGTCAGAATGGAAATGTAGTCATGAAATTTTTAGGAAGTAAAATTTAATGGAATAAACTGCGTTTTGGGGCAGCCATTGTGTGGATAATTTCTTCTGAGAAATAATTTGACAGAGAATAAAATATTCTGAAGCTGTGGATAAGTTCCTTTGCAACTTTTTAAAGAATCTCTATTAGCCGCTAAGCACCACTAATCTGGAAATGGCTCAATGGCGTCATCTTTCGGTAAATGGACGACACACTCCGGCGCAGCGTTAAATTATCACGGTGCAGTAGAAAATGTTATCAGTCAAGATGCCGAGGATAATAATGATGTTTCTAAGCCTGGGCGTACACTGTGATATTCTGCTTGTTGTGTCAGAGTGCAGTCTGGGGCTGTCATAAATGGAAGGTAAAAAATAAATAAAAATAAAAACCAAAATGAAGCTTTCACGTTTTCTCATGTTTGAATGGATCTTACGTGGGGCGTCTCTGAAGACGTGCTTGCACTACGAAATTCATGAAACGAGAGGGTTTAGGTATTTATTTTTAAAGAAAGAACAGGGAAAGGCGTTGTGGAATGCAGCGAAGTTTCCCATTTATTGTTATAATATAAATAAATATGCTAAATCCTCAACTGTTGCGTTTACTCAACTATGACGCCTATTGAAGACAAAAGTGCAACTTCCAAAGATGTTCACGTCACACTGATGGTTGTATTTATGACAGTGGCGCATAGCGTTGATCCAGGTATTAGAAATTGTAAGGGATTCATTTAAATTTTATTTTTATCGTGCATTTACGACTGCAATTGACTGCGCTAAAAACAGCAGTTTTCAACGGAATTATGATCCGCGTTCATTAACCGAATTGCGGGTGGTTTGGTGGAGGCTTATGGGAGGTCTCCTTCTGCACTATCGTTCGGTTCTACTCTGTCTCTCGTCTTGCTTTTTTCTAGCACAGCGTGGCCGTTGTCAGGTCAACTAGCTTTCTCCGAACAGCTCAAACTCAAACCCAGTAAATGAGCTGCCGAACGCGTGCATTGCTCACGACTTTCGTCGCTGGGCTCTTAATGAGGTAGAAATGATAATGTAGGATTCGAGTGGTTATGTCTCCTGGTGGTAAGAGTTGAGTAGACTGACTCCTTGATTGCTTCAAAGACTTTGCGAGATACATAAACACGATATTCTGTCTGAATGCTAGTGTGTCCAGTAAATCCAAGTAAACCCAGAATCGTCTTGTTGCTCATTCATTGCTTTTAATGTGGGATAAAGACTTTGCACCCGCGCCCAAGAGTTTGAGTTCGATCTTGACATTGAGGTTTAGAGAAAGGCAGTCGTCACGGTAACGGCCACGTCGTGTTAGGAAGAAGCAAAACGATAAACAGAATGTAACAGAATGATGGGACAAAAGGAGTCCATTCTAGAAGGGCCCACCAACCACCTACTATGTCGAGGAAGATATCAGAAGAATTCCAATGTGTCAGAAGTCACAGGAACACGCAATTAAATTCTGGTGTGGATCAAAGGTGTAGCATGCAGCCATATCGGGGAATGGTTTCAATTCAAACTAAACGTATCCAAAATCACTCAAAAATGGCTTCAAAGTGGGTCCTTAAGATATGTAGTAAAATGAAAAATAGTGCGCACTTAAGATATATAAACGGCACCGCCTGTACCAATCACACCAGCTTAACACAGTGTACAGAGAAATATCTCAGCGAAAGGACAGTAAAGTACGACAAGGCGACGCTAGTAAGTGAACGATCGACCTCTATCATCTCTATCAAAAGATCAATGGACAGATGACACCGAAAAATACGTAGCTTAATGAGAGCTCATATTGACATTCACACGTTTATGAGTGAAAAGACAGAATATTTACATAAAAACAAAAAACAAAAACACAAACATTATACAGCAAAACAAAGCAAAAGAAGTGGTTGAATGCTTTACATGAAAATTAATAGTGAAAAGCAGTTGTTTTTTTTTATATTCCGAGACAGAACGACGCCCTGTATGTAGTGGTTTCAATCCGCCTTAGTAAAGGACACTTGTAATGAAAGGGAACTTTTATGATACCGCAATATGCCACGCCTTTCACTACATCCTTGGTTAATAGAAAATATATAACCTACACATTTTAATGCACTTCCTACTGATGATCGTCCTCAGGATGCCGTCGCGTAAAATTCATCCACGCATTAACAATTTATTATGAAAAGTTCAATTTAATTTTTATTTTTAGCATTCATTTACGACAGCATTTTAGCATATTTTTCAATATGGTTCGTGTTCAGCGTAGACAACATGATTGTAATGCGCGAAACATGGCGGATACTTGCACCGCTGCGCATCCGTGTTGGCTTTCCTGCGAGGTAGAAAGGCCGACCAAGGATGAGATGGTTATGGAGGAGAAGGGGCAGAGGTAATTACGCTCACTGATTGGTTGACTTCGCACGATATTCATAGCCAGTTAAGCGGTTATTTATATAGGCCCATTGCGGATATCGGCCATTTTAGTTGTCGGGACCGACGCTTCACCATGGCGATGGTAGCATTGATTTTGATTCGTTAGCTGATTTGCACTGTGAGCACTTCAGGCGTCGCGAACCAATCGGCAGCGAGCTAAAAAAAAGTAAACTGCAGTAAACAATGACACGTGCGTTCATGCACATTGGAGACGTTCGGTCAGTTCTTTCACTTCCTTTCCTTTGTTTACACGGATGGTAGGGAATCTGACCAGCTTGGATCCATCCTTTCCACCCCTGACATAACAGTCAACTGCAATGCAACCAGGAGGCATTTTAACCGCTTAGACATATTATTTCGAAGTTATATCGTCAGCTGATCCACCCGCCATTTTAGGTGTCGGAAGTACAAAACAAAAACACTCTGTGGCGTCATTCGCAATGGGCCTATAAGGTGAAAAGAATTCTAACGTATCGATTTACAGATTTAAAGATGTGATTTGTGGGAAAAGGAGTGAATGTGGACATATGAAGGGAGAAAAAGGGAGAGAGAAAAGAGATAGATAGAAGAGATAGATAGATAGATAGATAGATAGATAGATAGATAGATAGATAGATAGATAGATAGATAGATAGATAGATAGATAGATAGATAGATAGATAGATAGATAGATAGATAGATAGATAGATAGATAGATAGATAGATAGATAGATAGATAGATAATTTTTTTTGCTTTTGGAGTTTGGATTTCTACGAGTATGATACTGTACACTACTGTCCTGGATTCTTGACGTGGGCCTACCCACAGTGATTAATAGTAAGAGCTATCCGTCTTTTCTCTTGCATCGCTGCAATTTAAGTTGTTGCTTACCCCATTATATACCACGCCCAAAAATTAGTTATCTCTTAATAGAAATAAAACCCGTCACTTGAATATGTTAAAAACAGTTTCTCTGCTCTGCTTATTTCGGTACAGTCCTGTTTGTCGCGAATGCAGATAAAAAAAAAAACAACTGTAAAATTCGAATATATTCGTGTGACATCTCAACAACCCAAGAAAATTTGCAATACAATTCCCCCTTTTTTTACCAGAAACTTTCATCTCTTTAATTCAGCGGCTTTGTAGGCAAATGCCCCCTCCGGAGCTGTTCACTTCATAATTCGATGTTGTGCACCTCACTGCAAAACCAGATTAAATATTAAATTTATGCCGGGTCTCATTCTCCGTGCGCGCCCGGTTTCGTTGAAAGGACAGCGGTCGTGCTTATTCTGACAAGGACAACACAAAACGAACTACACGCAAAGAAATTAATAAAAAGGGGGGGGAAAAATTCTCTTTTCATGTAAAAACACAAGCACGTCATATATGTGTGTGTATTAAAAAATATGTGTGAATGTGTTTACTAGTCTATATCTGTCTGTCTGTTTTTTTTTTTTTTTTTAGGAGTGTCAGGAGGAGATTTGTGGTAAATACATAAAAAAAAACAACTACATTTTAATCCGTTCGTGTTTTCATGTGTCAAGATGTCCCTTTTATCGGAATATCCTTTTGTCCCGGCTTGTCAAAAGATGCAAAACATTTTACAGAATGACTTCAGCCAGTATTATGCAAGACTAAGCATTTGCACATTCACGACTTTCAAATTTAAATTTTTTTGCCAGAGAAACAATACATTTGCCAAAGATATCAAAAATTAATTATGCACATTAATTACTGTAGGAAAAGCGTTGCTCGGGCGGCAAAGACACAAAATGTATGCGCCGCCTGCATCTTCAATTGCGATGCTACCGTGATAATCATTCAAACTTCGTGGACTGTGTTAAAAGTGAAAATTTCGAGCTCTCGCAGAAACCAAAAGTGCAGGTAGGAGGGCCCTTTTGCTTGACGGGACTGGCGCAGACAGCACAGCGGGGTCTGTCTGAGGGCGTCTCCGTCTTTGAATGGGACCCGATCAAGGGCGTTGACATCACGCCAAGCTAGGCAGGCCATTAAAAATGGGCGGGAGGAGTAGAGGAGATCGACAAAACACTGAAAATTCAACTTATTAATTGATTGTCAACGCAGGGTGTTTAAATTTTCATTTTTTGGTTCTTATCTTCTCAAACGGAAGTTGTTAAAGTTGTTTTGCTATGCCCGCCAATAAGGATCAAGTGGGTGTCAATGCCTTGTTGACACAACACATCACTGGCTCGTATCTGACACTTCTCATGCATTCTGGTGAACTCACGAATGTTGTAAAGGTCTCAGTAGGGATTTTTGTCCCCTTGCGGTTTCTGTATTTGAGCTATTTGGTGTATATGAAGATCGATTGGATTTAGGTCGGAGTTGTCAGCTCGTTAATGGCCAAGTCGCGCCGTACATGATTTATTGAAGAGGTGTAATAGCTAACTTCTGAAAGTGTATGGTCAACAACAGGGACCTAACTATTTAAAATGGTAAAAATATGCCTACAGCATCAAACGTTTGGGCTCTACCCGAAGACATTAAAGAATGATGTAAGATGTTAATCTGTGATGTAATGAATTCAGGTATCTGACATATAGCTGAAATCTCTTTATCAAAAAAAAAAAAAAATAAATGAAAAAATTTAGTAACAGAAACAAATTTTATGCTTACTTTCAACACTGACATTACCGTAGCTTTTCCCAGAAAGATACAGAAGGATCGTTTTTGCCCTCCGCAATTCAATTCGCCCCCCCCCCCCCCAGCAAGACACGAAAGCTAGATGTGTGCCATAATTCAGTAGGGTTCACGACCATGTCACTTCACGTATGCCTATTATTGAATTTATTGAGTTAATGGTATAATATGTTTATGTCATGATGTGTACAATGTGTATACCATTTATGTGCTCTTAAACGCTCTGCGAAAGAGAATTTCTTCCACGGGATAATAAAGGGATTCTTATCTGATCTCATCAGGTCAAGATTATAAGTAGATGTACCTGTATGGAGAAACGAAGGATCATCGCCCTTTAAGTTCACAGAATGACTGTTGTGACAAGAAGATCGATAAATTCTCAACACTATTACAGTCCTTGTTTATTAACAAGGAGACAGTGAGGCAAGAAAAAATATATATATATTTGCAAACCTCTTAACTGATATAGTTCCCTAGAAGCTCCGGAAATGCATTTTTGCTTCTAGTCTTTTGCTTTACAGCTGTCTTGCACTCAACCCTGCCGTGACTCACCGTCTGTCGTTGTTCCTTGTTTCGCCTCCTTAGAATGACAAGATTCTAACTCCCTTCCATCAACTTTTGAGAAACTGATGATTGAAGTTTCATGTACTCATAGCTGTTAGTTATATGAATTTTTTTCTCTTCAGTATATTCTTAACATATTACACACCGAATCTGCTTGATATTTTGACACGACACACTGCAGAGAACATCTGTAGCAGTAGTGCATTGTGTGTAACTCAGTTCAGCCAAAGAGTGGAGATACAGTCTTGTCATTCTATGGGGGCAACTTACCGATACAGCGAAACTCATCATTCAATAACATTCTCAGCTTCGTACTATCACTACTGAATAATTATCATCATGCAGACTAAAATACACAGAGTTATAAAAAATGGTGATTCATCCAATCCTCTCCACTGGCTTACGCCTCTGACTGCCTTATATTCTTTACGACTAGCATACCAAAAAAAGAAAATAAAAAAAATTCAACCGATCTCATTCACTGGGACAGTTATTTCCCCTATGCCTGTCTTTAAAAATAGTAGATCAACAACAACTCTGATACGGTTTGTCTTCTTTTCAGTAAGACTTACAAATTTCACACCGAGTCTGCTTGATATTTTGACACACTATGGGGAAGATCTGTAGAAGTAGTGTGTAGTTTGTAACTCAGTTCAGCAAGCAAAAAAAAAACATTGAACTAGAACCTTTGCCATTCCAGGGCGACGTGTAGGGAACGGGATTGAATGAGACAGTTACTATATTTAGATTTACATCATGGGGTTCAGCACAGTTATGGACTTTGTACACACTTTTCATGTGCAGTTGATTTTTGTGCATCGGAATCGCCCTTACAAAGTCCATAACAGCTGTACTTGACCACCGCGTTGAACAGTTCGAATGTCCCACGACGCCATCGGTAAATTTAAATATAGTAACTGTGTCATTCAATCCCGTTCCCTTTAGCTGAACAGTGAACACAACGCAGTATTTTCTCTCTTGGGCTTTGCAGACCACGGACCAATAACAAGCCCCGCTTAAAAATCTGGTTCTTTTGTCATTAAAGATGCAGCATTGATTTAAGATAAGATAAGATAAATTTTATTCGTCCTTGTACAAGGAAATTTGTTTTGATCATTGAATACATAACAATACAGTTACAGAAGCAGAAAGTATGATTTGTTTCACCTGGTGACAAAAACGTTGAATTCCTCATTATTATATTGTTTCTTTTTTTTCAATTAAAAAGATCGTCGCGTGATATTGTGTAATCAGTGTGATAACTTTGTACATTTAATACGGTGTCTTTCTGACGTCTTTTGACGAATACAGACACCACTGTGTTCAAATCTTGGACGACATTTCACAGTCCTAAGCTTGAACGTCCCGGTTTCACTGCGAAAAAAGATTTGGTCACAGATAGGACGCAAGGCTTCAGAATTCCCCGCTTTACAAAGCCATTGAACTAGCATTTTCCTATCTCAAATCCCATGCTGTTTTTCTGTAAACACCATCGTTCATGTTGGGATGGAAATCAAATTATCTGTAAATCGTACGTTAGCATTCGTGTGTTATCTTAACATATCTTGCACATTGTCAGCATTCTATTTCACCCACCAATCCGCCAGATCTTCACGCTTTCACGATCTTTGCTCCATGTAACTTTTCATTTCCTATTGACTTCATTTTTTTAAAAACATTTAATTTATTCCATGTGAATGGCTACAGTCTGCTCGCCATGAATGAGAGGTGTGCACATCCTGAATCTTGATGACAGTTCTATGTTTAAGCTATTCGGCACTGTCATTTTCAAGACACAACAGGGATAAAAAAACAAAAAAGCCAAAAAAATCTATTTTTACATAAGAATGTATTCTCATTGAGACAGTTCATTGCACCTTTGGCTAAGGACTCACATGTCACTGAAAGTGTATCACTGAAGAGGCTTCGTGGACGAATGTGAAAGCATTGAATGAATGCTTTCTAGGATCTGTCACATACAACAATACAAGATAGGGATTCTCCCTGCGGAGTGCCTGTTGTTGTTGTTGTTTTTTTTTTAGCTACGGCGGGCAATGCAGGGCGTAATCTTGATCTACATGTATACAAAAGTGAAAAATAACACAAAGGTGATATTTAGGGTGATAACGTTCCGGTTTCGCTATTCTATAGAAACATTTTATAACAAATTTTTAATAAAAACTGAAAGGCAGTCAGACATTCCCATGGCAAATTACCTAATATTAAGGCATGAGAATGCAGTTGAAATTTCGTTGACCGAGTGTTTGTATTTCTGTGGGCTGTATTCCATTTGCGGAACCAAGTTAAAAGAAAAAGTACAATTTGCGGGATCTTACATTTGCGGAACCCTTTAAAGATACTCTGTGTTGATACAATTTTTAGAGACGCAGTTACCGTATTGTGACATGAACCTCTGAATGCATGTAGCTTACACCAGTCAATAGGTTTAAAATTAAAAAAAACAACAGACAGTGTGGGATCGACTAACCTACCCGAGTGCAAAATCAAAATTCTAGCCATAGTGTAAGTGGCGAAAATGTAGGCCTTGTACAACGTGAAAGATGCGGAGTGTTACACGTGTGTGTGTTCCTCTTGTTGAATAAGGGGAACAGATGAAATGTTCGCTTTTGCTGAAAAAGGAACATTTTTATTTGGTGAACAGAGGAGTTTCAAATGTAAGTCATAGATCAAGTCGCGTACCGAACTGGTTCTAGTTCAGTTATATAATATTCAATTGTAAAATTAGTGCCCGCAAATTGATTTTTGTTTTACTCAGTCCCGCAGAGTGATCATATTTTGGTTCCGCAAATTGACTGCTTATGTAGTTCTGCATTTTGCGCTAGCTTCAAAATTTAAATTAAGAGGCCTAAAATTGTGCCTGAGCTGACAGATGGCAAGACAAGAAACACGTGCGCTTTCCTGACCTAATTATGGGCGTTCTGAAATTATGAAGGAGTCTTGCTTGTTGCTTGTCCATTTCTTAAAATCTATTCCTTTAGATATTTACGTATTTACTTAAATATTTATTTATTCATTTAAATATTAATTCATTAATGTTTAACATCAATATGTACAAAATCTACATTCCCAGTATCTCTCCGAAAAGGAGAAAAACTTAATGTACATTAAATAAAAAGTTTAATAATGAAGGGCTTTCAGAAAAAAAAAACAACTTACTCCTTATAAAAAAACTACAACTCAGATTTACAATCTGTAAAAATAGATAGCCCGTTTAGCGCACCGAACATTAATTAAAAGCCATAAGTAACTGTCGAAAGATTTTATTAAATTTTACGATAAAGGCTGTACTTTAAGCACGCAATCTAATTAACATTCACAAATCATTCATGCCGTGATAGTAGATCGTTTTTACCCTTTTTACGCACATCTACTAGCTACCTAATTTTTTACTAGTGTTTCTAACGTGTGTTTTTAAAAACTAGGAAAGGTGCAAAGTGACCTTCATTGTGCCCACGAGCTTTTAAACCCAAATCCAAACTCAAAAGTGTTTTTATTATTCCTATCGATATTTTCCCTCGTTTATTTTCTTTCGTCCTTTCTTTTTTTCTTTCTTTCCTTTTGTTTTTCATTCCTTCTTTAATTATGTCTTCCTTCCTTCCTTTCATTCTTTCATTCTTTCTTTCTTTCGTTCTTTCTTTACTTAGTTCTCTCTTTTTATTATTTGTTTGTTTGTTTGTTCGGGCCAGTTGTTTTGTGTTTTAATTAGTTCACATCTAATTATCTCAGTCCGTCAATTTTTATTTCCATGGTTGGAATTCCTTACATTCTGAAACAAATTGCAGTTTTTCATTCCCATTCTCTGAGCCCTAATTTCCTTTTACAAAGGGACATTTTCCTAGTGAACCAGGCAGTGACTTCGTTTGCGTATTTAATGAGTTTGACGAGCATTTGAAAACAAACACGGACATTATGAGCCTTGAAATAGCAAACCATTACGAATCGGAACATTTAACACAGGAACTCTGAGCTCACCTTGTTTAATTACTTTCTTGCAGGCCAAAATAAGATAAAAAAAACAACACCAACATAAAAACGTCGGTAGACCATTACGTGAATTTAATTTCGCTTATTGTTTCGTTGATATGCTTCACATGAAAGTGTATGCCATTTGGCAATTTTAGATCTATAGTTATGAATGACACTTTCAAAATGTTTCTTCTTGCCTTTGTGAAAAAAAAAATTCTATTATTTCTTTACTATTATTATTATTATTACTTCTTCTTTTTCTTCTTTTATTTTTTAAGAACCTGTCACCATTCTTTCTTTCTGTTTTTTCTTTTGGTTTTTTTTTTTTTACCGTCACATTAATTATATTCACCAGTGGGTAATAAATTGGTATTCTGAATGGCTTCGTTTTTATTTTTATTTTGCTGAATTTGGCATTTTTAATTTGGCCGATGAGAAATCGTGTGGCTTCGGGTAAACGCCCGAGTTCCTAATGAATGCATGCAGTCATCCTCTATTTACGAATGAATTCAAGCTTATTTCTTCGTCTCATTTAAATTTGCATCTATTATTTTTATACATAGATCAATTTAACCATACTATTTAGAAAGTTTGGTTTGTTAAAGCATTTTAAACAAAAATATATACTTTTTGTATGGACTGCAGATTGCATTTGTTGTGACAAGTCATCTTATCAGAAGTAACTTCTATGACATCCGCTCAGATTTTGAAGACAAACCTTGATGACCTATTTTAAGAGACATTGGTATTTGTCTGCTGTGAAATAAGATCCACGATAGTATTTATTTTATCCCTTGAGTGAATGCTAGAAGACTAATAAAGTTCGGTTAATCTACCGCAATATTTCTATATATCATCAAGCGGCTTCCAGAAGGAATCCTTAACGACAAGAATACCAACAACAACAACTGTAGCAAACAACGACAACAGCCACAACGACAGCAACAGCAGCAACGCAACGCAACAACAATGGCAACATTACCAACAACAACAACAACTGATGCAGCAGCAGGAATATAATAATGATAACAACAACAAGAATAACTGCAGCAGCACCAACAACAAAAATAGCTGCTCTAGCAGCAGCAGCAACAACAAGAACAACAACAACAACGACAACAACCACCCAGATTAAAGCATAATTTTAATATATTTTGAGTTAAGAAACTTTCTGCTGTAGTGCAAAAGGAACTTTGATTTCTGATTCAATGAACACTTTAAAAGGTGTACTCACATTTCGCACCCTAAACCCACACCCATTAAAAAGATGTACAAAAGACGAAAATATTTGTGTAGCAATCTTCCACCTTGTTCTGAAACTCCCCCTTCCACTCATAATTATACTGTGTTTGCAAATATGCGGAGGGAACAGTGCCCGTGTATGTTTTCTATTTCGGGAGTCTTGATGGACATTTTGTATCAGTTATAGCGGAAGTAAAGCCTCCATCATGAAAGGCTTTTTAACCCCTTAGCCTTAAATTCTACAAAATATCACATTAAGCACAGAGAGACGTAAAGGTGTACATAGGCTTTAAAAGGGCTTGAAATTCGCTAAATTTTTCATACTTTCGTTGATTTTGAGCCACAACTAAGTTGGAGAGAAGAAACTGTTCCGACATTTTGAGCCAGAAAAAAACAATAACAGCAGCAACGCATTATCTTCGGGCACAATTAAAAAGTAAGACAGGAAATTTCGTTCTGCACCGTGGTGGTCGAAATTCAACTTTAAAAATCACATCTGGGTATTCGCCGAGTCACCGGGCCAGCTAGTCTGTATAAATATCATCTATTGCGTGTTAACTGGAAAGTGGTGGACAGCAGTTTTGTATCTTCGCTACTTTCTTTGTGATTCTTACTTTGAAAAAAAAACAACAACAACAAAAAACAGCCGCGATAGTTTTCTCTGTCTCTTTGTTGGCTTTTTGAATTGATGGGAGACAGTTTTTCTCTGTTAGTTTTCTTTGTTTTTTTGGTGGGCTTTGAACTGAAATGGCGACATTTTATTATTATTGGTGTTATTATTTTATTTTGAACAGGCATGACGACACTTCTCCGTTTGTGTTTTTTTACTTTGAAAATGCGAAAGGAGACAGCTTTCTATGTCTGTGCTTTTGACTTTCTGAACAGACATGGCGACAGTGTTTTTGTTGATTTTAATTTTACCTTCACAAGCGACATTGGCGACAGTCGGCTTTTTGGAAGGGCAAAGGGGCAGTAGCGTGCGTCAGAGCTAATTTGGTATTTGGTAAAAATGGAGCTAGGCTAACTTGTTCGGTTTCCTTTTTGCAATCCGACAACATGAAATACGCACATTCTAACATGCCAGATGGCAGAAGGAAAATGAATAGTTGGATTGAGGAAGAAAAGGGGGATATTTTCTGTAAAATTGTCCCTTCCTCCCTCCTCCACATTTCCCCTTTCTCGCACCTGGTTAAAAGGCGTGCAAATAATTATGCTGGCTTGTTTGAGATGGCTTTACTGAACGCCATCCATTCCTTTTATAAATGCTTGGCTAGTCATGGCCAGTTCGTATGAGCATAATATTTGGCCATTATATATGGTAGGGAAATGCTAAGCATGTGCATGGAAAGTTAAAAAAAGTGACGATGTGTTTCAGCCGCCAACACTTAAGACTTATCGCCAGCTCTAGAGGGCACTTGTGAGCAATTTGCCCCGAACAAAAGGATGTATCAACGAGAAATTTTCACCCATCGAGACCCTGCTGTTACAATCACTCGAGAGTTGGGCACCCTCGTTTTCATCCCGCCAGTCTATTGGCGTCAGTTTACCTCAGTTTTTAATTGAACATATTTGAAATCTGACAAGAATTAAACTGAAGTTAAAAGAAACAAAATAAAAACGCGTGAAAGTTTAAAAAGGATCCATTTCGAGGATGTGTCGCAACGTGCCACATATGGCTACGTTAAAATGTTTCTCCTCCATTTTTGCTCGACCATGCGAAATCACCCAGTTGGCTGGCGAAAATATGTGGAATAATTTCACCAGGATGAAGACAAAAGGCAAATCAATTCACTGCATATTCACCTTTGGCCACCAATTAAGAAAACTATAATTGGCTGCATTAGAATAAACAATGGAGAGAGAGGGAAGAAATTCATGTGAATTAAACCGTGGTTTTAAGAGAAGCCGTATTCTTAACAATCAGTATTAACGTGGTATGTGCCTCCCATACCAGTGTAGACGGTAAACAACAATATCGCTAATGTATTTTCAACAACCTGCTCAAGTGGGGCACAAAGTTGGCATGACTTTCGAAAAAAAAAACTGTCAGAGCCAATCGAGCGCCGAGTCAAGTCTGTATTGCTCCTTGTTTTGTAGACTATTGATTTAAAAGGGACCTCGTGCGTTAGTGAGATTGAAACAAGACCGTCTCGCCATTTGATTCAAATGAAATTCAGTTAAGTCGGAGTCCAAATTTACGCAAAACAGAATTGAGTCAATGCACTACCAGTCTGAATATAACACTTGACTTCAGTTGCCACTCTCGCAGCTCCAGCATTGTTAACCCTTTGCGGCACAATTATTTCATCATTTCAATTTCTCATCGGGTTTTAAGGCACGCACTCATTAGTCGGCCTCCTGCCGAAGGAGTCCACGTCTCGGCTCTGATACAGCGATTAAGCCTCATTGTGCTGAAAAGGGAGGTAAAACGCCAAAGCACGCACACACAAAAAAGCGATTTCAGTTCATGTCTCCCCCCCCCCCCCCCCCCACCATTTCACATTTTGCACATCTGAGAAATTCGACATTAAATATTAATTTGCAGCCGGTGTTAGGGGCCGTGGCCATTGCAATAAGGAATTTAGAATAAATCGGAACTGTGAAACAGCTTGATGAGTGCCACAACGCATTTTAAACAAGTGTCAAAATGTGTATTTGGTATACCTCTTCTACAATACTAAAAGATCTTCAGTTTTTCAGAGAATGGAGTCAGAACAAACGCGAAATAGCAAGCTGGAGAGGAAGAGAGAAAGAGAGAGAGAGAGAGAAAGAGAGAGAGAGAGACTGAGAGAGAGAGAGAGAGAGAGACTGAGAGAGAGAGAGAGAGAGAGAGAGAGAGAGAGAGAGACTCATTCATGCCCATCATATCAAACAATATTTTCATTACATTTGCTTCTTCTTTGCTTTCTGTTTAATTATCTGCTTTGTAATCTTACGAGACCAAATAATGTTAACCATTCTGTTGAAAATTTTCAGCTCCTGAAATTGAGTCGGTAGGCCCTGTCCTACAGTTTTGATATGCTGGGAGGACACTGTGGGAGTTAATTAATATTTTCAACATAATCAGTCTGATAAGACAGACTTACTCCCAACATGCAAACAAAAAAGCTGAAATTAATTAAATTAAACTAAAAACCACGAAACCTTTCGTGCATCACTTTTATCATCCTCATTGTTTTCAATGTCTAAGTAAACATAGACCACACAATTCATCTTTTTCGTCTAACAAATGATCAATCTACGTAAACCTATCAAAAAAAAAAACAAACAAAAATGTTCACATTCACTGGAGCTTATCTAAATCCAACCCATCAATTTCATTGTTTCTTCTGACCCGGAATCATCTTCCAATGTTGCAAAAAACAACAACAACAACAACATGAATGATACAATGGCCATTATCTTTGGTAAAAGGAATTACATGTTCGCACTTTCGCCTCAGTGGCTTCAAAATAGTCCATAAAGTTAACAATCAGCAAAGGAAGTCGTTAATTAATCAATTTTTAAATTTTACAATCTGGCCGCAGGTCGATGTAAATAACATTTAAAACAAGATAACTTAGTGCTCCGTCCAAAAGGTGGGCCAAATCGAAATTCATATTTCGAAATCTGAGTGTTATTTTAGGAAATCGATTATCACCGGACTTATGGACAGTGAGCAACAATGTGCTTAAAGAAATCAATTAAAGTTTCTTTGCATAATCACCCAACCGATATTTTGTAAGCCGAAAACAAAAGCTTGAGGCCGAAACATTTACATTACCGACGTATCCACAGATTTCAGATTTGCAAACCACAATGAAGAAATTAAGTCGCCAAAATGTTTGTACATTAATAAACCCTTTGATATAACTAACTGCTTTTCTAAACAATGCGATTTGATTAATGTATCTTAGCAAACGCTGATTGATTAATATATCTTAGCAAATGCTGATTCGTTAATGTACATCTACCTCAGCAAACGCTGATTGATTAATGTATATTAGCAAATGCTGACTGGGTGATGTATTTAGCAAATGCTGATTGATTAAAGTATCCTAGCAAACGCTGTTCGATTATTGTATCTTAGCAAAATAAATGCTGACTGATTAATGTATCTTAGCAAATGCTGATTGATAAATGTATCTTAGCAAATGCTGACTGATTGTGTTGTATTCAGCAAATGCTGATTGATTTAATGTATCTTAGCAGAAAATGCTGATTGATTTATTGTATCTTAGCAAGAGCAGCTGACTGATTAATGTATTTAGCAAATGCTGACTCATGATAAATGTATCTTAGCAAAAAATGCTGATTGATTAATGTAGCTATTCTTAGCAAATGCTGAACTTTGCTGCAGTCTCTTGACAACTAGGACAGCAGCATTAAGCCCCGGCGAACACATGCATTTCAGTCGTCTGTCTCGTCGCATTTAAAAAAAATCAAAAAAAATCAAAGAGAATGAATGCTGATGCTCACACATACTGCAGCGTCAACGGGACCAAGGACCTGAGACACGACAGCAGCACGACAGCAACTTGCAAAGGGCGCCGGAAATGTATGGGGTTTTGTGTAATGTCAAAATTGGGCAAAAAGAAAAAAGTTGTATGTAGCGGAACCATGCGTGAGAAATAAAACTCAAACGATACAAAGCAAACTAAAGAGAAGATAGAAAATACACAAATTTTCGGCTTTCGCCTTTTCCAAGTGATTTGAAAAAAAAAAAAGAAAACAATCGAACAATAAAAGATTTGAACAGGAAATGTCTAGAATCCAAGCGAAACAGGATATGTTACTGATCTGCGAGTTCTTGCTTCGTTAGAAGCCCAAAAGCACGTCCGTCTGCCAAATGCATGGAAGCTCGAAGTTTGTTTACTTTTGTGTAGCATCACAGCTGTCGTAGTCATGAACATGAGTAGAAAACATGTAATTAAATAAGAGCCCTGACAAATTGTTCTGAGGGAGGCGATGGTCTAGAGGCAAAGTGCTCCCCTTTCATGCTGAAGGTACTGGGTTTGAATCCCGGTAGGTGCAGGCATGTTGGAATTTGGGGATTTTTCTCATATTTTCCTGTCCCTGATCCTATGGTAGGTAGGATCGAGCACCTGGTCTTCTCGGACAAGGGCGAACAATTTGGAGGGCCCGTATGTACGTTTTGCACGTTAAAGATACCTTGGCCGTTGGAAATCGAAAAGAGCAGGCCGAACAGGCCGCTGCCCGGGCAAAATTTAAAAAAAACGAATCCCTACCACAACAAGAAACAACAACAACAAGAAAAGTGAGGTGTAAATGCCAGGGGCAGCGAACCTCCTAAACTAAAGACTTAAGCACTGTTCTGAGAAATTGCCACAGTAATCATTCGTAAATCTCTCTCATACCCGGCACCCAAAAACACCTTGTTCCCCTTACCTTATTCCTGCTTTTGTGTCAACAGACACGAAATACACTTCATTATCTAAAAACTTCGGCCCTTGTCGAAGTTCATGATCACTTGAAACTTACGTAAGAAAGTTAGAAATGTAACTTATCTTATGTAAAGTGCGTGATTATCGTTATTATAATCGACACATGTATGTATTGTATGTATTGGTAAGTTTTTGCCTTCAACTCTAAAAAACAAAAAATCAGAAAAAAAACCCATGAAACCTCTCTTACCTTTTTCCCATTGCTTAGTGGAGCCAAGAATCAGATTTGAGTAACTTCAAAAGATTAGGGCATTCTGACAAATGAAACGTCATTATCTGTTATAGTAAATCTCCAAATATTCGCTCGTTTAATCCTTCTTTAATGCTTGGCACCCATTCCTGCCAAATATTAATTCAGAATTTGTTACATGAACATAGAAATCATAACATAAAATTACGGATGTTACAGACGCAGTGTTTCTCTGTGCTTTCATCTTCAGTCAACCATTGGTGTTACCTCAAATCCAGATGATATTCCTGAAGGCGAAATGTATTATGCTATTTTAAAAATCGTTAGTGCGGGCATATTCCAATAAATCTGGGTTCGAAAGCGTTCGTCTTGGATGCCTGTTAATGACAGAGTAGCGTAACTCATGAACAAACAAATCGGTGCACCAAAACTTGGGGTGGATCTATGGCAATAAAACGTTTATCTAATGTAACATTTGATATAGCAAAAGCAATGATTTTGAGTACACTATTTATATGATCGAGTTTAGATAGACTTTCACTCAAAGAGTTAGTTTTGATATTGGTACTCGGATCAACAATGCGCGTCGTTAAGTCGCCCACCGATATCACGACGTGTGGGAAAAAGGCTTAGGACCTAAACCCAGCTACGTTTCCTTTCAGTTGGACGACGTGGAAAGCGCTCTGAGATCGTAATCGTGCTCCACGGATTATTCGTTGGCGGACTTTTTCAATTGCAGCTTTATTCCGGACGATTTAGAATTGAAATGCTGTCTCTCTGCTCGACTTGCTCACTTGTGACACGCATGGGAATATTATGATGTTGTACGCGTTGCATGTTTGTTTTGATGCTGCAGTAGATTAAACTATTGGTGCGTCTGTCTTGGCAGCTGAAGGATAAAGAATCTCGGATTAAAGTGGCGGAACTAGGCACCGGAGGCACTGTGCAAGTCACACTCCACTTCGTAGACATAAGGTTAACTAATCGCGTTAGTTGGAACTGCACTTTTGTTATAGATCTCCGAGTAAATCGAGCACCTTCGTCCACGTTGTGTTCGGATTGGTGTAAAAAGCTTTATTCTACCCTTCGAATTGCTGGACCAGGTCGTCGGGAACTCCTCCGAGAAACTGCTAGACACACTCCACTCTATAATCATAAGGCCAAGTAACTGTGTTGGTTAGAACTAATATTTCGCGTACCCTCTTTCAGAATGATTTGTACATAAATCTTTATATGCTCTCCTTATAGACGTGTGCAGTCGGTTGGTTTCTCAATAAAGACAGACCTCCCGCACTGAGCCATAACAGGCACTAAACACACTTGAATCAGTGTGCCGTCAATCTAATACCCAAAATTCTTTCAGTTGCAATTGCAGCATTGGTCTTTTCTGCTGTGTCTGTCCCATCCTTTTTTTGTTTTGTTTTCTGATAACAAATGCAACAGTAACAGTGACATCTCTACTACCACAACAACAGCAAGTACAGCATAAACACCACCAACAACGACTACCACAACAACAACAACAACCCCATTCTCCCTTCTCATTCACAGATCACTCCAAAAAAGACAATTTCCAACCCCTTATCTCAATATTTTCAAAACTCCCGTGAATACTCAAAGAAAGCCATTCGCCCCCAGTACTTGATTCTTCATTCAAATAAAGTGGTGACCTTATGATTTCGATCCACATAAAAGAAACATGTTTCCCTTGGGTGCTTATAAGTAAATCAGATGGATATGTTTCTTGACTTCAAACATACTCTCATCATACGTCACCCATTAAAGATCGAAAACCCATTCATCCATATCTGGAAACGGAGATCACTTCTGTCCCTGTAGTCAATACAGGTTTAACCTTGTAAAAAACGCGACATTATGGAATGCCGTGAGACACGCTAGATAAATTACTAAATGGTTTGCCATACTTTCATGCCCCTGTGATTTATGGAAGCCCATACAGATGATAAAGACTCCATTTTATGCCTAAATGGTCTCACCCTTGAAAACGCCTCCCTCTGAGCCATTTGCTTTTCAAAGTCTCGTGATAGAATTTGCGTGGTTATAGACTATTCTCAGCTGTGGACATTTTGCTAATAGTGACCACAGCTGCCGGTACATACATGTACAATCTCACACAGGTGTGCATGGACACATTTGCTTAGCATTGTGTCTCATGAAATATGCGTGGCCACCGTGATGCCAATGAAGACTTTGCATATAATATCAAAAGAAGGGGAATGTCACCGTATTTATTGCACCATGTTATATTTCAAATATGTGATTTTATGTTACGAAAGAAGCAGACACGCAAATGTAGACACGTTGTACAGCGAACAGAAGCACATAATGATTGCATTGTCGACTTTCAGAGTTTAACTATAGGGACGTAGGAAAATGGATTGTCTTAACTTTCCCATGCTCGGTGATCCATATTTGGGACATGTCACTTTGTGCCCAACGCCCTTTTTTTTTTTAAACTTTCACTGATTCATCAATAATATAAATGATTTTTTTTTTCTTGATTGGTATTTATATTCTTGCATTTATTTACTCTTTCAAATCAGTTTAGTTCGTTGCTTCACAACTTAAAAAAACAACAATAAATTATGTATACGTGCACAAGAGGGTTCAAGGTGCGTTAACAGACATACGGCCTAAATGAAAGAATTATTTCTCTATATCACACAGCCTAAAATATAGAGGCCCCTACACTGATTACCTGCCTTGTGTTCATCGTTGGCTGGTATGTGGGAAAGGTTCTCACTGTGGGTCAGAGATAGCAGAGACCTTAAAATTTGATATAATGTCCCTTTGTTTTCGCACGTAATATTGGTTAGGGTCTGCTTGGTCTGTTCAGTTTGTGAAGTTCAGTCGTAATGATGTCCAGAGCTTACTTAATGTCTAGCGTCCATAATTTTACCCTTTCCTAAACAAACACATGAGAGAGAGAGAAAGAGAGAGAGAGAGAGAGAGAGAGAGAGAGAGAGAGAGAGAGAGAGAGAGAGAGAGAGAGAGAGAGAGAGAGAGAGAGAGAGAGAGAGAGAGAGAGAGAGAGAGAGAGAGAGAGAGAGAGATCGCCCTCGGAAGGGTTGCCCAGGGCAGCTCTTGCAAATCAAGATTCCTTTGCCGATGGGAGCGATACCAAAGTCTTGCGGTTACAACAAAAGTTAATAGTGGCGCTTTTTCTTGCTTCTAAAAAACACAACGCAAGAGTACCCTTGCTTCCCGCCGGGATCACATTTATTGGCCTTATTTTGTTTATATCACCCCAGTGCAAAGCTCACAACAGGTGCCCACATGAGTAGACTCTCCATAAACATCAACACCGTTTTCTCACCGTAGCCGAGCTGCCCCCCTGTCCCTTGTCCCACTCTCCCTTTCTGAGCAGAAATTGTCCGTGAAATCCGGACTATTCATCGGAGGTGCTTGGGTTTACCAGGCTCCGTACAGCAGGGAAGCCAGGCCTAATCCTGTCACTTGTATGCCTGAGTGAAGCAGAGCTTCAAATTTCGCTGCCTGACCCCGAGCTATTGAGAAGCGAATTTATGAATCATGTTACACAGGTAGGGAAAACATTTTCCATCAATTTGGGACGAAGTATAAAAATAATGATGAGGTTTTGTGTGAGGACACAATGAACAGGGGACAAGGTTGTTTTTTCAACCATGGATGGGCCATGTTTGTGTCGATTCTGGGGTGAAATGAAAATAATGTGATAACATACAATAAAGGCAAGGCGAAACGTGCCCCGTTCCAGAATTGTTTCCATTTTTCTGTTCGCTAACAAATATTACAACAATAGATCTACGTACTTTTTTGTTTGTACCACGAAGATTACTACCTTTTTCAGATCACGAGGAGCCATGTCAATGGGACTGAGATATATGTTGAATTGTTCTGAAAAAATATCTGAAGAGCAGAGCTCTCGGTGGATTTAAGTGAAGAATGAGAAAGGGAAGGATTAAAGAAGGATGTAATTGCTCTTTAAAATCGAGAGAGGTGGGTGTCACAAATCCCAGACTGGGAGATGTAATAGTTTATGACAGGACGACAATCACGAACAAACAAGTTTAACACTTAACAAAACAACCCATCAGACTCACACATTTATTAAACATAATTATACATATAATAGCGCAATTACATACATTATATTATTGAAATGAACTGCCGTACAACGGCCTTATTCTCACACACACTCTCCCTCGGATCCACAATCCGGTAGTTACTCCTAAAGGCACTTCGGCCTCAGCCTCTCCCCTCAGGGTCTTAATAGTACATTAATGATTCACTGGCACCGCAGTCTCTCAACATCACCTTCCTATTGCCATACAACTTATCAGTTCACTTGCCCATCATCATGGCAATAATATAGTATCTCATTCACTCTCATATCTACGTCCCTGTCCGTGGCCTGACTGCCACGACTTTATGTGCCTCTACTGTCCTGCACCGACAGTCTCACTTCTGGCCTATGTATGGCCTCCGGCCCTATGCTGGCCTATCACTTGTGCTCATCGAGGTGGCTCTTCGGCCCGTCCCCGACACCTACAAGAATAACACTACATTGGTATAATACCCTACCATTTCTATTCACTCCACCTCTCCTTACAATCCATGAAGCGTACACACACTAGTTCACCTTTCACTCACCACACATCTTACGGTAACACACCTCCATCGGAGTACACACTACTCACTCGCGCTACAAATCCATGAACTCACTTTCATCTATCGCTCGTGGCGCACATTGCTATATCCAATATCAAGGACTTCCACATTCCTCACATATACTTATTCACATCATGGTAATAGACGAATATAATATAATACATCAATCATAATAATCAATCAACGTTCTACATACCAGTCATTACTGGAAAGACTCTTCCACTAGTCTTCTCGACTGCTTCCTTTATGTCCGCCCGATGGGCTCTTATTCACAGGTCCGCTCCGTCGGGCCTTCTAACTTGCAGTGATAGTTATACAGCGCTTTCGCCTCCTTCAGACCCCCCCCCCCCCGCCCACTACTCACAACAGCACGCTTAACTTGCTGTCTACCGTGAGCCCTTCTTACTCTACACCCGCTCTGTAGCAATCCCCTTAATTGCACTCACTCCACTCGTGACAGTGGGCAAAAAGCAAACAACAACAAAAAACCCCATGGATGTGGACAGACAGACACAAGAAAACGCTACAAACAGAACGTGAATGTAAAAAGAAAATTACCAAATGAGGCCCAGCTTTATAAAGTGAGAGGCCAATATTAATTTGCAGTTTGTTGGAATTGTGAATTTTGTTGAGTAGCGGCAGAAATGTTCATTCGAGTCATATATGGTGAATTGCCTTGACTACGACTGCTGAGCAGAACCCGGTCGTACCTAACGGGTGAATGAATAAGGGCTGAAAAGAATCTTAATGAATGATGAATAAACCAATCTCAACCATCTCCAACACATCCTTACGATTTATTATTAAGTATAAGTTCCTATAAGAATATTTTTAAAAATTAAATATAATATTATCATTTGATTCGATGTTCCTTTTGAAAGTAACGATATTTTTTAGAGTGTACATGAATTTCTACGGCACTTTGTTGTGTTCCCGCCGTGCGATCGCATTTTGATTCCTTGAGAAGTTTGAATATTGAAAAGAAAAAAAAGCCACTCTTAACCTGTCTCTATTAACGCTTTCTTGGACAACAACGGTCCGCGCAAAATCCTCTTGAACTACTTGTAGTTATAAAGTGTAAAAGGTGTAATCTCAAATTAGTAGTTAATGGATGGGTACGTTTTCTGTCGACTTCGCTTAAATGAAAAGTCCTCCATTAGAATCGGTAACATTTTGAAGAGACTTGTCGAGGAGAGGTCTATTATAGAGTCATAAATTGGCATGTTTCACTTGACTTGTTTAGAAAACCCTGTAATCTAAATTGCTGATTTATCTAAAGCGGGTACACACTGGTGAGTTTCAAAACGCTTTATTTCGGGATACTGTCAATGGAATTAACCGAGAATGTGTTTTGGGTATTTTGAGAAGATTCAGAAGTAGTAAAATTGACCGTCCACATGAAGTTGTATGCAATCCTACTGCAGGTTGAACAAGTCGATTAAGAGATATGATTAGAATTTAACATTATCTTAACAAAATGTGCCATTTCTTTCGAGCGTGAGTAATTTTTAAAAGCAACATCTTCTCAACTTTCGTGTTCTGCAGCGCTGGAAATCTTGAATGATGAAAATAAACTTGAGATACTATAAAAATTGGTGTAGAACGACAAAGCCAAAAACAAAAACAATAACAACCAAGCACCTGTCATTATTAGAGAGCTCCAGCAAGTACTAAACGATTCTTTCAGACTGATAGCTGATACACCAAGTCATTGGACGACTTGTCGATGAAACAATGAACCAACCAACCAACCAACCAACCAACCAACCAACCAACCAACCAATTTGTTGGTGTCCATCAATTTAACTGCTGCCTACCAACAAAACCAGCCAACCAACAAACCAATCAACCAACTAGGAAACCAATCAATTTTTTTGGTGTCCATCAATTTAACTGCCTTCCGACAATTCTGCCAACCAACGGTCTCACACACCTTCCGTTTGACCAACACACATACGCACAAATTATAACCCAACAAACAAAACCTTCAGCAGCTTTATCCCGTGATGTCACTCTTTCATAATAATACATTAGTTAAGCGCTAAATAGAACACTGTACGTATGATTACATCCGTAAAAGCATCATACCAGTCACTTCATTTTGGACTCGCGGAGGAGTGAAATTCAGAGGCTATTTAACACATTCTACAAGAGAAAGTGAATGCAACAGATGACTATCGGCTCCAGCAACATACAAATTTGAAGCGTCTCGACTTTTCGGCGCAACTCCTCTGTAGTTAGTTGGGTAAATAGTGGCGTCTGGAAAGATAAAGCGGCTTTTCTTTGCTATCGTGGGGGGCTTAGATTATTCCTGAAATTTGAAGAACACCGCTGGTAGCGGCGCGCTCAAGTGACAGTGTTGTACGGGTCTGGGAAACCGTATGAAACTATTATTCAAGCCTTGTGAAACTAGTGCACTTTCGCTTGCCGTTGGAGTGGTACTTGAGTCCTTTCATCGGTGAAACTCTAGGAAGAACGTAAGACAACTTCCTTTGTGGATCTGTCAATGTTTCTTGACAAGTTGTGCGTTGTATTCATATGCCCTGGCGCTGAGAAAGTCTGCTGAATCTCCACAACTTTAAGGGGTAGCTAGGGGTAGATACAGGACAGGGTGCCTAGACAATCAACAGAACTTACGTTGTTAGCGAGAACAGTAAAAGAGCTTATGTTGTGAGCGATAACAGTAACAGAACTTAATAATATGTTCTTAGTGATAACAGCAGCGGAACTCGTTAGTAACAGCAGTTAGAGAACTTGTGTTTTGTTAGCAATAGCAGCAACAGAACTTATTTTGTTAGCGATAATAGTAACAATAGTTATGTTGTAGTGATAACATTAACACCTCTTATCTTGTTAGCGATAATAATAGTAACAGAACAATTTGTTAGCAAGAACAGTAACACTAACAGGACTTTCACTGTTTGCCAAAGCAATAACAGAACTTATGTTGTTGGGGATAATAACTACATAACTTATATTGTTAGCTATAATAGTAATAGAAGTTATGTTATTAGTGATAACGATGAAAGATCTTAATTATGTTGTTAGGGATAACAGTAACAGAATTTACGTTGTTAGCGACAGTCGTAACAACTTATATTGTTAGCCATAACAGGTACAGAACTTATGTTGTCAGGGGTAATAGTAAACGAACTTAATGATGTAAGCTACAACAATAACAGAACTTACACTGTTAGCAATAACAGTAACAGAATTTATGTTGTAAGAGATAACAGTAAAAGATAATTGATGTTATTAGCGATAACATTAGCAGAGCTTGTGTTGCTAACTTACATTAGATCTATATGCGACATTCACACTGTGTTCACAATCCCCGAATAAAGCGAGAAATGAACAAAATTAGAATTTAAAAGAAAAAATAAGGAATAAAAATAGAGAGGGAATGTAACGACCAATGAAACAAAAGTATGCAACAGACAACAATGGATGTAAAAACTAGAACAGAGTTTTGAAGAAGCCTCATAAAACCAGCTAGAAGAGTAGTGCGAACAAGATGCTTAAGGAAAAATAATGGCCAAGCAGTAAAAAACAAAAGATGAACTTGCAAAGAAACTTGTTGCAAAAAGACAGACAAATAAGATGACCGGGAGAAGGAGGAGGAGGAGGAAGAAGAAGAAGGAAAAAAAAAAGAAGAAAGAACAGAAAAATATGTAGAACCTCCGAGAATCGACTGCAAAGCGGCAAGGTTGGACATAGCCCTAAATCTGGCCAGAGGAATGCCAATGTATAGAAACAGACAGTCTGGAAAAAGGGTCAGATAATCTTGTAACCTATTAAAGAAAATCTTCTGTAGAAAGGTTACCCCGCTTTCTGAAAGAAAGTTTACCCGTAACAATTTCTCTCCCTCTTGTTTAGAAATTCTTGGGGATTTGACATACATGTCATCAAAAGCTTAGCAAACAGCTCCCTGTTTCCCCGTAACTTAATCACAATTTTCATGCCCGACCGTATCGGGTATCTCTCTGTGTATTCATGTCTTTACTTTTCTCCCGTTATTGTTCACGGGCACCCAGTTGTGAACGTGGATTTTGTTGTTATCTCATAATTTTACAGGATGAAAAATAAAGTTCCGGAAACAAAGTACAAGTTGTTCTGTATTTTCTATTGTAGCTCTGAAAACGGCTGTGGTGAACCTAAAGCTGGGTTTTCAAATGTGCGGAGACGGCAAAAAACCCATCACTTAGTAATAAAAGAAAAGAGTGCTTCCATGTGTACGGAAACGGTTTGCTTGAAGGGTTTTTGGCGTTTCCGTTGCCTTACATTTGAAAACCCAGCAAGTCTAAAGAAAAAGTGGGAGTATGGGACACGGTGGTCTAGAGGCAAGGTGTTCGTCTCTCATGCCGAAGGTACCGGGTTCAAATCCCGGTCGGTGCAGGCATGTAGGAAGTTCGGGATTTTTCTCATATTTTCCTGTCCCTGATCCTATGGTAGGTAGGTTCGAGCACCTAGTCTTCTCGGATAAGGACGAAAAACTCGGGGGGCACGTGTGCACGTTGCGCACATTAAAGATACCTTGGCAGTTGGAAATCGTGAAATTCTAAAAAAAAAAACAATCCCTACCACAACAAAAAAAATAAAACAAGAAAAAGTGAGGTGTAAATGCCAAGGGCAGCGAACCTCCTGAAATAACGACCTAAACACCAGAAAGAAAGAGTGTTTTCATGTGTACGGAAACAGCGTTTCTATACAAATGAATTGATGATCTCTCTATTTCACCACTTGAAGCTTTTTTGTCATTTCTGTTTCCGTTTCCGTAGATACGAAAAACCAGCTTCAGAAGGTTAACCTGTGCTCTTTTTTCACTGTTTCATCTCAGTGTCGACTGTTTCTCAGAAAAGAAGATGCTTGCATAGATATCTTATTCAGAACGAAGACACTATTGCCACTTAAATCGAAAGGTCACCCGCAGCAACAACGGCACGGCAATGGTTAATAGGACTGGACATGCCATTCCAGTAACACCACTGACAACTTTCTCATCACCATGGCCACACCAACAGCATTAGAGCTACCTTTACCGTTCCCCCTATTACATTATCGCAATAGGATCATTATGATGTCTCCTGCACAACTTTAGGAACTAAACAAAAACCATACCATTAACAACGACCGCAGCCATAACAACACATGAACAAAAAGAACAGCAACGACAACAATAACATGAACCACAACAGCAACAGCAATAACATCGACATCAACAGCAATAACAACAACTTGGACAACAACAACATCAACAACAACGACAGCAGCAGCAGCAACAACAACAACAAACCAACACCACGTCTAAAGCAATAATTCTCTGTCTCATCGTGGGAAAATGATGAACCCCTGTCCTCTTATACACCATACACTTTCTCTGTCTCTATTCATCCCCCAGCACTCTTTGGCACTACAATGTTGTTAATGCATTGTCCAAGCTACACCACAGTCAAAAAGCTTCGGCATTATCTCCCAAGGCAATCAGAGATTTCGTTTCGTTTAAATTTGAAACTTTTCCCTCTTCCAAGATGGCCGCATCGTATCTATGAGGGGAGATCACGCTTCGTTACTTGTAATAACACGACAGTCTTTTCCCTTTTCAGCTTTCTCGGGTTTCATTAGGAGGATGACAAATACCCCAACTTCCACCTGCGGGCAGCATTCCCAGATTGGAACAGAGGACAGCAGTTTTTATTTTCATAGGTGATTTAGCGGTCTCTCCCATTTTAAGTGCCCAGTCCGTGTGAAGAATGAACTCCCAAACTCACAGGGTCATAAATTATAGATGACTGTTGATGTGGTTTTTCACCTTCTCACGTATTTATATGACCCACAGTAACCCTGTGATATGACCACAGCACACTCGTGCTTAGCTGCCCCCGGAAGAAGGTTACAATGTGCTTGCTCAAAAAACTGTTTAACACAAACTTTCCAGCTGTGTCTAAGACGTCCAATAAACACTTTTTCATGTACACAAATGGAGAGCACAGAACTGGGGATCTAAATGTTCTCATTTTCTAACTTCTATTACAGATCAACATTGAAAATGATTTCCTCTAGCTAGATCTATTTGTGTTTATATATTATATATAAAAAAAATCACATTTCTCTTGAAAAGTTTTTTTTAGTCCCAAGATCATTACCAAAGAAAACAAAAGAAAGAAAGTTTTGGACACTCTGCCTTTCTGACAAGCTGAATCATCAGGCGTGCGTGCTGATCCTTGCGTAAATCCAACAGCGTTTTAACAGCAATCAATGGGGTTCCACATAGATTTCATTTTATAACACCCGCTGATCCAAATGCTGGGATTCTCCGTTACATCTCCACTGAAGTTTCAACAGACACACCTGAATCAAGTAATACCCAAATCTTATCATTTCACGGCATCAGCGAATTAGTTGAGTCAGCAAGACATTGCAAACCACTGGCCTTTTATTACTGTCATAATTATAGTAATAATGTTAAATAGTTATTATTATCTTTATTATTATAATCAACATCATCATTGTAGTAGATATAAAATGCCACTTGTCCTTTGTCCATCCTGAAAAAGAAAATAGTTTATCCTTTATTATTTTCATATTCATATCTGTACTGAGGGCTCGATGTACAATGCGTATTGCACAAATTTTACCAGTTAGGTGCCATGCTGCTGTCAGTGTTACTGAAATGTAAATACTTGCATCGGAAAATGCCCGCAGAAAATGTCTATATAATTCTATTTCTTTCTTGTTCTGTGTGGAATTCAGTGTGAAAACGCTTACGATTCAATTACTTGACAATTTTGTTGTTGTTGTTGTTGTTTTGTTTTTTTTCAAAATCACCTTAACGCACTTCGAACGTTCAATCCTGAACCTCACTGACAGTTTGTCCCTGTTTTGACGCAGGGGGTCAGGAAGTTCAGAATGGTTCCAGAGAATTTACTCCGGCCATATGCGCCTTTTGTAACCAAGCATGAACTAGGTTCTGCCAGAGTGCAGAAAAGCAGTGCTCCATTCGCTCTTTAAACCATGTAAAAGGTTAGTTGTCATTGTCTGGCAATGATCAAGGAGACTCGAAAGGCAAAACACAGACAACTTTTTTTTTTTAAACTGCTAAACTACCCGTGACCAGCGTCGTAGTCTCGTGAGGGGTAGATGGCTTGGGAAGTGATTGAGGGGGTTCAGTGAGGTGAAGAACAAAGCTAATTTCTGAAGGTAAAATCCTGACCGAGTATTGACAAACGATGTCTGTAAGAGGTTCTAAAATGTGCAAGTTGTCTCGGTATCGGAACAAACAAACGGTTGATTTCTCAGCCAGGAGCCGTAATCGCAGTTTGAGTGGGTATCTCCCCTGATGGCGCTGGACTCGCGCAATAATTATGCGATGCTGTTGAGTGTCGATTTATTTGTGCACGAGAGGAGGGGACGGGCGGAAGGCAGAAGTGAGGAGGGAGGGAGGGAGGGAGGGAGGGCATAAATCACAATTAGTAGAGGATTAAGGTTCCTTGACATTGAGTCTTTTGTATGCCGTTTAAGAGCAATCGCCCATCTCAATATAAGGACAACACTGATTGCTAATTTAAGATTTGTTTTTGTACGTTTTTTTTTTTTTTTTTGTATGCGGAAAATAATGTGTGTGAGTGTGAATATTTTTATAACAATTTAATGTAACAGTAACTTTGTCCATCGAGATGTATGTTCCTCCATCAAATTACAGATCCACTAAAATGAAAGCACTGCCCACGTGACTGTAACAACTTTGCATTATACATCTATTATATATTTCAGTAACTTGCAACCTTTGGCATGACTAACTGGCCAAACTATACACTCTTCAGGCCTTAAATTTGGTAGGAAGGTGGCAATTGAGATCAGGAAGATGATGGCTATAATTAAAAGTTGTTTACTTCAAGCATGTATTTTAAAAAAAATAACAATTTTGAATACTATGTAACACCTGTATGTGCATGTCATAAAAAGTAACCGTATCAAGCGTTCAGTTTGGTGCGTAATGTCGTGGTGCGCATGAGTTCTGAAGCAAGACTGTAGTTTATTACTTTTATTATACTAGAGAGAAGAGGGGGGGGGGGGAATCACATGATTGTTTATTCCGGGCAATGCCCAGTAGGTCATCTAGTGTACTAATATTTAAGAAAAAACATGATAACATCCCTGCATTACACGAATATTCACCCACAGCAGCAGATTTGGAAAGCAAAAATGAAAGGGACCATAGCACGTAAGTATTCCCTCTTCTGTGCATTGCCACATATTGTTTCCTCAACATTGATATTATATAGGTACATTTGAAATGTATTTAATGGAAATAAATTTTATGTGAATATGTGTACGTAAGTTAATGGGAAGGAGACAGACAGACAGAAAGGCGAAAGAAAAAAAAATCTTATTTTCTGATAAAAAGACTGATGCGGGTCGCTCTGTCAAGCTGTTAAGAAATATAATATTATCGTCATCAAATTATAATCATCGTCACCATCTTCACCATTTCCACACCATTTTCACACCCTGCCTCCGCAGCAGCAGGGAAGAACAACTATCAGTGTCATTATTTTCATCCACAATCAATTTTATCTCCACCAACCGCACCTTTTCTCGGTCTCCCTTCCTTTTTTTTTATCTTTGTCCAAAAGATTTCCTAAACGAATAAAAAAAATCTTGACACATTTCACTACTACGAAATCGCTCCCTCGCGCCCATTTCATAGTCTTACTCCAATTCCCTCTCCGGCCAAAAATCGTCCAACCTTCACTATCAGGTTTCGGGTAGCTACCTTGATCTCGCTGAGCCCAAATGACCACCCTCTTTGCCCGCGACCCTATGCTCGATAGAGCAGCCAAGCTTTCACTAGAGAATCATTAGCCACTTAATCGACCTTGCCTCTTATCCGTCCCATCGAGCTATAAAATGCTCAAGAAAACAGCTAGGCAACCCTGATATTTATCACTAAATCGCTGAGACGAAACAACACTTGTACAAAGAGCCCCGTAAAACGGCATTTGGTTTGAGGTACGTCGGTTTCAAATTGGCTACGGTAGCGGCGTGATCAAGTAATGGTGGAGCTGGGCTGGGATCGATACTGTATTCGTGGCATATTTGTGGAGCTAATCAAATAGTCGAATAATGACTTGTTTATTCTGAAACAAGAGTGAATCCGTAGTGTCACCATCATGTGTATTAATAAAAGCGAGCTGCAAAACCTATGCAGAGAAGTCCACGATAACCATAAACCATAGAAACAGGTAGTTTTCACCTAATTTCCCTGTAACAATATTGCAGTTTGTGATGGATTAATGAAGCTGTGGGCACGTATTCACATTCTACTCAACGAAAACAATTTTTTGAGCTCAGCCCTACCTTTTCCACGTCGCGTTATTACAGTCTAACGTTCCTGGGTTTACCCGTCCATGTTTTGTAAACAGGTTCCTTCTCTCTGTGTCATCTTCGAGTCATTTGGCGGCAATGTCCTATGCAGCATTAATTTATCACGGTGTATAAAATAAGGCTTTGTTATATGTACGTACGCACCCCAAGCGTTTTGCGCTAGGGGCGCATACATCTACATGCCTATCCCGAACCCCGTCCTTATCCTCAAAGCTAAGTCTTATGGAATCCCTAACCCTGCTCCCTACCGTTTCAACCAAAAAAACAGGAGGTAAACAAAAAGAAAATCTGAAAGAATAATTAATTAAGACTGTTGTTAAGAATATTTCGGGAGTAGATCTCTAGCTCTGGAGACACAAAAGGAGTTAAAATACCTAGACCTACGGCAGAAAAACTAGGGGGGCGTACGTACTTGTGACAACATTCATAAAATAATGCCAGTCAGTATGCCGAGGAAGGCATAGTTTTGTGAGCTCGAGCATAGTGTGGGTTTTCTGTGTGTACGTTATATTATAGGAAAGTCTTATAAATCTTATCGTGTCTGATCTTAGCTAGTGTTACCCACGACACTCAATGTCGTGTGTCCTCTCCCCAAAACAAAAACCCCTTGTGCTTGCTGCAACTTTACTTTCACCAGCTATGCCACGTCTCCTTACATTATGCAAGGTGAGGTGAAGAACAAAGAGGCATAAAACAATATTTCCAATCAAACTTTTCCATTCAAATTGAAGAAAATGCGTCTTTTTCTTTGAGGTTCAGAAGAGTCAAAAATAATGTTAAAACTGGATTTTATGCTAGAAGGATGTTCCTACGCAATTTATCGTTAAAATCGAGGCGGCACACAAAGTTTCATAACTGTTGATCACGTGGTCACAAAGTTTTGGATGCCTTCATATTCACCCTCGACCTCTATTTTTGTTTTTGTTTTGTCTATCCTAGTTGATACTTTGCAGCTGAGAGTGGGGTGGGGTGGATGGGGGGGGGGTCTATTTTTAATATTACTGATGTAGTAGGGTGAGCTAAAGTAGGGTGGCTGCCGTGCAGTTCTGGCTGACAGTCAAACGGATTAGCTGGTTCGAAGGATGCAAAATACTCTTGCAGGTGTTGGCACGCTGCAAATAATTATTTATTACTATGTATCTCTTGAGCCAAACTGGCGAAGTTTGATGGGTCTGTGGTGCGGATTCACTAAAGTCAGAGGGAGATGCACACTGAGAGTTAACTAACTCGTTTAGGTGGTCTATTCATGCCATGCAAGTCTGAAAACTTCTGGACTTTGACAAGAATCATGAGAACTGGGCTTGAAACGGACATAGTACAAGTCACGCAGCATCAAACGTGGAATTGGGCTGGATATGTGGGAAGGATGAATGACAATAGCTGGAGAAAACGCTGCGCTGACTGACAAACAAGGACAGGAAGAAGCACAAGAATAAGACCAGGAAGAAGATGGCAAGACGACATGAGGAAAACATGGGACAGAGAAGAATAGAATTCATTATCAGAGGGCTGCAGACTGCAGTGGATGACCAGAGCCTAGATGAAAGGGGAAAGATGAAAGGACTAAAACCAGTTTTATCACTGTGTATCCCTTAAGTTTGTTACGAAGACCCACCAAGAATTCAAAAACATTTCTAACTTATGTACACCGGTGTAAGCAGAGAACAGCAAACCTATTGTCATTGTCATGACTAGATGGGTAACTTTAAAGACTCCGAACTCTAGGTCTTCAGTTATGCAGAGGCACAATGTTTTTCCAACATGTCTGGATGGGTGCCTCTAAGAACTCCGTAACCTACACTGTGTCATCAGTAGAGGTCAAGGTTTTCCTACATGTCTGGATGGGTGCCTCTAAGAACTCCGTAACCTACACTGTGTCATCAGTAGAGGTCAACAGTTTTCCAACATGTCTGGATGGGTGTCTGTAAGAACGCCGTAACCTATACTTTGTCTTCAGTTAGAGGCCAACGGTTTTACAACATGTCTGGGTGACACCTTTAACTTGTCTTAAGTGAATCAGACTTAAGTATTACTGTATTGCTAATTTTGATGTGGTCCAGCTGCATAGGGTATGAAGCAGTGGTGACCTTCGGGGTGGGGTGGGGGGTGGGGAAAGCAATGCTGTAGATGGGTTCCTTGATTCAGAAATCCCGCACAATCTATCAACTATTGATACTCCTTTAAAATGTAATAAAAATCCTTCACTGACAAGGATATTTAAGAATCGCAAATAGAGCAAGCTTACGAGTGCGCCAGACGTATTTATTCCAGTGTGTGATGGTAAACTTCAGCGTCGAATCTTTGTTTAATCCGCCAGAAGAGGTTCGAAAAAGCTTTTTAAAACAGCAAAAATGAAAGCATCATCGGCATATCAAGACAAACATATTTTTGCTTTTCCCAGCGATTGTGAATATAAGATTAACTTATTTGCAAGTTTTGCTGTTACCTGGTAATTTTATACTGCTACGTGTGAGAATCATCATAATCTGTTATGGCGAGTGGTCCACTGAATCAAGTCTGTTTTGTACTTGTATTTTGTATACTTCTTTAATCCCATTCGGGAAATTTGCCTTTGTGTCCTTGCAACCCAGTTACAACTGGAGCAGACACGACGTCGCCACAGTGCAGCGCCGGTCCAGGGGAGGGAGTGGTAGGGGTGAATTTTATTTAATTTTGCCCGGGCAGCGTCCTGTTCGGCCTGCTCTTTTCGATTTCCAACTGCCAAGGTATCTTTAACGTGCGCAACGTGCACACGGGCCCTCCGAGTTTTTCGTCCTTAGCCGATAAGACTAGGTGCCCGATCCTACCTCCCATAGCATCAGGGACAGGAAAATATGAGAAAAATACCCAAATTCCAACATGCTTGCACCGACCGGGATTTGAACCCGGTACCATCGGCATGAGAGGCGAGGGCGAGCACCTTGCCTCTAGACCACGGTGTCCCTGTTTTGTCTCGGTTTTAGTGAGGGACGTGGGCTGTTGAGTTGAAAGGGACCTGGTGCAGGACTGAATGAGTCTGGCTCGCTAACTGATTCCAAGAAAGCTCAAATCTAAGACAAAATTGACTCAAAACAGACTTGTCTTAGTGCGCCAGTTGACCTTCGTGTGGCTCCTTGCAAGTGAAGAGCGTTTTTTTTTCAAAAACTGGGTAAGTCAAATTTTGCATCAGTTACGGCCCCGTTCACATAGTCATTCAAAATTAGTGTAAGACGCGGTGAAAGAGTTCACTTAAAACTTTGCCAGGCCCCGCCTTTACCCGAATATTCAAAATTATTGCAGGGCGCGACGTAAAAACATTTACACCTCATGAAATATTACTTTTGAATGACTATCTGAAAGGAGCAATAACTCATGCAGATTTTGACTTACCGGGTTTTGGAAAAACACTCTTCAAGTGAAGACAGAAACTGCAAGACATTAGATAATTATGTACCTAGGAAACTGAAACAACAACAACAACAGAAATAGACGCAGCAAACAACAGCAACTACAACAACAGCAACTACAACAACAGAAATATAGGTAGAAAAGTACAACATGAACAGCAACAACATAGGCACACACACACACACATTGGTAATTGATTGGGAAAAAGAACTTTGTTGCAATGCAGTTCGATACCTCCATTAAAAAATACCAATGTCGATTCTGCTGTAAATGAGGACAACAACCCGAGCGAGTCCAAATCATGGCCAGAGACCTGGGAGCGGAAGTTGTGACTTGAAGAGGGAGAGAGATAACAGCAATCAGATGCTCTTGGATGTCCTTTTAAAGGTCTAATTTATGCTAGAGTGAAAATTAGATGGTCTTTCCACTTTGAACGCTAGCCAGACGCCCGTGTGAATCTAAAACTTTGGACTGAACGGAGAATAAAAATGGTCCATATTTCACGATCACTAGACCAAAGCTTGAAGAAAAAGAAACGAGCAAATTGGGGATATAATTGCTGTACCGAAACTGATTTCTTTGCAAATGTTTTGATGTGTGTGGTATTCTAAAGCACATTAATTTCTGTCTTTAATTTAAAAAAAAAAAAAAAGCCCGTAACAAAAGAAATATGTCTGAAAAAAGGCGGAAAGGGGGGGGGGGGGTTCAAGCCGATGGGAGGCTGGACGGGATGAAGTCAACATCAACATCCTAATAGTAAATGAAAGGGGAAAAAGAAGGAGTTGTGGATAGGAACGGGGAGAGAGGAGGCTGTATCCTGACGGGAACTGGGGAAATAAGAGGGGTGGGTGGACTTTGAAATGGGGAGGCAGGAGGAGAAGTATCTTGACAGCAAATGAGAAACAAAAAAAAGGCGGAGGGATTTGGATTATTACGGGAGGCGGTGGGGTGGGGTTTGTCTTGACGTTTTGCATGATTTCTTTTTAAACGAGGGAAAGTTCAACAAAGTTGAATTTTGGAGTAGGGAGATGTTTAATCTAAAAATTTAAGCAAAGAGGAACTCGCTCGTAGGACACACACGGATTTATCTTAAAAGGAATGATAATATTATATGACAACTGAGAGCAAAATGAGTAAGCATAGGACATATCTTGAATACAGTTGGGCATACAGGAATTTGGAAATGAAATTTGAACCAAAGAAATGGCATAAAAAAACAACCAACAAAAAAAAAAATTTTGTTAAAAAGATTAGGTGTTGAAGGCAAATTCGGTCCTGAACTTCCTTAGAATTAACTAGTAGCGAGACAGAATTGTGTCGGTGCCGTCAATGAGGTCACATCAACTCCACAGTCCACACCTGTCTCATACTAAAAACCCAGACAAACCAGACTTAACTCAGTGCACGACCGAGGTCACACTTAAGTTCCTGTCCAAATCTCACACGAAAAACCCAGACAAAAGAAACTAACTCAGTGCGCGTCTGGCCCAACACTTTGTGACAACCCCGGCTGTGACGCGACGGTATTTAAAAAAAAATAAAATTTTCTGTTGTTACTGGCGACCTTAGTTTTTGTTTGTCCTATCACCATTTTCTGAAACAACAACAAAAACAAACAAACAAACAAACAAACAAACAAAACTGGAGATTTTTTTGTATGCAGAAGAAATATAACAAAATTTAATGTACACTTTGACACTTGTTTAATTAAACTGCCTTGTGTCACATATCAAGCTTTTCCACAGTTCCGATTTATCCTCTTATCCTAATACTAAAGCCGTAAAAAGTTAACGTGGAATTTTTCAGTTGTACAAAAAGTGGAGTTGGAACAAAGAAGAATTAAGGTCGCGTACTGCACTGTCTAACTTTACTATTTTGTCAATCATTATGACCATTATTATTCCACAATTTTCTTGTCATCAGCTTCAGAATCAGCGGGGCGACATTAACACGAAAAGTACGGTTTTTAATAGTAACAATTGTCTCTGTGGGATCTTTGAAGAACCCTAACGGGCGTTGACGAGGAAAAACAAGAACAAGAGGAAGTAGAGGAAGAAGAAATGAAGAACAAAAAAAACCCCACTATGATAAACATTCATGGAGATGACAAGGTGAAGGTATATGTAAACGAAGAAGGTATAATATAGTTATAGAAAATATATCTTTAAAAAAGGAACTGTACCAACGAATAAAGTGATTCAGATATCGTTTTATAGAATGGGTTAAGCGATGAGAAAAGAAAAAAAAGCACCTAGAGATAAGAATGTTTGATGTCTCTTAATAGAAACAGTTTGAATCAGCTTTGATATCGGCAACACGGGTCTATGGTCATTATGATAACCTCATGAAAGGCAGTGGCTGTGGACGCCCATGGGTCAGAGAAAGCAAGAATGGATATCGCGTGAGCTGGGGGTATTAAGATTGCAGGTTTAAACGTCAAGATATTCTTGTGTGGGGGGGGGGGGGGGGTTTCCTCGTGCATTTGATATGTGTTGATGCCTGGAGAGACATGAATGTTTGTTGATTTTTTTTGTTCTTTCTTTTTTTGGACATTTTTTGGAGAGGGACAGCGGGGCAGATTATTTATTTCTGAGCGCGGACCGATATGCTGTTGATACACAATGTAATGTAATACAATGCACACTGATATACATGTAACGGTTGCATTTTTTAAAACCTGAAGTTTACATGATGTGGTAACATTTGAAACATTTTGAGGTTGACATATTGCCGTGATATTTAAAAAGTCGGGTGGTTCACATGTAAATAGGGCAAACATTTGAAATATTGTGTGGTTTACATGTACATGTGGTCATACTTGAAACATAATTTATGTGGTACTATTTGGAACATTAAATGTCGGTATTTGAAACACTATGTGCTAATATTTTGAAACATTAGATCTATGTAGTAATATCTGAAAGATTATTTAGTGATATTTCAAACGGTATGTGGGTTTACATGTACTTGTAGTAATATTTGAAAAATAGTATTGGGTTTACATGTACTAGTAATAGTATTTGAAACAGTATTGTATTTACATGTACTTGCAGTAATATTTGAAACAGTATTGGGTTTACATGTACTTGTAGTAATTATTTGAAAAATAGTATTGAGTTTACATGTAATGGTAGTAATGAAACAATATTGGGTTTACATGCACTTACAGTAACATTTGAAACAGTATTGGGTTTACATGTACTTGTAGTAACATTTGAACAGTATTGGGTTTACACGTACTTGTAGTAATACTTGAAACAGTATTGGGTTTACATGTATTTGTAGTAATATTTGAACATTATTGGGTTTACATGTACTTGTAGTAATATTTGAAACAGTATTGGGTTTACATGTACTTGTAGTAATATTTGAACATTATTGGGTTTACATGTACTTGTAGTAATATTTGAAACAGTATTGGGTTTACATGCACTTGTAGTAATATTTGAACAGTATTGGGTTTACATCTACTTGTGGTAATATTTGAAACAGTATTGGTTTTCATATACTTTTAGTAATGTTTGATGATACACATGTGGGATGTCTTCACTGGCATAGAAAATAGTGGGCTGACTTAGCCTGGTATCATAATCTATGGCCACATTTTATGGTCAAGATTTATAGTTAATAACAAAACCTATGGCAACAACTGTCCTCGCTGAAGCACTTCCATTTTTGAAACACACTCTTATTTAAGAACAACTACTCTATGATCTCACCCGGCCACTGATTCACTTTCCTATGGTGCACTTGTGTGCGGGACTTGCTGTGAACAGCAATAGGTCACACGGTAATGTGTGTTTGTTCTATCTCCATTTCTTGAACAACTGTAGATCTTTTAGTATGTAGAAGAGGAATAAGGGATGCACACTTTGACCTTATTTAAAATGCCCTGTGGCACTTATCAAGCTGTTTCACAGTTCCGATTTATTCTAACTCCTTATCATAATAACCAAAGTCGCAAACGTTTAACGTCGAATTTCTCAGTTGTACGTAAGAGGATTGGAACAAACAGGAGCTCTCGTAATGACTTGGTAGCCTAAAAGGTTGACAACAGTGATACACTGGCCAAGATAATTAAAATACAAAAAAATGAAAGCAAGCCTAAGTTAGACATTTATCTTCATCAAAACCTAGCTTGAGACCAGCTCTATCAACTCCTGAAAATTTCGTTTGTCTACAATCTACAACAACAGGGTAGCAAGTGGAGAATGCCTGGCAAGTCCATCTTTGTATATATAGCTTGGTGGTCTCGTCCACAGTATTCACTCCGCTCCGCTTTTTTACGGGAAAATGACGTGTGAAAAAGTAAAACACTCTTTATCTCTATAGTGGCGAGGTGCGGAACGAAACGGATGCTGTGGACAAGTATACAGAGGCAAAGAGTGTTTTATTTTTTCATACGTCATTTTCCGTAAAAAAGCGGAGCGGAGTGAATACTGTGGACAAAACCACTTAGTTTCCATTGTTTCTTTTGCCAAAAATCCTTTAGTTTAGCTGTTAATTTGTGCCTCATAATTATGTCACTTTTAGCTTTCCTGCCGACTGACTCCTTTTTTTTTTTTTTTTTAATTTCTTCTTTCCACAATCTCCTTACGAACCTTCTAACCCCTTAAATCACCACCGAAATTTATTATGAATGACCTCTGAACCATTTCCCTAACATTTACAATCTGGATAACAAATTTGTGCAGCCCCGCCCACTCACATCTTTGCCCTTCAGGTCACAAACAACGATTAACTTATTACGCGGCGCGCCAAGGAAAGTTCCTGATAAACATTTTTTTTACGTAATGGTATGCACGTAAATTCCCGGAGTCAAGTTTCCAAACTATGTTATAGACAATTTCCCACTACACTCTACCTCTTCTCTAACACCTTCATCGTACCATCAACGACAGATAAGGCTATTATCAAACCCGTTGCATGGGGTGCATCTCCTTTCCGAACTGTCAAATCGTTTCTACAAACGCCTGGTTTAAAATTACACAAAAGTTAAGTGCTACAAATGAAACCAAAAAGTACGCATGATTTGAACCAAGTGCTCTTGTAAAAGCTAGAAATGGTGAATGAAAACTGTTTCGAAAATTCTGAGAATTTCTATTAAAATAAATAGTATGATAATTATATCGATAAACCATATGCCAGGAAGGACGGTCGGGGAGGGTGTTTAAATCTGGCAACCTGAAATAAAGGGAAAAAGCAAAGAAGAAGCCGCAAGCGAAGCTATTAAAACTCGCACTCTCATACACGCGCAGAATTTCAAAATAAAGATAGGAGAAACGTTAGTACATCATGTTGGCGCGCGCCTGCTTTGGCAGACGTCAGTTTTCTACGATGCCAGTGAGGCGACCGGGTTCGGTTGGAACCGGGATTCCCCGCTGCGAGAGGTCGGGTGATATCGGTAATAATCAGGTATAATCGTAAGTCCTATCAGGGTTAATCACTGTGTTATCGCCCAGCACTGTATTTGCCTGCCTGCCACCCTCGTTTTGCGAGGAAGTTCATAACGCCAGGCCACATTATTATTATTATTTGTGATATCTTTCTTCCTATTTCAAAGAGAGGGAAAAAGCACTGAAGACCCGACAGGGATGACGGAAAGAAGGGGAGAATGGAAGCAAACAACAAAACGAGAAAAGTTTGAAGAAAGCCCGTTTCAAAAACAGGAGGAAAATGCTTATTTATTATATATATGCCAAAAGAAAATATTCTATTCATCAAGAAACAATGTGAAAGAATAAAACACAAATATTTTATTACACCAAAAATAAAGGTAAGTGAACGGAACACAAAATAAGAGACAAAGAAAGGCAGAGAGAAACAATCAAACAAAACGGGTAAAAAGAAATAAGGAAAAAAGCACTCACCCATATACTCACAGAGACAGAGAGCAAGGAAGCAAAGAGAGAGAGAGAGAGAGAGGGAGACAGAGAGAGAGAGAGAGAGAGAGAGACAGAGAGAGAGAGAGAGAAAGAGAGAGAGAGAGAGAGAGACAAAGAGAGACACAAGCACACACACACAGGTAGATTCATACAGAGACGGAGACTAAGAGAGAGAAAAAGAAATACACGCACACACAGATTCATACAGAGATGGAGACAGAGAGTGAAACACACAGGCAGAGAGAGAGAGAGAGAGAGAGAGAGATTAATGCAGAAAGAGAGAGGGAGGAGAGAGGGGGAGAGAGAGAGAGAGATTCATGCAGAGAAAGAGGGAGAGAGATATTGGTGCAGAGACAGAAAGGGAGACTAGACAGAGACAGAAAGAGAGAGAGACAGAGAGAGAAACAGAGAGAGAGAGACGAGCGAGAGAGATTGAGAGATTCATGCCGAGACAAAGACACACACACACACACACACACACAGAGAGAGAGAGAGAGAGGCGTGAGAGAGAGAGAGAGAGAGAGACACACACACAGGGAGAGAAAAGATCAAAAAGTTCTAAAGATCCGGCTATAATTTTTTGTACCAAACTCATCCGAAATTAGAGAAATTCAAACCATTGTCCTGTCCTCATTGACACCTCAGCTAATTACATAGTTCCAGACACGCATGTAATGGCACCTCACGCGGATCGAACAGGAATTCTTTTGTCTTTAACCACCGCCATTGACAGTCTACGTATTTTCCCACTGTGTCAATATCGTGAGACCCCCCGCTCTTTTTCGTTATTTCGACATTCCTTGATTTGATGTGCGCTGATTGTATTGCACTAATTTGGTCTATCTCATAACACTTTAAATGTCACACAGAAAGTTTTAATAGATCCAACTGAAATGCGTCAATATACCTGAATTTAAGACGGCATGACTGTCATTTACGCTTCATGAACTAGGAATAGTTTATGTTGCTGTACTTTGACAGTAAGATCATTGTTTGAGATGGTCTGAACAGCACTGGATTTACGTCAAACAAGAGTAGCGGAAAAGATTTCTGATGTATGTCTCCTTCAAACTAACACACAGAAGGAAAAAGTCAAATTATGGCAAAGAGAAAAAGCTGTATGTAGCAAAGCCTCTCCTATTTTGACCTGTTTCAAGCCTTGCTGCAACCCCATAGATTTCCGTTTTTTTTTTTTTTTACGATATTATGAAAGGAGAAAAAGAAAGGCAAGAAGATTTTAAAAATAATAAATTAGGCATAGTAAAGCAGATACGAAGACAGCTTTGAATACGGTCACCGTGACTCATTTGACCTGTATGGGTTAATATGGCAGAGAAAGGGGGATGATGTGGGAGACATCTATTCTAAACTAAGGACGACCACGACCCTGCTTTCATTAATTGTCAAACTCCACTGCTTTTTTTTCTCCCCCTCGTCTGTCTCTGTCCAAAGAATGTTCTTTTTGACGCGTTGTGAAAATACACTCTAGACATGTCAGATTCGAGATCCCGCTACTTGAACAGCTGAATAGAAATGAGAGTATGCTTGACAAGCCATCGAGGATTTATGACCGGGGGTAGGCGATATGCTGAACGCTCCAAAGAATGCAGTCTATCCGGGCAATTTCACTTTTCACCGCCCCAGTGAGTCCTTTGAGCAATGGGCGTCCAAGGAAATGAGCTGTTCTGGAAAAGAGTGAAGAGACCTTGTGTGCGATAAGAATCTCTGCCAATGAAGTGGCAATGTGTTTTTTTTTTTCTTTTGCTTTTCTCCCAAGGCACATGGAGATATACGGCGGCGACATGGCAGAGACAAATCACAGGCCCTGTTATGAAACTGCACAAGTGCATTCCCACAGCCGCGGATGACGTGTTCTTTCTTTTTGTATATTTTTCGTTCAAATTTTCTATAAATTCCTTAAAGAAATTTTGTTTTATCTATTGATTAGGGAGGAGAATACAATATTTCAGAAGTTTGCCCCACTGTAAATCTATTTAACATGAAGCAAAACAGTTTTCAAGATTTGCCATATAACGTAAAGCCCGAGACTTTTGTCCTTCGTGGGCGTGAGGGTACGGCTTTTTGGCCCTGATTTACTCACCGTAAGCATAACGCCATTGTACTTTATTTACTGCTCAGAGAAAATTGAATCTGATCCAGCGATATGAGACACAAATTATTAGCTATGAGATAAGAGAAAATGGCACGACATAAATATTTAAAAAAAAAAAACTAAAAGAAAATAATAGTGGGCCAGTTTTTGCTTAACGTGTGCATAACGTTACTACATTGTATTTACCGCTCAGAGAAAATTGAATCGGATCTGGTGGTATAAAACAGAAATTATTAGCTATGACGATGGAAAACGGCAAAGGTATCATTACCCTGTGATCTGACGGTACAAGTCGATGTCCAGGGTGTATCATTACCGATAGTATTGTACCCCCACAGAGTGCTATACACTGTGGATTCTGCCCGGTCTCCCACGCTGCTGTGAATGTCAGAACTCAATAATTAGCTGATCTGCGTCAGCGTTTCTTATTAACGCACGCACATGTTATCAAATAAGACTTATTCAAAAGTCCAATGCACGAACAATGATGCTATTTTTGTCCAATTTTACGCAAGTGGTATTTAAAACTGTTCTTATCTTCTTTTTAAAAAACAACAACACTTGTATATGACTTCTGTTATCCTAGACCCTGTATGTCAAACCTGACTTCATTTCTCTATATCTGGAATTATTCGTTTTGACTCACCTTTGAGACAAGGCAAAATTATACTTTTAATAACAGATGAAGTGTAACAAGAATAATGCAACATTTATTTTCAATTTGACTAACACGGAACAAGAATCAAGAATACATAATAAAAACATAATTTTGACAGTAAGATCATTGTTTGAGATGGTCTGAACAGCACTGGATTTACGTCAAACAAGAGTAGAGGAAAAGATTTCTGATGTATGTCTTCTTCAAACTAACACACAGAAAAATGCCAATGAATTACATTTTTAATGTTTTGGCGGTTTTGACCGAAACACAAGTTTTCTCTCAAGATCTCTTTTATTGTAGCTCTACCAAAAGTTCCATTTCTTCGCTTTTAATTTTGTTTCTTTCAAAGATGTCCTCTGTTATACGTGGCACAGCCCTGTACAAGTGGCTCTAATGGGGGGGGGGGGGGGGTGCATATCAATACCAACTTTCTCCATTAGTCTGTGGACTTCTTCCTGATAACCCTCGTTTTCCAGTTTTTGGACTGTAACTATTTAAATATGAGATCAAATTTCCTGTAGTAAGCTTTTCTACCGAAACGATTTCTTGCTAACAAGGAGAAAGGAATAAAATTTCTGCATTTCTTGTGTCTTTCAAAAGCTCACTGTTATGAAATGATGATCATGACAGTGAGCAAGCTTTGTCTCTCAATTCGGACAGTTCAAACGACGCGGATCTGATAGTGGTTTTGTTCACAATACTGATAACTGTAAAAATCATAACTTGCAGTAGTTATATCTTGGAGGATAAACAAAATCCCATATATTACACAGTCTTGCACACCTACCGAGCAAAGGAACAAAACGAACAGTAGCAACCATCTCATCAGTACCATGACAACAGAGTGTAAACATAATTTAAAAACAACAACAACAACACAAAACATCATCAGCAGTCGATACCAATTTTGCCGGGAGCCATCATGTAAAATACTGATTTGCAAAAGCAAGGAAATAACTATAAGACGGAAGCCCGCATATAAAATGCACAGGAAAATACTAGGCATGGACAATTATACAAGGCGAGAGCTCATCCCATGTTTTCATAGTTGTCAAGTGGTGTCTCTCGCCATTCAGAATTATGCTATGTCTTGGAAACTGCATAACCTCAGCCTGTTACGCCTCCGGAGCCAATGACATACTGGTATGTTATTCGCGTCTCTCTAGACTGACGCAGTTGCCATAATAGCTATTATACACAGCTTTCTCTTTCATGTCATCACGCGGTACTTTGGCGTCAACGTCGATGTCAAGCTGAGAATTTTCTTAGAATTGAACTGATCGTGTTGGTCTTGTGATTTAGAATGTACAGCAGTTCCACTGTATTATTATCTGAAAAGAAAATGTGCAGATCTACGCAGGCGTAATGTCTAATCAAAACTCCTCACGCCGAAATACGCAAACAAACAAAGCTAACGGACAAAGTAAAATTCATGCTACAACAAAAGTGGAACTGGGCTGGACATGACTGTGGGAAGGATGGATGATAATAGATGGACAAGGCGCTGCACGGAATGGCAACCATGGGCAGGAAAACGAGGATGACCAGGAAGAAGATGGCAGGATGATATTACAAAGAGAGGGGGAACAACACGGATGAGGAAGACATCATACAGAAAGGAATGGACGTCATTGTCGGAGGGCTACATCCTGCTGTGGATGGACAATGCCAGGGTGAAATATCCAAAATCATTGATTCAAAAGTGTTTTGACAACAACACTGACGTCTTCACAAAATACGCCGTGTATGTTTTACATAGAGCACGCCTTGAGTCAGTCATACCAGTGACTTCCAAGTGGGCTTCGTGTATAGGAGGGCTCCACACTAGGGTAATTTAGTCTTGTTAAGGACATACGACAGCACATTGCATCATACACCTAATACGACATTTGCAGGTTTTACAGAAAACAGCAACAATTATAATTCTTGGCCCTCGCATTGCCTAAGCCAGGCCCTGGTTTTACAAATTGTCGAAGTACTAAGTATCACGCTACACAAATGATACTAATGCTTTTTTCATTACAATATTATAAGCTTTCTACCTTTCTCCCTGGGAACGCTGTCCGATGTTGGACAAGTTAAACATTGTATTTTAATATTAAAAGTTGCAAAGTGAAACTTTTGATATACCGGAAAGGATTCTCAGACATTGTCCTTAAGAATGAAAGCTATTTTCAACTGCTTTCTCTCATGAATGACGGGGAAATCACCGTGTCCGTCAGTTCATGGACAGTGCCCTAAATATCGTGTACTAATAACAATCTAGACAATGTTAATCAACGAAAAATAATAACGTACGACTGATGACCTCTTTTGCTCGGACTTTGACTTGATAAATCTTTTAAGCAAGGTGAACATGTGCTGAAGACCACAGACTAATAAATTAACCAGACTGGAAACACAAGCTTCGGGCTGTGTCATTTTTTACGGAAGTTAATGAGATGCGGCCGTATAACCAACATGGCCGCCGCTCGGGAAATTCCGATTCTAGTTCTATCTGCAGTAGAAATTTCTTTTTATTTGTCAAGATTGTTTGCACATGTATTAATAATGCATTAACTTGCCTATCCTTTCATTTTATTGTCTACAGCTGCCTTTTTTTTTTATTGTTATAAATGATGACCGTATGGACTTTTCTGCATTGTAGCGTCGGTCGCAACCGTAAACCTACAATGGCGGACCTTTCGCTGTTTTGTGACGTCACACAATGGGCTCATCCAGTCTGGGTATTTTCCTAGTCTGTGCTGAGGACAACGAAAGCTTAATAGATCTAGATCTATGTCTACTTCTAAAACTCCTAAAACTATTAGAGACTTTGATGTAGCAGTCCAGGTCCATTAATGCCTTGTAAACCACTAGCTAGTATAAAGCAACCATTTTTTCCCTAGCTCTCAGGTGTGAAAATTTGATTACGATGATTAAAAAAATAAAAAAAGTAATATTTACTTTGTTTTGAAAAAACCAAAACAAAACCAGCTTTAATAATTACACTTGGAACAAAGTTAAAAATGTTGCAGAGCTCCGTTTTGGAAAAAATGAAAAGAAAAAGTTACATTAAATGTCAAAAGAATTAGAAAGGAAAAAAAGCATTATTATTATTTAAATGACCCCCTGTTCCTGTAGAAAGTTTGGACCTGAAGTATCTGATCTGGCTAATAGCTAGATCCCAAACTGTAACCCATTCGCTGAATATCTTTCCGCTAACACAAGGGAACTAGTGTCAACTTTGGTTTTTAAAATCAGTTCAAAGCCTTGCCACGTGGAACGTTATTGGACCTTGTCTTTTAAGTTTAGATCTGCCAACCCAAATACATAGCCAGGTTTGGTTAAAATAGACCCAAAGCTCTTCCGAATTAGGTTATCTGGACAGCAGAAATAGACGAAAACTGGTAGCACGTCTCTCTCTTTGTAATTATTGAGACTTTCACTTTACAGATACTCTTAAATGTATCATCAAATCAGCCTTAACTCACGCCTTGGTCAGGACATGAGTATGGACGGAAATGATAAACATGTACCTGTATTTTTACATATTTTTGTGCTGTGCGACTGTTGTTCATATTAAATTTGTAAGTCATTGTTATTATCGCATTGTCATATTCAGTCTTTTGCTGAGGATTTGCTGTTTCAATCTGGCTACTGACCGACGGGCAGTGACCGTAAATATTTAGAGGCTAGACTGCTTTTGACAAATTAAAACATGGAAAGCAGTGCCGAGCGGCGGTTATGAATTTGCACTTAATGAAGGCGCTTCTGTTGTATGAAAGAAAATACTGTGGGCTAGTCTGGCTGCATGGACAGATATTGCAGGCTAAAGTAAAAAAGGAAAAGAGTTTCGAACTCCCCAACTGTCCGGTCACTAAAGCTTGAAACCTGTCCGTAGTCCTGTTACTATCTCTAACCCTAAAGCTTTGGTTTTTTTAGTTGAATGGGTGAGAGTTGGTGTTACGGATAAGATTAGGTTTAGGGTTAGGGATACGGACAGGGTTGGGAATAAGCTTAAGATCTCTCTTTCCTAAGAAATAATAATGAGGAAAATGTTAAAAATAACAATTAACAAGGAAGAAGAAACGGAAGACCATTCAAAATTCAGGGTCAGCTGAAAAGAACGCAGCTGACCTATTTATGATTAATTTGCTGCCTGGAATCGCAGATAAATGGTCGTATTGACTTAACATTTAATATTCTATACTGATTTAGTAGTCTATATTTTTAAAAAATTGTTTAATTGTTTTGTTGGCTCAATTTTTCGAACCTTCTTTTTCTCGGCCGAAGGTTCAAACACCGAAAGCTTGATTTGTCTTCCCTTTTCCTTTGTGTTTTATTGTATCGTGTTGGTATTATTTCTTACCGGAGGTTTTGCTACTTTCAACTTTTTCTTTTTGCCGCATTTTGACCTGGCCTGATTGGAGACGACCATGAGAGTCAGACAGAGTGTAACCTTTGACCAGACAGACGAGCGTTCAGACGGGCAAAGGTATGTAATGAAAGTGAACGCAAGAGCTGTTATCAGGTTATCAGTGTGTCAGGCTATCAGCCGGTCATGGTGACTGTCACTGATAAATCGGCATTCATCAATGGTTAGAATGCAAATAAGTTTGGGTTGCAGCTTTTGTGTTTTACGACCCTAATTAAAAGATTTCATAAGAAGCATCTTTACTCAGTACGGCAGCATGAATAGGGAAATTGAAACAAAAGTTCAGAAAGCAAATGCAGTGACTTGTCAGCTAGCCCCTCTGCTATCACACCCACATATACTTATGGATACAAGGCGTCAACTTACAAGCTCCATTTCTATACCAGCGCTTTGTTATCAGTGCCAGACATGGACACTCAGCTAAAGACATAAAAGAAAAATAACAGCTTGCGAGATGAAGTGTCTCAGAAAGACAATGAACGTCACATGACGACACAAGATCAGAAACGAAGTCATCAGTGACAATGTAGGACTGCGCCATGTCTAGAACATAATAAAAAAACAAAGACTGAAGTGGTCTGGTCACCTCATGTGGCTTCCGAGCTAAGAGCCAGTACACTGTTTCGTTCTTCAATTTGTACAACCAGAGCTGGTGACAACGACCTACTTAAATCTTCAGGACCAGGAATATCGGTAATCAGCTTTTATCTGCCCCAGACGGACAGGTGTTCAAAACAAGTGAAAGTCAAAGGTGGGTGGACCACTTACTTATCATGTAGAGTCCTCGATCAGTGTGTAACAATAAAAGGTGATAATAGCCACTAGTATACGGGTCAGAAAGTGAAATCGCATAACAAATTGTTATTGTCAGCCTGTAGGCGGGAGAAACTCACCTACCGTACTTACTTTCGCACCGTCTCGACAAGTAAAGAAGCCAAAGTTCGAAACATTTCGGCAGCATTACGGAAAAAATGCCGTAAATGAAAATCAATGTCAAATTCAGTTTTTGGGGGTCATTTTTATAGAAATTAAGTGCTTTCTATCTGGGTTATCATTTTTCTGTGAGTAAAAGTTTGTCCTGGTTATCACAACAGAATAGGGAACTACCAGAAGCGAAAGAAGCCCACTTTTCATGACCACAAGAAGTAAGCGCACCCCCATTTTGGGTGAAATGCAACTTTACTTGACTTGATCGGCGGTAAACAATTCTACCCGTTTGTGCATTTCCACGGGGAGTTGGAGCTTACAAACGGCTCTAAATAGCTTCAATCATTTTCTTTGAATTCTTGTTACCGCCTTGACCGACTTTCCCAATTTGGTGGAAGTGAGATCTCTCTCCAAATACATGCTCTCTGATGTTACATTAAACATCGTTGCGCGCGTTCCTAGTTACCAACAATCGGTCTCATCCAGAATGGCGCAGGGTAGTCAAAATTGATGATGTATTCTTGCTTTGTGTTGGTTCTGGTAGTATCTGATCTCTATTCTGTGGGTTATCGTAAAATGGGAATAAGACGAAGAATCAAGCAATGCTGAATCCGAAACATTTCTTGCGTCTCCTGTAAAAGTTTGGTTTTGGTGTATCCAGTATTAAATTTTTTCCAAAGGCTGTTGTTACTTGTATGTACACGCCCGAAGCGTTTTCAGCAAGCGGCGCATACGTATACGTACCTATCCCTAATCCAATCCTTATCCTCAACCCTAAATATCATCGAATCACACTGCCCCCTACCCTTTCAACCCCCACCCCCAAACAAAAAAAAACCGAGAAGGAAAACAAAAAACAATCTGAAAGAATAATTCATTAAGGCTTGGTTTTGGTTAATTTGGTTAGGAGCATTTCGAGAGGAGCTCTCTCGCTCTGGAGTCACAAAAGGCTTTAAAATACCTACCCAAGGCGCTAAAAAACTTGGGGAACGTACGTACCTGGAACTACATTCTTTTCCATAACACGGCGGAATTTTGTTTGAGAGGGTTTTCTTCCACTGATGATCTCCAGTTGTCTTTGGTAAGACAAAGCGAAAAATGGTAACATCATCACCGGCTTTGATAATATTTTCTTTGTAATGCAAACCTTGCAATTTTCCTTTCTTCTTACTGTTGCTAGTGAACTGAAGGGTCGGTTCACAACCCTTTGAAGCTGGGTTTTCATGTGCACGGAAACGGAAACGGCAGCGGAAAAGCCAAAAATGCATGAAGGAGTGAAGAATGCATGTAACAAGTCAGAAGAGCTCTAGAGCTGGGTTTCCATGTGTGCGGAAACCGCTATGGAAACATTCTTTCTTAATTTCACTCCTTGAGGGCTTTTGTCGTTTCCGTTACCGTTTCCGTACACATGAAAACGCAGCTCTAGAGCTCTTCTGATTTTTTACATGTAGCATCTAGCTTACCTTGGGTGATCTTTAGTTTACAGTGCCCTTAATATGTTGTTTTTACACTGGAAACTATTATTGTTAATGTTATGTTAGAAGTTACTGCGTGGGTTTCTTGTTATTTATTACTACGTAACTGTATAAGTTTGCGAATTATAGTTTTTCTGTCTTTGTTTCTTTCAGTTATTTCTATATTTTTTCTTTCTTTCCTTTTGTTATTTCTAAATTCTTTCTTCATTTCGTTTATTATTTCATTTCTCTCTGTCTTTCGTTCTCCCCCCCCCCTACCCAGCAAAACAGATGGGTATGGTTGGTTTGCTATTTCTCCTTCAGACACTCGTGCAATCAGCATGCAAATCCTGGGTTCTTTGAAAAACAGGGTGATTAGCCAGAGAAATAGAGTAGAATCAACAAATAAATTTATTCTGATTTTGTAAATTTATTTCCTGTGCAAATCTTTTGCAGTCTCAACAGCTTTTTGTAAACAAGTGAAGGGCTGATCTGTGCAGTGCAAGCCTTGGCCGGTAATTTTGTATTTGCTGGTCCCCAACGCATTGTTTTTAGAAGAATGTTCTTACAAGTACGTACGTCCCCTAAGTTTTTTGCCCTAGGGCTACGTATTTTAAAGCCCTTTGTGACTCCAGCGTAAAAGAACTCCTCCCGAAATGCTCCTAACATTATAGTAACAACAGTCTTAATTAATTACTTTTTTCATATTTTCTTTTTGTTTTCCTCCTGTTTTTTGGTTGAAAGGATAGAGGGTAGGGTTAGGGATTCGATAAGATTTAGGGTTGAAGATAAGGACAGGGTTAGGGATAGGTACGTACACGTACGTGCTCCTAGCTCAAAACGCTTGGGATCCGTACGTGCATTACAACAACAGCCTTTTTTGGAGAGGGTATTTGAGGCTAGAAACGCACTGAGTCAAGCCCAGTTTACTCGGTTTCAGTGTAAGATATGGACTATCTAGTTACTGGCCTCGCGCAATGGCAAGAACGAAGCAAGTCTGACTCGTTGGTTGACTCAAAGGAAGTTCAAGACAGAATCAAAAGCGACACTGAACAGGCTTAAATCAATGCGCTTCGAGTCTAAACGCTACATGTCCCGTGACTGCATTTTTGAAAAATTTGGAGAAATGGACATAGTTTCTGATCATTTGATTCATTCATAGCACCAAGGTTAATATTGTCCACACATTAAAAATCCACCATAATCCCAACTTCCACATTATTAAAACATGTCCTGAAATGTAGCCAAGATGTTGATTGGTGATGGAGACTTTCGTTTGTTTTGAGTTCATATTATTCTATTGGATTGTTAGTGTCTCAGTGTATTTGACCACTAGATTGAGAGGGGACGGACAGTTAATGCTTGTTGTTGCGATGATTGTCACGAGTGGAGTGAGCGATAGTTAATAATTACGGGGGGAAAGGAGGAGAGTAAAATTAACGCACGTAGACAAGTAAGGGAAAGCGTGCATGTTATGAGTGGTGGGGATCTGAATGAGGCGAGAGCGCTGTATTACTATCACTGCAAGTTAGAACGTCCTAAAGAGCGCACGCAAGAGAAAGCCCAGTGGGCGAACATAAGGGGAGCAGTCGGAAGACTAGTGAGAGAGTTTTTCCAGTGATGACTGGTAGGTGAAACGATGATTGATAATTATGATTGATGTATTATATTCGTCTATTACCATGATGTAAATAAGTATATGTGAGGAATGTGGAAGTCCTTGATATTGGATATAGCAATGTGCGCCATGAGCGATAGATGTAAGTTGAGTTCATGGATTTGTAGCACGAGTGAGTATTGTGTACTACGATGGAGGTGTGTTACCGTAAGATGTTTGGTGAGTGAAATGTGAACTATTGTGTGTAGGCTTCATGGGTTGTAAGGAGAGGTGGAGTGAATAGAAATGGTATGGTATTATACCAATGTAATGTTATTCTTGTAGGTGTCGGGGACGGGCCGAAGAGCCACCTCGGTGAGCACAGGGGATAGGCCAGCATAGGGCCGGAGGCCACACATAGGCCAAGAGGGAGGCTGTCGGTGCAGGACAGTAGAGGCACATAAAGTCGTGGCAGTCTGGCCACGGACAGGGACGTAGATATGAGCGTGAATGTGGTAATTGAAATGATAATGTACTATTGCCATGTTGATGGGCTATTGGAATGATAATGTACTATTGCCACGTTGATGGGCTATTGAAATGATAATGTACTATTGCCATGTTGATGGGCTATTGAAATGATAATGTGCTATTGCCCTGCTGAGGTGCTAGGGGAATGCTAAGGTGTTATGGCAATAGGAAGGTGATGTTGAGAGACTGCGGTGCCAGTGAATTATTAATGTGCTATTAAGACCCTGAGGGGAGAGGCTGAGGCCGAAGTGTCTTTAGGAAGTAACTACCGGGTTGTGGATCCGAGGAAGAGTGCACGTGGGAATAAGGCCGTTGTACGGCAGTTAAATTCAATAATATAATGTATGTAATTGCGCTATTATCTGTATAATTATGTTTAATAAATGTGTGAGTCTGATGGGTTGTTCTGTTAAGTGTTAAACTTGTTCGTTCGTGATTGTTGTCCTGTCATAACTTATTACATCTCCCAGTCTGGGATTTGTGACAATGATCAAAGAGAAAGAGAGAGAGAGAGAGTGAGAGACAGAGAAAAAGAGAGACAGAGAGAGAAACAGAGAGAGAGAGACAGAGAGACAGAGAGAGAAAGAGAGAGACAGAGAGAGAGAGAGAGAGAGAGAGAGAGAGAGAGAGAGAGAGAGATGAATACGTAACGATACACATCTAACTAAATCCGGACCTGAAGATCAGCATTACTGAAGCTATAAATCTCAAGGCTAGTGCACTGAGTGTAGCCTGTTTTACGTCGCATTTAACTCCAACTTGGAACTTCCTTTAAATCAACTAGCTAGACTGACTTGTTTGGGGGACGTGTTGGTATAGAGGCAAGGTGCTCGCCTGTCATGTTGAAGGTACTGGGTTCGATCCCCAGTCGGTGCAGGCATGTTGGAAATTTGTTTGGGGAAAAATTCCTGTCTCGGATCCTATGGTAGGCCGGGACTAGCACCTAGTCTTCTGGGATAGCGACGAAAAACTATTAGGGTCCAAGAGCACGTTGAAGACGTCAAGGATATCTTGGCAGTTGAAAGTCGAGAAGGACAGACCGAAAAAGACAGCTGCCCAGGCAAAATTCTAAAAAAAACTAATCCCTACCACAAAAATAAAAATAAAACAACAACGACAACTACAACAAAACACAAGCAAACAAGAAAAGTGAAGTGTAAATGTCACAGGTAGCGAACGTCCTAAAACAGAGACCTGAACACTTGTCTTGTATCGGTCTCACTCGTGCGCGACGTCAAGTGTAACTCTCTAGTTAACAAAATCGAGGCAAAACAGACTCGTCTCAGGGCGCTACGGGCCCCAAACTTTGTATGTTCAGAAAACATGCCCTGCACGCAGGCACACTCTTTATAATTGTGTCAGTTTGATTTTCGTGACTTTTGTGATGAACACAATAGTGTCGGAATGCGAATTGTGATTTCAAGCGAAATCTTTGCTCGAAACCGCAAAAATGTTCGGACATTTCTGATGTGTGTAGTTTGTGTTCATACATGCAGAACGGTAGTCTCTTCACACGTTGTTCACACTGCGCACGAATGACAAGCTTCGACTTCCAGCTACCAAGGTATCATTAACGTCCTCAACGTGCACACGGGCCATCCGAATATTTCGTCCTTATTAGAGAAGACTGGTTGCTCGATCCTACCGTCTTTAGGACCAGGAAAAGGCAAATATGAGAGAAATTCCAAAATTTCAACATGCCTGCGCCGACCGAGAATCGAACCAGATACCATCGGCATGAGAGGCAAACACTTTACCTCTAGACAAAATACCCCCTTTGAAATACAAAGTTACAACCAAGCCATTGTAATACAGCTTTCGCCTCACATTCACTCGATTATACAACAGACAATACTTCTGAAATTATACTTCTTTATTATTTTGAACTGCTGAAATTTCACTTCTCACATCAAAACATTCAAATACTTTATAATTATTAAATGTGTAATCACAACAGACTTGTAACGGTCATGCAATAATTATAGATTCATTTCATCATAAATATCTGTAGGGAACGAATGCCCTGGTCAATACAAGAAATAAATAAATAATAACCACGAAAGCGTAGCATAATTTGATAAACAACAACAAACAAACAAACAAACAAACAAAAAACCGAACTGAGTATCGATATTGGTCAGGTATGGATATTATCTAAATAAGAAACAAGTCTCACTATTATACATGTTTATATAAGGATAGCTATCAAATGAAAATCATGAACAATGCACTCAATGAAAAAACAGCCAACAACTAAACAAACTATGACATCACAAAAACAGGGCTCTGAAAACAAATACAGTTTTTGATTTTCGTTTTTTTTTTTTTTTCAACCAAGAAGCCCCATCAACAATTACAGATACTGGCAATGGTACTGAAATGTATGTCGTTAATTAATATATAATATAAAGAGATAAGTCCTTCTCTGAATAAAACAAAAACGTGAGAGAACAGTCTATCTATCTATCTATCTACTTACCTATCTATCTATCTATCCATCTATCGATCTATCTATCTATAGGTCCGTCTGCCTCTCTGTCTGTCTATTTGTCTGTCTGCCTGCCTGTCTGTCTTCATAGCATAGCGTCCCCTAAGAATGGCAAGGTTCTCCCGTCAATTTTTGAGAAATGGATGATTGAAGACTCATGTACTCATAGCTTATAGTGGTACTTCTTTTTTTTTCTTTTTCTTTTTAGCAATACCTACCTATTACACGCCGTAATTGCTTGATATTTTTACAAACAATAGAGTAGTAGGCCTGTAGCCTGTAGTAGAAGTAAATTGTGCAGTGTGTAACTCATGTCAGCCAAAAAGTGGAGATGCAAGCTTGTCATTCTAATGGGACGATAATTGTGTCTGTCTGTCTTTCTACACATCTACCTACACACGTGCCTATTCTATTTCTCTACATTTATAATAGTTTAGGCCGCTGCCCGGGCAAAATTTAAACTAAAAATTAATAGATTAAAATTCAGCCACATCACCTCCCCCCTCCATATCTCCAACCAAAAAAAAAATAAAAATGTTTATAATTCATTATTAATTATTAAAAATAGGGAGAACCCCTAAAGGCAGACTACACGGAGGAATGCACTTCCTGCAACACTGTTGATTCCACGCGTATCGACCATGTCGTTCCAATGGATCAAATCAACACTGTCGAGAGGGGGAAAGTGCACATTGGGCTAGGCACTTTCTCCATACCCACAGCCCAGGCATGCAGCACAAAAACTATTTAGCTGCTGACCGTCTGCCAAGACGAAAAGAGCCAATTATTATTATAGTTTAAAACAAATGACCTACAACAAACGAATAAGAGAGACAAACAGAAAATGACACTAATTCAGAACGATACATAAATGAATTAAAAAAAAAAAAAACCCACACAAAAAAAAAACTGCCTGCATCTCTGTGAATATATTCTAGCATAATACTATTCAAACAAACCAATAATATCATCAACAAAACAAGAACTTTGAGATCTTCAAAGCTATGCTCTATAAATATCTTTTTTGTTTTTTTTTGTACTTACGCCGAGATGTATTACATTAATTTGTAGTATATCATGAATGATGAAGCATTGGACAAATCTAGAAACAAGTTGAAACTTTTTTTGTGGCCTTTTGTCTAATCTCGAAGTCAAATTCAATTCTTGGAGACAATTAATCAGCGAAACACCAAAAACCTTTACGTTTAGAAACTAGAAAAAGAAACAAACAAGAAGCCCTATGAAATAGATAACGAAACTTTCGCCAGTACCAAGGAGCCCTCGCACGCAATTGTTACATACGAAATCATAAAACTGGACTCAAAATGTAACAGGTTGCTAGCAACATGGCAAATGCCTCAGAAGTTCGTTTAGTTCTCTGTGTGCGAATGGGAGTCTACGAACATTCTTGTCTGTTTCTATTTGAGTTTTTAATCATGTTTGATTTGGATACATTCTCAGACAATATTACAGACATCACAAATAATAAATAAGAAACATGTATAAAACATAAAAGAGACGCCACTTTTGATTTCCAGTACGATCCCCACGCTGTACAGCATAAATAGCCCCAAATTAAAGTCAAACCCACGTACATTTTACTAGTTTCGATACAAATATAAATGCAACCGCCAGCTTAAAATCCTTACCAAGTTAGCAAGGTTTTAAACCGTTAATGATAAATACGTATTTCACACCCAGGTAAAAATACAATTTACAGGTGCATGTCTATGCCGATAGATTAAAAAAAAATAAAAAATCTCACAGTATGTCACTGACCTTGAGTATAATACAACTTCTCAAAAACACACAGAAGAAATTAAAAGTGGTAACAGTATTTCATAATTACATGTCAGCAATATTTATTGTGAGTGGATTTTGGTGGATTTTTATACTTCTTAAAAAAAAATCAAAATAAAATATTTCCAAGATGATTTACAGACAATTAATATTTTAACAGAATGCAGAAAATTTTGTAAATCTTTCATTATATAAGCAAATCTGGAGTTCCCTTTTGGATTGGTCTTCTCCGCAATTTGGTCTGTCACCTTATGCCTGATTTCACCAGATTCACTCACATCAATAATATAATTTATATATAATGATGTTGATCAAAGTTGTGATAAAACAGATCATAGTAGGTTGTGAAAAAAACAAACAAACAAACAAACAAACTAACAAAAAACAACAACAAACTAACCCAACAACATGCGATTCTACCATCCTTTCGAAAAAGACCGTTTAGGCCAAACACAAAATGTTACAGAACATTGTAAGATACGGCAGAAAATCTGTGAGGCCTCAGACGGGCTTGAAACAAAGTAGTACTATACCGGAAGTTTGACTTGCCTTTCCCTTACCTTCGCATTTAATTGTATGATTACTGTATTATATCTTAAACATGGCTTTGCTACATACTTGGACAACGTTTTCTTTTTGCCACATTTTGACAACATCCTGCAGGTGAGGCAAAGAACATTTCGGTTGTACTTTGCTTTATTCTTTTCTTTTAATTTTGTTTTTGTTCGTGATGACCAAAAGAAACCAGTGGTCGGGCTAAATTATAACATAAATAGAAAGACGGATTTTATTCCAAAACAACAATGTGGAAAAAAGTGAATTGAACCTAGAATGGCTTATTTTTGTCCTTCCTCAACAAAGTAGAATTATTAATGTCAGAATTAACATTGGTGTGATCAGAGCACCGGCAATGTAGATGATGAGAATGAGGATATAAGGGGTCTTTTCAGCTATTGCAAAAAATAAAGAGATGAAATGGCTAGGAGAAAACGACTACATAAGAGGTTCAGAAGAAGAGAACTGTAAACGACTCATTGCAGTGTGTTGTCATTGAAACGGGCAAACGTTAATACCTCAGGTTGACCTCACCTACAGTAACTAATCATTCCAGTAGCCATAATGTTCTGGGCAAATTTCTCATAATGATTGCCTCTTACAGCCTCAGTGACACTTACGTTCTCAGGGACAGATAATGGAGAAACACAGTTGGTGACCTTAGCAAAAGTCTCAAGGTATCGCGAAATTGATGTTCATAAAAGAGTATGTGAACTTTTCGCTTTCTGAGTCCATTAGACATGATTGACACGACTATTGTGCCATTACAGATAACAACAACAACAACTGAAAATCAATTCCAGACTCGCTCATGTCATGGTGAACAATACATTTTTATGTTAGCATTACCCTGCTTAACTGAAAAGTTGTCTGTTATCTAGAATATGCTGAAGGATTACTGCACATAGGTAAAACAGCAAAAACAACGACAACCACAACAAAACAAAAACACACAAAAAAAAGCGAAAAAAAACAACAAAGTTAATGATGAATCAACTTTTGATCATTTGAGCACCCGGTCCTCTCTCCCTCTCCCTCTTTCCACCACAGGTTTGTTTACAGCTGCAAGTGAGTGAAGACAAAAAAGAAAAAGCGTGCTTGAATTCTCTCTGAATTTCAGGACGCTTCAGCTGGGTAACAACTGCATTATGCCCTCGAATATCTGTGATAATGTTTATCTAGTTAACGGTCATTGGATGTGCATAAAATTTTAGGTAATTATGAATGAGAAAACGCCGTCAAATTAGTCGGATACTTGTCGTGTCTTTGCTTTCTTGCTACTGTTTTGTCCGTATAGAAATATAAACTAGGGAAAATCGGCCTGCCTGTTCAGTGATTCTTCTAAAACAAAAATCTCAGACCTGGTTCTCCTGCTCACAATAATTGTTAAAATAGTTAACAAAATTATATAAAGGACAGTGAAGAAAACAGAAAGAAACACACTGATTAATCTTCTCAAAGATATATATACAAGATAGATTCTATTTATATGGCAAGGATATGGTCATTGTTTTCAGTATCATTCCTCAGGCGGACAGCATTTCTCTGTGCGAGGCCGTCATACACGGCGATGACGACATTCCGGGAAAAGACTGTGCTTCAGCTGGACTGCGATGCATCATACCAAATGGGAATATACTGTGTTGTAACGAGGACGTGCTCACCAGTGCAGATTTGGATCTCTTTTCCCCAGGATCACAGTCGTTGTCACGAATTTCAGATACCAGGTCGTGGTGTTTACGTGCTTCATGTCGATCGTTTACAGTGTCGAGAGTTTTGTTCTCAAAGGAGATCCCGTGAGCACTGGACAAATTTGGAGAAATGACCGATCTATATTTGTTCCATTGTTCCCTGGACAGTTTGGACTCCTCGACGTTGTCGTGAGCTGCTGTTTCCTGAGAAGATGTGGTCGTTGATAAAACTGGTGTGGACGCCCGCATTGGGTACAGATCCGAAGCTGAGAAAATAGGAGAGTCTGTCTTAGCTGCTGAGCTTTCAGATCTTTCCTTCGGTATGTTGGGAGACCTAATGGCTTCGTCCGCTGCCGCCGGCTCTTGGAGGATGGGAGAGCTGTGATGAAAGGTATCTTTTTGCAAAGGTCCTCCTATTTCACCACCAGTCCTATCGTTAAATCTGGGATAATTGCTCATCCATCTATCAGAGGAGTTGTCTTCAGCTGTCTTGCTAGGTACATGACCGAGGTTCTCCCCAACTTCATCCTGTTGCTCTATCTCAATGTCGTTTTCATACTCGTTGGCGGATTCAAACGAATCGTGGCTTTTTTCATCGCCATTGTCATCAAAACTCATGTTCATCAACGTGTTGAAATCTGCAGGAGGGTTCTGAGGCACGCAAGAACCAGTTTTCCAGTGCGTTTTCAAACCACTTCGACTGATATATTTTCTGTTGCACTGAGAGCATTCGAAAGGACGTTCATTTGTATGAAGCCGCCGATGGAGCTTCAGGTGGACAAACTGCGTGAACTTGGCATTGCAGCACTTGCAGTGAAAGGGTTTCTCACCTGAATGAAGGCGCATGTGAGTCTTTAAGTTACTGGTCGAACTGAATCTCTTATCACAGACCTGACATTTATGTGGCTTTTCTCCAGTATGGACCAAATTGTGTTTCTGGAGATGTGCCAATTGAGTGAATCCTTTCCCGCATGTCTGACAAACGAAAGGGCGTTCCCCTGTATGTGTTCTTAGGTGGACTTTTAAATTTGATAACTGTCCAAATGTCTTGTAGCACACATTACATTCGTAATGCATCTTTCCGTCCTTTTTCTTCAGAGGGTACGGGAGGTTTCGGTAACCCCTAGAGGTAAGATGAACGTTGGGCGTCTTGGGTTTGGTGAGGTTCAAACCTTTATCTTGGTAACCTATAGATGTTGGTGGCAATGTGTTAACAGGGGGAGATATTTGCTCGGCTGGAGGAAAGTGGGGATACGCTGGCCAGCTGGGGAGGCTGGGGTAATTAGTCATCAGCTGTTGATACAGGGGGGGTATGGGGAGAAGTCCGGGCAATGATGGTAGACCGGGGACAGGAAGGGATGGATTAGGAATCATCATGGCCGGATTAAACGGGGAATGTTTCATGGCTGCTGGTAGAAATTTAGACATCATGTTCATGTTATCTGGCTTTAGTGGATTCAGTAATGGGTTGTAAGCTCTGTCTAGCATCATATTGGGAGAATACAACCCTCCAAATTTTAAAAAGGGAAAAGGGGAAAATGGAAATGCATCTTGACAAAGTTCCATTCTTTTGGGCATTTCTGGACTGTAAGGTGATTTAGGTAGGGGGCTCATCTTAGGTTTGATATCAGATATGGTCGGAGTTTGAGGGAAACGCCCATTTGGGGACGGGAAATACCCAAGAGGGACGTCTTGTCCTTGTTCTTGCATTTTCTTCAGCAGCAAGTTCTCGATGATTCCTGGGTTCTTTCTGGGCGCAGTTTGGAACGGCTTGAAGCCACGGCTTTGGTGAGCATGGGGAGGTTGGTCCTGATGAATGGGACTTCTAGGACGATAGTGGCCCTGAATAATGGAGAGTAGTAATAGTTTGATTGTTAGTCTTTGCATCGCTATGGAATTCACGCAGAAAACATTACCACACAGTCTGTGGGTCCACTGTAGGCTTGGCGAGAGAATGGCAGCAAGAAGAATAAGTAGAAGAAAAACAAGAAGAAGGAGAAGTATAATATATATATAAAAAAAAGGAGAAATAGATGGAGAAAGCATGAGATGCAGATGGATTGCATGAGAAAAGGTGCACACAAACAACTAATGGCACAGTTTTAATGCTAACTCACCTAAAATATTATGTTCTAGATAGTGCATTTTGAAAAGCGGAGGACAACAGAAACGCATAGAAACGGTGAGAGGATAAAAAACCGAGGTGGGTTCTTGAGTATACATACAACATTACCATGGCTTGAGATTAGCAGGACAATGATATTGTTCACATAGCCTCACAAAGTCGTAATTGACCTGACCTAATCATTGCCAAGGATACTAGATACAATAAGATGTGACACTTATTTTATAGTTATAACTTCAGCTGCTGTTTGAAAACAAACGCTGGCTTTTTTTTTTTTTTAGTGGCAGAAGCACTGTAATAGATCCGCATCCTTAATTTATCATTATATCAAGCAGTCTTTTCATGCAATGCCCCGGCCCCTATCAGCATGCAAACTGTGCGCACGACTTTTTTTCAGAGGCACGAAGAAGGGAGTGTCTCATCTTAGTAATATCTAGTACTTTATAATATACTGTTTAAATTTCAAGATTCCTCACCTGAAAATCATCATTCAAAGCTGCAGCTGCCGTAGAAGATGAAACCCTACCAGGGGACTTTCTCTCCTTGATATGCTGGTAATCTCTAGGATAAAGCTGTGGGTCACATCGTCCCTCTACACCTGATCTTCCTGATACTGGGGAGGGCAAGTCTCTGGGAGACCAGATGGTTGGTTCACTTGAGCGCTTTGTACTGTAACCAGGAGAAAAGATCTCGGATTTGGGGACTCGAAGCGGTTTCGAGTCTTCCTTGGAGGTTTGGTTCTTCTGAAGACTGAAGTCCAGAACAGGAGATATTTCTTCTTGTGTGGGTGAAGCCAGATCTGTTTTAATAAGCGGTGGAGGTGGATTGGAAAAGTATCTTGGGGGTGTAACATGAGGTATATGAGAAACTGGTGGAGAGTTTGAGGTCTGATCGTCAGGGTGTGTTGGCCTTTCTTCCCTGTGGGATGTGGCTGTGATTCGGGGAGGGGATGGAGATCGAGACCGTCCCTCTGCGTAGTTAGAGGCAGGCAGAGCTCGGGTTGGTGATTCAGATCTGGGTCGGGGTGATTGTGTCCCTGGGGTAGAGGAAGTACCTGCGCTGACGGCAGAGGGTAGGTCTGCCACAGGCTGCTGTGAGGTGGAGTCTATGAATGGACGACCTGAAGTGGAGAAATATGGCAATGAAACCAATGTGTGAGTCTTCATTGACACAAACCCTGAAAACCAATATTTGAGCTGATATACCAGGACAGTCTAAAAGGTCATTGCCTGGGCAAAAATGAAATAAAATTTATCCCTATCACTGCCCCCACCCTCCCCGCCACCTCAAAAAACAACAACAACAACAACGAATAAAAACCCAGCCGACCGGCGCTGCACTGTGAAGACACCGTGTCTGCTGCAGTTGTAACTGGGCTGCGATGACAGTAAGGCAAGTTTCCCAAATGGCATTAAAGAAGTATACAAAACAAAACAAAACAAAACAAAAACAAATATAATACCTTACAAAAGAAAACAAAAAGAAACAAACACAAACAACAAGAAAACCAACCTCCCTCCTCCCCCCTCCCGAAAAAAACAACAACAACAAACAAACGAAAACAAACCAACAACAATGAACCGACATGATTATCATCACCGTTGTCATTATCACCATCATCACCAACGGCAACAATGATAATCATCATATTATAAAGGAATTAAGGCCATCAATGTAATCACGAAAGGCTTTTCAACCACTGAGCCTTAAATTCTACAAAATATCATATTCTGCATAGAAAAACTTAAAAATGTACGGGTGCATATTATAAAAAGTCTTAAAGTTCACGTTATTTTTAGCACTTTCATTGATTTTGGGGCACAACTGCGTTAAACAGAAGAAAGTGTTCCGACATATTGAGCCAGAAAAAAGAGACGCATCATTTTCGAGTAGAATTCAAAAGCGTGACAGGAAATTTCGTTGTACGCCGCAATTTACACATTGGCGATCAAAACTCAACTTTAAAAATCACGTCTGTATATTCCAAGGGTCAGGGGGGGGGGGGGGAGGGGGGGCAACTAGTTAAGATAATTCAGATAACAGGACCAAGAAAAGCGACCCTAATATCATCATGGGGAAACACGGACTGTCTTCGCCCTGGAACTCTGTTTTTTTTTGTGTTGTTGTTTTGATTTTGAAGCTTCTCAGAAATCAAGCCTCCACGCATACACAAATAAGAAAGAAAGGCACGCACTATTTAGAGAGAGACTTTAAAGAATAAAAGAGGAGTATGTGTAAGAGTCTATCTTCATATATTGGTCATAATTTGAAACTGCTGGGCACCATCCACAAAGTTCGTCTTACCACTTATGACATTTCTGTATAAACCATAGACTGTTATTATTTGAATTTAACAGCCAGTTTCGTTCGGAGGACAGGAGTTCTCATTCTGCCCCTTTTCAAAGACAGGGCTCAGAAATATATCTGTTTGGGAGCGTTAAAAAATTAAGTAAAATGCCAAATTATTGGAAATATATGAAAAGAATATTTTTCAATTACAATTTCTTGTACTATTTGAAATGAGTGTTCTTCGGAGGAACCGCTCAGAGCGACTTAAGGTAGTGAGTCAGCTGACACACTATCTCTGGAGCTTGACAAAGCATTCTGTCAGTCGCAAATACGATCCAAATAAATGGGGTATCTGATGAGTTAAATGTTAATTAAAGCAGCTGAGAAGTTCAAAAATTAGAGAACGGATAGGAGAAAAATACTGCAATCTCACAACCAACATTCGAAGCTGCACCTTCGTTTTCATGAGTTCGCAAGTCGCTGGTATAAAACACGACGCATTCCCATCAAGGAATGGTGCATTATGTGAGTCAGATATTCATTTCATCACATACGATAGTTTATTGAGCATCACTGGCAATTGTTTATCGAGATTATAACATCTAGTAAAATGGTACAGGAACTTATCGTCACTGCCCTACACTAATGGCATAAGACATTTTTTTTACACTTTTGAGATATTACATAAAAAAACTGTTTCTTTTCCTCTGATTTCGTGAGTTATGCCATTACGATTCTGTTGAATTATTACGTTTTCATATCGGCGTATTTCTTTTTCTGTTAAATTATCTGATAGCCCTCATGCTTAGGAAAAAAATGAACTGTCAGTTGGCTTTTGGTATATATGCCATTATCGTACAGCGTTGACAATATTAAAGAACAGCAAATAATTGAATTTATATTATTAAATATTTTTTAATCTCTCCCAGTATCGATCGAATGAAACAGTTGTTTAACAAATCGTCTTGCTCACATTCCAGTCTTTCAGCCGCGGGAATAGAACACATATCGGCTGAAGATTAGTTAGTTAAAAAATACCAGTGACTACTCAAACCAGCATTTTAGAAACCAACTTCTTGTGGAAGGAGTTGAGGACGACAGGACGAGCAATCACTTCACGATTTTAAGTAAGTCTTATGAAAATGCTGGTGGATGGCTTTAATTTATAAAATTGACTTGAAACACACAATTATTCGATTTGTCTGAAATTGTTTCTGTAGTATACAATGGCAACAGAGCACCTCCATTGAGTGGAATCTATTTTGCCTCATCTTGTCGAGCATGGAGGTATACGGGACCTCGCACGCTGGTGAAGCAAGTTATGTCTCGATGGTTGATTCTGTGAAGTTCGTCTGACTCAGAACGACACGAAACAGAGAGTGTGTAGAACAGGCCTAATGTGCAATACCAGCCTAGGAAAAAAAAATGTGAGTTAATATCGCAACTAGCCAGCAGCATACCTTTCCTTCGTTTTGACGGAGGTCCGGGATCCATTGTCCCCATTGTCGTCTTTTGAAGTGTCGGAAGAAGCAAGATTCCTTTAGCCACAAATCTTAAGTGAACGTTGAGTCTTTCAGAGCTAGCATGTAGTCAGGCTCTGGGCATAATTCAGGTTACTGTTCATTAATTCTATTTCCAAACACAACTTTGTCCAAACATCATAGAAGAACTATTAGTTATAGTTTAAACTTGAGTTTGGCAGCGTCCAGCGAAAACACAATAAGAGAAATATAAAAACTGAATTTTCCCAGTTACTGCGTTTATTTACTTATTTATTTATTTATTTTCCATCCAGAATAAGAATCCTTAATATCTGGTTCCCAAAGACGACGCAAGAAAATGCTGCCCTATTCCATTTAAGAATCTGGATGAATCGCCTCGAAGCTCTGATCACAAAGCTGACACAAAGCTTGTCTTATACCACTGAGATCCCAGAACTGACGTGAGCAGGATGCCATGTTCACACCACGTCAGCAGGTTACATAATTAATATACAGTCTAGGAGCGAGAGCGACTGGTCGCTCTCATGACGTCCAACATGAACGGTTACTATTCCGGCTTGAAAGCGTCAAATACGGACAAAATACGGCGCGTGAGATTGTCTGGAGATTCAGCGGTTTTCATTTTTATGTTGACGACAGCACCCTTTCTATCAAAATCAGTAATTAAATGACAATCACCGAAGATGGATGAGAGTTCTGTGGATATAAAATTATTAATAACCTGTGTTTTGACGTAGGGTGTCCGCTGGCACCATAATGTGGTCGGATACTTTCCATATTGTTCTATGTGCATTTTTGCCTTTTCGAGAAAATCAGGATTGAAAGTTTGAAGAGTTTGTGCAAAATCAGGGGTTTGTTCAATTCGCTTCAAAAACGAAACTTGAATAAAAATGCCCACGAAAAATATTCTCATGTCACACTTATACGTAATAAAATTAGGAGTGAGAGAACCATTTTCATGATAAAACCTCAAAATCCGCAAAATGTCACATACAACAATATAGCAAATACCCCTCGGTATCTCTCATGGAGCGATTATCTCGAGGTGGTCCCCATACCTCTAGCTTGATAATCCCTTTGTATATCTAAACATTACAAATCAGTCTGATTTATCATTCATCAGTGACACACTCAATGCATTATGGTGTCCACAGATTAACAAATCACAGACGGGTTTAATCAGCCAGACAAGATCTAATCTTTCAAGATGTCTGAACTTTCATTGTTTTGCTCAGGCTGTGGCGAGGGCGCATTGAACGACACGGGGAAAAAGGTCACGCCACACGGATCATGACATATTCCAAGCATTATTATTGTCATGACGAGATTAAAAACTCGTTGACAAATGGGAGAGAGAAATCATTAGTACTTGACATCAGGTGTTACTCTGCAAACCGAAGCTCCTTTTATTTTATCCTAACTCTCTGAATGTCTTTAAAACGGCATGCAGTTGGTCCGAGAAACTGCGTCCAGTTGTGACCGGACCTGGAAGACGTTTATTAAGTAGTAAGAGCCTGCAGTTTTTCTAAGTCCTGGTGTTAAAGTCACTGAGTCTCCCGCTCTTCGGAGTTAGAAATTAGTGAGGCACCACATAATATTGTTATTACACACTCTGTTCTTATGGTAAAATTTTTTGGAGGCAAAGGAAAAAGAAACAGATTTTGCAAAACAAACCCAAAGAGGCAAATCTGTCGAACGTTAGAACTTATAACTCACAAAAGCAGGCACTTTCAGAAAACAATACAATCACCACCACCACCACCACCACCACCATCGCCAATAACAACAACAACAACAACAACAACAGCAACAAAAACAAACAAGATAAATAATTGAATGAATAAATAAATAAATAAATAAATAAAAACTATAAACAAACACATAAAGTGAGAACATGTGGGGCTGTCAGACATAGATCTAACAAATGAAAATATTCCGAAACAACCACATACACAAGATACATGTATATTATAAAAATGCCAGGGACAATTATTTCCTTTACCACACGAAAGTGTCAGGATCAGTCCACGGATTCCGTTCACGAAACAATTAGCGTACACCCATTAGTGAACCGCTGATCCCACAAGCAAGGCCACATTACTCAAACTAATCTGTGGATTACGAGTTCGTGCCATATTCAGTTACTTGTATACATGCTTCATTTTCTTTTGTTCTATCTTCTGTCCCTCTCCGTTGACACTGACAGATATCGCATAGTATATTCAGCTGAGCAATGTTTGTAACCAATTCGGAATTCTATATCCTTGTCGAACTACGTATTCCGGGCATTTTTTCTTGAAGGAATATGCGTGTAATATGGCGGACAATAAGAAAAAAAGCGGCGACGGCATTTTCCAACACACCAAAATCACCTTCAACTGGATTTTAACACCCATGATTTTTTGGTCAACACAGATCATGCAAAGCTGCACTACCCAAAGTTGGTGATAGTAAACTTAATCCCTTTTGTCACAGTGGAATGATGACATGTACTAAGAAGATGGCTCTGGATAACGATCGTAAATCGCATGCGTTGATTGATATATAATGAAAAACCCAACAAACCTTGAAAAATCAGTATTGGCTGACAGGCCATGCCATGAGAGACAAGGAGAGAGATGAATTCGTCTACCTAACGTCTTGATAGAGAAAATTATTTCAAAATCCACTGATGATAAGTGCATGTTAATTCATTTGACTTTTGTAAACAAACAAACAAACACAGACAGATAAACAGATAGACAGGCAGACAGACACATAGAGACAGATAAACAAACATGCACTCAAACAAAAGGATTCACCTTACGTAGGTACAATCTGACAAGGCATGCAAATTTGAGTTCAAGTTTGAGTTTCAAGAAAGCGCGTCGATACGGTAGTAGGAAAAAGAAAGACGATAGACAATATTATAACAGAATGATAGGACAGAGGGAGACCATACCTGAAACGCCTACTAGACATCCACCAAGGAATACATAATCTGCTGGCTTAACATTATGCACTCAGTAAAATACTAATGTAGTTAGCTGAAGCGAAACCGATATCTTGGGGAAGTGAAGAAGGAAGTATATAATAATGATTGTCAATTAGCAGTTGGTGGTCCCGAGTTTTGCATGCAACTAACCACAGGCAACATTTCTTCATTTACACCTGCCATAATGTTATCAAATTTTAAAAGAAAAAGAAAAAAATACAGATTGAAGATCTATAACGTCACAAGGGACTCCAAACAAATGGCAACTAAGCACAACGTCACTTCCTGATTGGGAGAGCCAATAGCAACAAGCCATCGTCCTTGTAGAGGTCCTGCAACAGTTTACTGGTCATATTTTTTTCAAATATTGTTTCAACTGGAGAAATATTTTATGTTAACCCCCAGGTAAAGGCCTGTGATGAGAGAAGGCACGTGTTTCTTCATCGTCGTTTCTATTTCTTTTGTGATTGATTGTGTGGTTTCTATCTTTTTAGTTTTCCTAAGGCGGGATTTAGCAAAGCAGAACCTCTCTCTCTCTCTCTCTCTCCCATTTTAAGTCAGTGTTACCAGCACCGCTCCCTATTGCTTGAAATTTAAAATTAACTCTTCAATGTTTGCGTATCAGCCGCTAATCAAAGGACTAATTGACAACCGTCTGGGTGAGCATAATTATGACTGTCAGAATCAAGACAGATTAAACTAAAAGTACACACATTTTTCACCTAGACTAGCCGAGCTCACTTAACTTATCGTCATGTTGCAGTGATGCCCTAGTTTCATATACCGACAGACTCTGTAAGGAGCCTTTGGCTTGTACGTGAGCGCATCTTCATTCATTCGCGTCCATTTAAGCGGGTGGATGGCGGGCAGTTCGGGTGGGGGTTCTTTCTGTCCTATCTTTCTGTTTTATTCTGTCCATCGTTTTGCTTCTTCCTAGCATAATGTGACCGTTCGAGGGGTATCCATTATATATTTCAGTAATTTGCAACTTTTGGCATGAGTTACTGACCAAACTACACACTCTTCAGGCCTTAAATTTGGCAGGAAGGTGGCAATTGAGTTAAGGAAGATGATGGCTGTAATTAAAAGTTGTTTACTTCAAGCATGTATTTTTGAAAAATAACAATGTTTATTGCTATGTAACATCTGTATTTTTGCATGTTTGTTTCGTAATATATAGTACCGTGCATGTCATAAAAAGTAACCGTATCAAGCGTTCAGTTTGGTGCGTTATTCCGGGCAATGCCCGGTAGGTCATCTAGTTTGTCATATTGCTGTACGTGACATTTTGCCGATTCTGAGGTTTTTGTCATGAAAGTGGTTCTCTCATTCCTAATTTCATTATGTATAAATGTCATTCCAATCGGTTTAAAACTTTTCGAGATATGTGCTAAGTGACGTAATGTTATATGCGTTTTAGTCCTTTTGCTGAACCAAACTTCAGTCCTGATTTTCTCGAGAAGGCCAAAACTGCACATACAACAATAATTATTGCAAATACCTGATGAGTTATCGTGTCTACGCACTTTCTCCAAACTCAAACCTAGATTAAAAAAAAAAATAAAAAAAATTGCGACCTGACTGCCACGCAACAGCAAACACAACAAAGTGGCATAATCACCCATAGGCTTACTGCTGTCTGGTTATGAAGAATTGGAGGACAAAGAAAGGTATTTGGGAAATCTTTATTCAACCCTCTTTTGTCCGGGAATAGACTGGCTTTTGAAAGAAAAATACTGACACTTAGAAAAAGGAGTATTCAAAACATAAACAGTTTTCAAGAAAAACGAAGTTGGTGAAAAGTTCGAACTTATTTCGCATATAAAACATTGGACATCAGAGGTGTACTCTCATCTAATATGACCAGAGAAGATACCATCCGAGACAGATTCTGTAAAAAAAAAGTTTTTCACTTTGCTTTTAATTCTTAGACATTATTCGGTGACAGTTTTCTTCTCCTTCATTTTTATCAATACACAAATTTTTTCCCCATTTCATAAGCCATTCTGTATTGACGCCAGGGCGCTGAAGCGTTTAAGTGAAATTCAAATGGAATTCTCCATACACCTGAACGCGTCTGGAGTATGATGTCTCTATTGTTCAATCTCTCCATTCTCCCGGGTTGATGGACGATTGCAAAGCATTACTTTTACATGGTGTAAAGAAAACGATCCACCCCCCAATACAATCAACGAAACAGAGGACAGAGAGGGAGAATATAGTAATAAAATAATACAATATAATATCTGTTCTTTCATGGCCATTTCGTCATGGCTTTGAAACACACACCTACGCCCAGTAGTCTAATTTATTGCCCATTATATTGAGCTTTTCTTTCCTGTTTTCTTTCGGACGTTTTCAGAGCAACGGTTTTAATGAATCGTTACGTACGACACCTGGGCCAGTGAAAACATAGTTATCAAGACGGTCATTCGGACACTGAAAAGTACCCCCCCAAAAAATGGTCATTTAGACACTGCATGAAAGGATTTTTAGATAGTGGACTTATCGCACGGATAGCTACGAAGGCTCTTTTTCGAATGTGTAGGATGGGGGTGTTGGAAGGGACAGAAGAATCTATCATTGTTCAATTAACAGGATTTAGTGAGAATTATAGTGTGTGTGTGCGCGCACGTGTGTCTGTGTGTATGTGTGCGCGCGTGTGTGTGGGTGTGTGTGTGCGTCCGTCCGCCCGTCCGTCTGTCCGGCCGCCGGATAGCAAAATGCCAAACATCCAATTTTATACTGCATATTTCAATTCAAGGCCCGCAATGGCTGGTGTTCTTTATAAACAGATGTGCTCTCTCTTTTTTTAAAAGTCCTTTTAAATCGGTGGGAAGCACATTACATATTGATCATTAGTGAGTAGATCTAGAGAAATTGAGCTGAAATAAAATTTTCAAATCTCATCAAAATACCAAAGTAAAACATTTCTAAGACGATTTTCACCTAAATATTTTAACTGAGTGCAAAAAAAAAAAAGCAAAAAAAAAAAAAAAAAGCAAAAAAAAAAAAAAAGGTAGTCTTTCATTTTGTAAACAAATCTCAATTTCCACACAAAAAATGTTTCCTTCTTTAGAGGGGTTTCCTCGGGACTTGGTTTTTTTTTTTGTCTTTCGCCTAAGCCCAATTTCGCTAGATCCACCCGCCTTTTGCTATTGAGATGATCGGGTGGGGAAGAAAAAATTCTAAAGCAGTTACAACGTAAAAAAAACCGAAACGAAATGGTGGTACATGGTAGTCCTAAATGGAGATTCTGAATGAAATGAGTAGTCGAACACGGGGAGCTCAACTCTCACTGCTGGAAAAAGACCCTATGTCTAAGAGAGATTCAATTTTAAATACATTTTATAGAATGAAACGCCCTTTTTCTTTCTATAAGGTTTATAATAATAATATAGAATAATACATTATTTTCAAGGATTAATATTTTTTTATTTTAATCGTCCCAACAACATGGAACAAAGAAATAAGCAGACAGCAACGCCAATAACTTTTTTTTCTCTCTGTTACATCTTCTGTAAATTATTATTTTTTTTGCGTTTATCTCTCTTTTCCATAGCATGGCAGATTGGGGAACTTCAGGGGCGGGGAAGAAACAGGAAAAGAAAGAAAAACGACACCAGTGCTTCACATTTCTAGCTATTTCTTGTTTTCTGCTATGATAGCTCTTATATGATAGTAAAACAAAGGGAGGTTAAATCAGACGGACAGACAGGCAGATAGACAAACAGATGGACGGGGGTTCAGACAGATAGATACATAGACAGACAGACATAAAGCCGGGCGGACAGACAGATAGACACACAGACAGATTAATGGTCGGTCGCAGAGATAGACAGACAGATAGATAGATAGATAGATAGATAGATAGATAGAAAATCTGCGTCAGCTGAAAAGAGGGAACACCTACAAAAACCAAAGAATTTAGCAAAGCAATTTACAATGTGCCCGGTCTGTCGCTAAAATGTTAAATGGGTGCTTAGCCCCACTGGTATCACTTTCTCTATCTTGTCCCATGGGGTGAGGCACTGACCGCTATGGGGGTGATGGTTGCCCCCATGTGGTGTGAGATACGACAGTCAGTTATAGGAGTGGGTGCACGTTTCTGTGGTCCTACTCATCAAGCCGTTCCACCTAGCCCTACTGGGCAGTGACCATAGTGGTGAGTGACTATTTTCATAGAATTAAAGAATGAGCGATGAAGTGTGGGAGGAGTAAGGACAGGCGCATGAAAGAGAGAAGAGAAGGTTAGAGAATATTGTGATCGGACAAAAGCTAACTCCCCCGCCGATAGTTCTATTTCCCATTGTTAAAAATTATTAATAACTTTAGGATATATTTCCTGTCATTGACAACATCAAACCTTTTCTGTTTCATCGAGTCTCTTGTTGAAACAAACAATTGCTCGGTAGGTTTAATTTTCATTTCGCAACCTTAATTCTTGTTTGTTCTAACTCCATTTTCTGGGGGAAAAAAAAAACAACCACACACACAAAAACTGGAGATCTTTCAGTATGTAGAAAAGATATAAATATTAATAAGAAGTTCATACTTCAAGGCTTTCCATTTCCCATTTTCTTTACTTATTTATTTTTCTGATGACGACGCTAAGTTACTCCATGACTTCCGCTGAAAAGAATGAACTCCCGATCATCCAGCAAGACCAGAAGTCAACAATGATGAAAAAAGAAAGAAAAAAAAAACACCAACTACCAGTTAAAACGACCCTGCACATACAGTGTTGCAATTCCCCCCCCCCCCCTCCTTTTTTTTGTTGCTTTATTGTGACCAAAACAAAACCAAACAGACACGGTAACAACAACAAAAACAAAAGACAACAGCAGCAACAACAGCAACAACAAACAACAACAACAACAGCAAATACACAAACAGATAAAGAGACAAAGACTTTTGCCTTCCCGGTTCTGGACTGTCTAATGTTTGCTTTTCTCTCTTTCTTTCTCTTCTCATTTCTGCTTCCTTTCTCCGTTCTCGCCCAATAACTCTCATTTCCCTCTGCCGTTCTATTTGTTTCTTCTATTTTTCCTTAAATTACCATCTACTGTTTCTGTCCTTCTCTCCATCTTCTTCTTTTCTTATTTTGTTCCATTCTTTTTTCTCTCACATCCTTGTGCTGTTTTCGCCCTCAAGATTAATGCCAGAGACTAAAACACAACGACAGGACTCGGTGATTTCCGACAACGAGAATCAGATTTATGAATCTGAAGAAAGTAAAAATTGCCCTCATGGGATAAGATATAGCTTATAAATATAATTATATGATAAACACCGCTGAAAGCCGAATGGTTCCGTTCTTTCTATGTATTTAGTTATGGTGCTGGACGTTCGAAGCAGCACTACCATCACCACTAGCAGGAACAACACAAAAGCAACAACGACGGAGACAATATCAGCACCAACAGCAGCGGCAACAACAACAATAATACTAACTACAACAAAACAACATCACAACGACGGGAACCTTCCATTTTATCGCCCTTTCATTTCCATTGCGTTGTTTCTTACAGCGACTCTTAACAACAACAACAACAACATCAACCAAAACTTCATTTCTCTCTGTGAACTGCCTCGTTCCTGCTCTTTCTATCTGCGTAACGGTATACATAAACAGGTAAAACTACAGTTCCCCTGGCTACAACACCAACAAATTAACTATTGAGACAGCAAGTGGTCGGCTGCTACGTGAAGCGACCCCAACAGTCAGGAATTCACAATAGCATGGCCAGCAGCGGCTATTGCAATCAGGGACGGTCAGTGTAGACCCTTTATATCTGTCACTGACGTAAAGGTCTAACTCCCATGAGACGAAATCAGTTAAATTATTTCATGTCTTTTCTCTAAGCATATTGTTTAAGTCAAAGTTCTTTGAAATTGTCGAACTAAGTTTTCTCAAAAGCAATTGAATAATCCAATCAGAGTTTAAAGAGAGACGGAAAACGAAACTTCGTTCACACTTTTCGATTTATTATACTCAAAAGAAAATGCGACTCTGCCTTCGCGGCTGAAAACAGTCGTCAATAAATAAAACAAAAGACTGAATTTTGTCCTACATGGATAAGTCCGCGTAATTTATCGTCAAAACTAAAAGTTCATAATTTTTTATCACTTAGACACGATGTTGCAGATGCTTATGTTCACCCTCTAGCTTCATTATAGTAAAGATACTAGAACAATATGATGCAACAGCAAGAGCGTTTAGCGTGCACAGATTTCCCACCTCCATCTAGCGGCGAAGGCGCGGAAGTCATGAATAGAGCCCTATTTTGCAAAGCCAAATAAGAAAAATACTGAATTTTGTTCACTGTTCAGCTATCGCTATAGGCCTTGATTGACGTCACATATTTTGTAATTGTAACTTCAATCGCTGTGCGAAAACTGGCTAGTTTTTCCTTTTTAAAAAAAATTTGTTTAGTCGCAGTAGCACTGTAACAAATTCGTATCATAAATTTATCATTGTATCAAGCGTTCTTTTCATGTTGTGCGCCACAGGCCCCGCCCCCGATCAAACTGTGTGCACGATTTTTTTTAGAGGGGCATAGGAGGGAGTGTCTCATCTTGCGGTATCTAGATCTAGTATCTTTGATTATACTATGATACAGAAAACGATAACCACAACTGTACACAAACATATTCTAATTATATATCTTTACTCACATTTCTCGTCTCGATAGGGCCAAACTTTGATTCTGTCGGAATATTCATTGGAGAAGGAGAATAGAAGTTCAGTGTCTGGGTCAATGGGTCGCACGGTGTAAAAATAGATGTGTGACCCGTGTTGACAAGCTGTGACGTTCTGTTTTTCTAAAGACGGTGATTGGTTCATGAAATGCTGCCAACTACTGCAATCTGGGTTGGCGATTTGGAGAATGTGATCTAGTTCTCCATCCTTGTATACCTGTGGAAAATGACGCACAACATAATAAACGTGAGGTTATTCCTTCAGTTAGCCTGGGTGCACACTAGCCGGATTTGATCAATCTACTAGATGGATGGCGACTTTTAGTTTCAATGAGTTACCGTGAGTAAGCTAGTGGTCTCGTGGGGATGAAATGTCTTGAGTTCGCTATCCAAATTCTGGGCCGATAGAATCGGCTTGTGCGAGGTTAGGTCTAGAACTTGAAGAATTTCTCATCTGTAGTTGCATCGCCTGCTTTTAATTTTTTGTTTTTCCTCTGCGATTTCCTTTCTTTCCTACATCTCGTTTTTCTACCATTTTATGCTCCTTTTTCTTTTTTTTTTTTGTTTTGTTATTCTTTTGTTTTGCTTTCTTGTTCTCGTTGTATTTTTTCTTCGTAATCATTTCATTTTCGTCATTTTATTATGATTAACATTAATACTGTGGTGCCTTGCCTAGACCTGCCTTTGAGGCAACAAAACGTTCTTTGATGTCACAATACGATGGGTTATCTGCCTTAAGTTGGAATTTTTTTTACTTTTTTTTTGGTCTTAAATATAAATAATGATTTGAACAGAGCACGGCGAGGCCAAACACACATAATTATGTTGTTTGCCCTACCATTTTCTGAGATAAACAGTTCATTACTTGTCTTGAAAACTTTGCCATACATTTAAAAAAAACACAACAA
>OZ007570.1:22794339-22926839 GCA_963931925.1 Onchidella celtica | reverse complement strand
TACAGTGAGTAGGAGAGATACCATGAAAATATTGGGCCTTTTAATAATGATTTCCCAAGTATGACTGGACAGTAATTATATAGTGATAGAGATATACTGGAGGAACGATAAAGTGGGGAACAAAAGACGATGATGCACGAGAGAGTTTAAGAAAAGCAGAACACTGAACAAGCTTAATGCATTGGTAAAGAGCTACAAAATAAAAATGATGATGATGATAATAATGATGATGATGATGATGGTGATGATGATGATGAGGATGATGATGATAATGATGATGATGATGATGGTGATGATGATGATAATAATGATGATGATGATGATAATAATGATGATGATGATGATGATGAGGATGATGGTGATGATGATGATAATGATGATGACGACGACGACGGCGATGATGATGATGATGATAATAATGATGATGATGATAATAATAATGATGATAATGATGATGATGATAATGATAATGATGCTGATGATGATAATGATGATGATGATAATGATGATGATAACGATGATGATGATGATAATGATGATGATGATGATAATGATGATGATAATGATGATAATAACGATATTAATAATAAAGAATAGGAGAGATATAGAAGATGAAATCAGCTGACACGGAAATTAAAAACAACAACAACAGCAACAACAAAAACAACAACAAAAATAACCGACCGAGATTAAGAAGAGTAAATTCAAACAAATAAGTGTTGATCTTGCAACACTCAGCGACACAATCATTATGTACTGTATTTTATTTAACAAACAAATCTGTCACCCCGTTTTTGTACGTGTGTTTAAGTTGACAAATCTGTCATCTTTCACCCCCTGAAGGCCTGCGGTTAGGACCAGCCCACTTCTGATGCTTTATAGCTTGATGACTTTTGAAATTTAATTCGAATTAAGAGCATTCTCGTTACATCTGCCAGCGGCTTTTTCTGGTACCAAAGAACAAAGCATTTTGTAAAAACAGCAGCTAAATAAAGTACTCCTGAAATTCGAGGCCAAAACAAAAGGAATAATTCCTAAAACAAACCGAAGATGCTGAAAAATCTGGCAAATCTACGAGGAACAGCCACTCAAGGCTCCCGAAAAACATCGGTCGGCCAACTCGGCAAAAACAGTTTTGTATACCTCTCTCGAAACGTTCCCCCCGCGTCCTTACGTTTTTCCCTCTCCGTAGATCGAAAAGGCGGTTCCGTCGACAAGCGCCCGATGTTTGAAGTAAATCTTTGTATCTCTCTTTCGCTTTTCATCAGGCTCGGCATCGTCAAGTACTTGTGCCTGGGGCGGGATAATACGGCGTCCATTGAAAGCATTTTCTCTTAAGCAAATTCGAAATTCGCCCTCTGAGGCTTATCAGACTTTTGTTTCATTGTGTAAGCGAAAATCGCAAATCTGATTCTGGTATTTTTCTTGAGTGTCTCGACGCATGAGAGTTAATGGCCTCATTTTTTTTCCTTATTTCTTTTCTGTGTCTTTCTCTTGTTCTTTAAAGATTGTGAACGGAATGAAGTCGCTTTTTCTGGGATGGCTTGAAGTGTTACAATAATAATAAAGCCCAATAACGTAATTTGCCACATACTAGACAGTCAAATTAGTGTAAACAACAAAGCCATTTTATACCGGATTCTCTTATTACAAAATTACCGTATACAGGCAACGGATTTCTTCATTATAAATTTAAAATTGAAATTGAACGTGCCGATTAAATGAACATTGGAATACAACTCGTGAGAGAAATGTAGCATGTTACTTAATTACGTGTGTTTTCAACTCTATTGATGCACTGTTTTCGGATCGTACACTCAGAAACTTAAAAGGCCCTCACAAGTTGAAGGATTAAATACACAAAAATAACCCGCTTGTTCTATAATATGTGTATGCCCGACTGATTAATTGCCAGTGACATAAAAGCTATGTCATTATCTTGTTCAGACATATTGTTACCCGTCGGTATGTAAAACTGGGTAAAACTTTCTCGATGATGTAGAACGCACAGGTGCGTTGATTATTGTACAGTTCTACACCTGAGTAAGCGGGTATTCTATTGAAGAGACCAGCAGTCCACTCTACCAGACGGCGAACCTTTAGCAAATAAAGCATTCATGAAAGTTCAATACCTGATTGCAAAACTAAACATCACCGGGGAGGCTCATATAAACTTGAGGGGAGGGAGGGGAGGGAGGAGAGGGAGGGGAGAGAGGGGTACCCAGCGCTAACAGTGCTGAGCACATCAATATTGTTACAACATAGTAATGCTCCCACTGTACATTATGAGAATGGGCGGGGCTTTGAATACACCACATGATTTAATGCAACATAATTTAATAGACTTAGGGGACTGATATAATGATCTATGGAAGAGGAACTTCACGAAAGTAAACCACACATTTCCTTACTCCTCATTTTAATAGTAATTTTGATAAACTTGAAACTTGTAAACTTCTTAGGCGTGTTTAGGTCTTTATGTTAGGAGGTTCGCTGCGTTTGGCATTTAAACTTCACTTTTCTTATTCTTGTTTCTGTATGTTTCTGGGGTAGGGATTAAGTTTTGTAGAATTTTGCCCGGGCAGCGGCCTTGTTCGGCCCGCTCCTCTCAACTGTCAAGGTACCTTCAACGTGCGCAATGTGCAGGCGAGCCCTCCGCGTTTTTCGCCCTTATCCGCGAAGACTAGGTGCTTGATCCTACCTACCACAGGATAATAGTTCGTCCATCAGGTATGATGATGACCTTAACAACACCAGAGGAATAAAGAACAAATTGTTGAGAATTTCAACACATGGACAATAAAGAGAACTAAAGGACACAGAGGACAGAACGGAAAGACTGTTCTTTCATGACTTATGGCTTCTCATGTGACTGATAAGTCCTATTTTTGCCCTGCAGACCCTTCTGCATAAATGACAAGAGTGCTCCGTTGGTTCAGTACCACTGGGCCTTTTCTTGCGCCGTTCTCTTTTTTTGATAGCCTGCTGGACTCTGTCAGCTTCCCATGCTTTGCTGCCTCTGGTAAGGGCCGCCCTCCAATTTGCACGATCAAGCGAGAGCTTTTCCCACTCACTCACATCAATGGCAAAGGCCTTCAGTGATTGCTTGAGAGTGTCTTTGTAACGTCTCTTTGGGGCCCCAACATTCCTTGTTCCATTGGAGAGCTCAGAGAAGAAGATTTGCTTAGGGAGTCTGGAGTCGGGCATTCTGACAACATGTCCTGCCCAACGTAGCTGAATTTTTTTCAGGTGGCAGAAGATGCTCAATTCCTTGGCACGATTGAGGACCTCAGTGTCTGGAATTTTATCCTGCCATTTGATCCTTAGGATCTTTCTAAGGCAGGCCAGATGAAAGTGATTTAGCTTTCTGGCATGCGATTGGTACACTGTCCAGGTTTCAGCCCCATAGAGTAGGGTGGGAAGGACCACAGCATTGTACACTTTCAGCTTAGTGACTGTGCGAATGCCGGCAACATCCCATACTCTCTTTCGAAGCCTGCCAAATGCAGAGCTGGCTTTGCTGATTCTTGAGAGAATTTCAGTATCAACACGAGCCGCGGAAGACAGTGTACTGCCAAGATAGGTGAAGTTCTCCGACACCTTCAGAAGACTGTCATGGACTTTGATATTTGGGGTCACAGAATACTTGTCGTCTGGAGTAGGCTGATGGAGCACTTCCGTCTTCTTTGTGCTTATTGTGAGGCCAAAGTTGTCACAGGCACTAGAGAACTTATCAACACAGTTTTGCATACTATCCTCATCGTGTGCCAGAAGTGCACAATCATCAGCAAATAGTAGGTCACAGACTTGAGTACTTTTGGTTTTGGTTTTTGCCTGAAGTCTCCTGAGGTTGAATAGACTGCCATCAGTTCGGTACTTGATGCTTACCCCTTGAGGAGGAGAGCTAAAGGCTTCTTGTAGCATTGTAGAGAACATGATGCTGAACAGAGTTGGGGCTAAGACACAACCCTGTTTTACCCCATTTGTGACAGCAAAGGGCTCTGAAACACTGCCGTTGCTTTTGACTGCAGCTTGCATGCCATCATGAAACTGGCGCACTATTGTGATGAATTCGGGTGGACACCCAAACTTCGCCAAGATTTTCCAGAGGCCTTCACGACACACTGTGTCAAATGCTTTTGTGAGGTCAACAAATGTGATATACAGCGCTTTATTTTGTTCCATGCATTTTTCCTGAATCTGTCTGGCAGCAAAAATCATATCCGCCGTTCCCCTCTCTTTACGAAAGCCACATTGGCTCTCGGGAAGCAAGTCATTTGACGAGAGGTGATCAAGAAGGCGATTCAGAAGCATTCTTGCCAATATTTTGCCAGCAATTGAAAGTAGAGAGATTCCCCGATGGTTGTCACAGACTTGGCTGTCCCCTTTGTTTTTGTACAGATGGATGATTGAAGCTTCTTTGAAGTCCTGTGGCAGCTTCCCTGCTTTCAACATATGATTGAACAACTCGGTCAACCTTTCAATAAGCTTTTCTCCACCGAAGGCATACACCTCAGCAGGAATTGAATCCACGCCTTGTGATTTGTTAAAGGACATCTGATTTGTGGCAGTTCGGGTCTCATTTGCTGTGAATGGCTTGGCAAGAGCTGCATTAATAGGAGTCTGAGGGAGGCGGTCAATGGACTCAGTATTTATATTTGATGGCCGATTTAGCACACCTCCGAAATGTTCTGCCCAACGCTGAATTATGGCATTCAATTCAACAATGCGTGTTGAACCATCTGACGCAAGAAGTGGCGTAGTGCCAGAGCGGGATGGTCCAAACACAGCTCGGAGGCTCTCAAAGAACTTTCTAGTGTTGTTTGTGTCGGCATATTTCTGAGTTTCTCTTACTCGCTCTTCAAGCCAGTCATTTTTCATTTTCCTCAGCTTCTTCTGGAGTACACCCTTACATGCACGCAGTGCATCAGCTTTTGCTGTGGAAGAGGGGTCACTGCAGTGAGCTTGGATGAGACTATTTTTTTCTTTGATGAGCACTTTGATTTCATTATCATTATCATTGAACCAGTCCTGGTGCTTGCGGACAGGAAAACCAACTGTGCTGCTGGCGCAAGAGTGTACAGTCGTATTTAGGTCAGTCCAGCTCTGTTCAATGTTCTCAGGGTCAAAATCACGCAATCCAATTTTGAGGAGAGTTCTGATGAGAGCTCGCTCTGTTTCTCAGCTGAGCAGAGTTTTGAAACATTTAGGCGTTTAGGTGGCGCTTTCCCTTGAGGGCGTCTATTGCGCCTCAATGTTAGTCTGAGCTTGCAAACAATGAGTCTGTGGTCAGTTCCACACTCGGCACCACACATCGCCTTTGTTACAAGGACATCCTTTCTGTCAGTCTTCCTCACAATGACATAGTCTATGAGATGCCAATGCTTTGAGCGGGGATGCATCCATGACGTTCTGTTTCTCACGGGGAGACTAAAATTTGTGTTGGTAATGAACAGGCCAAATTCAGCGCACAAAGTAAGTAAGCGCAACCCATTGTTATTGCATGAACCAACTCCATGAGGGCCCAAAACATTTGGCCACGCTGAGATTTCGGAGCCAACCCTAGCATTGAAGTCCCCCAAGAGAATCAGCTTATCAGCTGCCGGGACAGAGCATATGACAGATTCTAGATCAGAATAGAACTTGTCTTTGGCTTCATCTGGGTTTGTCATGGTGGGCGCATATGCGCTAATGAGGGTGGCTGACTGGTTTTTCCCAACTGGGATCCTGAGTGTCATTAGCCTGTCATTTATTTCAATTGGCATGGACTGCAAGTTTCTGACAAGGTCATTTTTAATTGCAAACCCAACACCATGCTGTCTCGGTTCGACTGCACCCTTGCCTTTCCAGAAGAAGGTGTATCCACCACTGAGCTCTTTGAGTTGGCCACTATCAGGGAGTCTGGTCTCACTGAGTGCCACTATGTCCAGGTTGTACCTGCTGAGCTCAATGGCAATAAGTGCAGTGCGTCTTTCCGGGTTGTTTGAGTTGTCCTGTAGTGTGCGTATATTCCAGGCTCCTAGCCTGAGTAAGCTGAATTTCTTTTTGTTTCGACCGCAAAAAGGGATCCCCACTGGTCGCGGTATACCAGTCAGGGTGATGTGAAGTGGGCATTCTTTAGGGCACCTTTTCTAGCCCCTTCCTCAGTTGAGGTGAGCAGTGCTATCCTTAAATAAGGCTGCTCAGCTACTGTGGGTGCTGCCTCCCCACGCCTCCACTTCAATCGACGATGAAGCGACCATAGCCCACAGCCACCAACGTGTAGGTCTGTGCTAACAGCTTCCAGTCTATCCAAACCTGCTGCCACCGCACTCGCCCATCGCCGTTGGAATTTTGAGAGGAAAGAAGACGAGACAAAGATGAAAGAAGACGAGGTGAGTGTTAAGACTGGCGCAAAGAATTTGTTTTTAGTGAGAAAGAGCTGCGCAAACATCAGACTCACTCTCTCGCCTGGACACAACTTATCCAAGTGGCAAGACAGGGTCAAGACGACTGGAAATGTATCCAGGTGCAGGAGGATGCCAGAGGGACAGTCATATTGCCTGACCGGCTGCCTGTAGGCTACTCCACAGCCTCGCAGTCCCAACTGACTAGGGTGAAAGATCCAAACCAAAGAACACCAATACTGGTGGATGCTCTGTGTCACGATATCCAGGCCAGAGTGACGGTATATTGCCATCTGCCCTATCAATCAACCACTGGCCTGCTGCCGCCAGCTTCGAAGCTGCGTCCGGGAAGTTTGCTCAATTCTTCGTCTGTGATTTAGGCAAACAAGCCTATGACCACACCGCTACCGGGGGCCAATAGGATAAAGGATAGGAAACCCCCCCCCCCCCCAAAATCCAATAAGCTTGCACGGACGGGGGATCGAACCCAGTGCCTTTGGCATGAGAGGTGCACCTTGTCTCTAGACCACCGTGTCCCCCAAACTTCTTAGGCTGGTGGCCCAATGCGTCAAGTCTGGTTTCTTTTTTTTTTCCACTGTTTTTTTTTTCCCCAGCCCGTTTTGACTCCGTGAGAGACAGATCTCTCCCTTCTTCCTGGCTGACTCGAAGACAGTTTCGAACGCCCGAGCCAGTAGGACAGATTGGTTTTAATCTCGCCAGCACCAGAGGTACCGTTTAACTCCTGTAGTTCACATCTCACACAAGAACCGGGGATGACATAGAGCAGAATCAGTAAGCCACCAACCGAACTGTTGGTCAGTTTCAGAAAGCTGTTGCATGAAATTCATGCACCCAGGCGTTAGAAACACACGAAGACTTCAATTTAATCCTGTTACGATCTCCCGTTTGCGACTTAACTGTTTTCTATTAAATACACAAAGTTTAAAAAAAATATGATATATATTTTGTGTTTTCACGAAACAAATTGCCCTGTGCAATTATTGCTGCAACTTTGACCCACTGCACAGAGCATAGCTTTCCATCCTTCTAAATCCGGGGTGGTAGGGATGAGCTAAGGTGGAATGATTAAAATTTTAGAACCGAAAAGGATGCTGTACGTAAGGGAGAGTATCAAACTAAGCCGGTCAGACTGTCAGCTGCTGGCAGACAAGAAGTGCACACCATGATTTCCTATATTTTCCTAGTAAATCCGGGAAGACCCTATCATACTAATCCCGGTCAGACACGGGTAGCTTCTGCCACTATTTCTTTGGCGCACATTTTACTGGCAGCAACTGGCTGTGACGTTTAGTGGCAGACTCTTGTGTCTGACCCGGATTGCTGATGTACCCCACCAATGCCGACAAGTTGGTTGCTTCAATGACTGCAAGATACTGTTTTGGATTTTGATTAATCTCAGCTACCATAAAAGAGCACACGATTCTGGAAATTATAGTAAAGCTGACATAACGGTAAGTATTAAATGCAGGCTACTTAATAATATGATACCTGGGTGCTTAAATGTCACAATATACCTGACGGGCAAAACCAGGTCAAGCCGGGTGGTAATCGTAATTACTTGGGTATTGCGGCATGATGAGATAATGAGGGTAGACTCAAATTTCAGTTCCAGAGGCGGATTATTGAGCTGGGTCGCAATAAACATTGGTCTAATTATATTAACGAAAGCCTGAGACTGCTCAGTACAAAATGTACTCATAGGTATCACAACTTAGTCATAGATCAAGGCACGCCGCCAATATACGTGTTATATTTTACTTTTTCACCTTTCACCCAGGCGTTGTCCAACCACCGCAGGATGTAGCCCCCTCCCCCCCCTCCGACAATGCTTTCCATTCTCTTCTGTCTGTTGTTTTCCTCATCCATGTTGTTCCTCCTCTCTTTGTAATGTCGTCCTTCCATCTTCTTCCTGGTCGTTCTCTTGTTCTTTTTCCCTGTCCTTGGCTGCCATTCAGTGCAATGTTTTGTCCACCTATTGTCATTCACCCTCCCCACGTGTCCGGCCCAATTCCACTTTTGTTGCAGCGTGAATTCCACTAGATCTGTTAGTTTTGTTTGTTTGCGTATGTCAGCATGGGGGGGTGGGGGGGGGGGTGGGGTTCTGTCTTGCAGTCTGATGTTAAGCATTTTTTTTTCCATTGCCCTCTGGGTAGTTCTTTGTTTATTCGTGGGCTGTTTTTTACTTGGTGATAGAACTCGTAAATTAAGGCTGGGGGGCGCAATGAGCCATGTCTGTTTTAAGTTCGTTTTGTCTGGATGCACGAAGTCTCGCTTTCCTTCAGCCGACTCGAAACAATTTTGATGCACCCGAACTAGTGAGACAGCCTTGTTTCAATTCCTAAAGCGCGCGAGGTTTCGTTTAACTACACAGTTCACATCTCTTATAAAACTGTGAGAAAAGAGACTAAATCTTGACTCAGTGTGTCCTCCCCCCCCCCCTCCCCCCGGCCTGAAAGAGCATAAAACGGTGTTCTTGCTGGTTCTAATGTTTCTGAGACTTGTGGGCATGGCACTAAAGACTCACAGAACAACAACGGACATACGAAGTAACTGCTCTTGTCCTCAGCATCCGCTATTTTTCCAGACAATGACGTAAAACACTCCTACTTGCCTCTGTAGACCTGTCCACAGCATCCGTTCCGCTCTGCGCCTCGCCACTATAGAGGCAAAGAGAGTTTTTCATACATTATTTTCGGTAAAACTATCGGAGAGGATGCTGTGGACAGGGGCAGTAACACTTTCTCCTCGCCACATTCCCTTCTCATGTTGTTGTTTCTACTTCCCTTTTTTTTTTCTCTCTCCCTCTCATCCTTCTCCAGTCGCACACCCAAGACGTTGATTATCTTCTCTCGTCTTTCTTATAACCTGGAATCCGTAGGAAACTGTCCTGTAAGCTCTACCGTGCCTGTTATCTTTATGGCTCATAAAAGGAAGCTCCAGCTTTAAACCCTCACACAGGAAGGAGTGACAAAAGAAGATGCAAAAAAGATCACATTATTATGAGCATGATTTGTCATCTTATCTTACACTCCCATCCAGTTAGTTTCCCCCTGGGTTCTTGCACCCCCCCCCCCTCCCAATTGTCCTTCCCACCATACCGTCAAATCTTAGATCCCTGTTATTCTCAGGGATTTTGCAGTAATAATTTAAAAAAAGGAACCGACGATAATCAACAGATTTGCAATGCAAAGAAGAACAATATCACTTCTGGTTTTTCTCACCCGACAAAAAAATCCCAGATCCCAATTCAATCTACCGTGGACAATAGACGATCTGATACAGATCTAGAATTGTCGATATTTTCCCAACCTCGAAGCCGGAAATCAGTCTGTCTGCCGCCAAGAAGGTGCCATCCTGTATTTACTTAATCGTTTTTAAAAAATGTTTTGCAGGGTGGGTGGGTAAGTTTTCTATGAAATGAACGACTAAAAAAAAAAAGTGACGGGGATTCCCCCAGATTATCAGTATGCCCAGTCGTCAAAAGAGCACAATTACATTGCAAATTACAGATATTATCCGCACCATTTGAGATCTATTTCTCTATAACATCCATTTCAATCCTCCCACAAAAGGATGTAGCTGGAATAAATTTCATATGCTATTGTCCTATAACGGGGTCCATCCCTGTGTTTTTCTCTGTCTCTTTCTGAAGAAAAGTTGTTAGATCAGATTTTAACGGGCAAACCAAATTTATGCGCAGATTTGATATTCCTGAAGAGGAGATCCAACAGCTACAGGTCTGAAGTTATCGGAGACCACGAGCTAGGCTGTCGTCTATGTGGAGAGATCGGCTTTAAGTTTAAGTTTGAGTCGGCAGAAAGGACTCCGACACGATCATGCTTAGGCTTAGGAGAAAAGCAAGATGATAGACAAAATAATTACAGGAAGTGTATATCCGTACAACATGTTGTATGGATATGGACATTGCATATCCGTACAACATATTTACCAAAAAAGCGCGACTGGTGAAGGTCTGCTGAAACAAAACTTGGTATGGTGTTCACGAATTTAAAGTGACAATACATTGGAATAGTCAGATGGACCTGGGGGCGTGAGGGTCTAGTCAGTTTGTATCAATGGGCGGTAGTCAGATTGACTAATCAGGCGAAAAGGGGTTGGGGTAGCCACTGGAGATCGACGTACACTCGAGTATAATTATTATTAGCGCAGATCACGCAATCTCCGAGCAGAAGTCGGATTGTTTTGCTATGAAGCCGATTCATATTTTTTAAAACTATGCAAATTAACAAGGTCAGTAATAATATAGTATTCCGGTTTGTGTTCTACGTCATCGAATTGTGTGCGTTGTACGGATATGCACTGTCCATATCCGTACAGCATGTTGTAAGGATATGCGCTTCCATAATTATAACAGAACGGTGGGGCAGAAGGTCACACCGCCAGATAGCCCCACCAACCTCCCGCAGTAACTAAACATGAAACAATCGGGGGAGAGTTAGGCAACTCAGCAACGTGGATAGATGAGTGAAATCACAGGCAGGCACACATAGATGGGGATGGAAACAAAAGGAGAGTGACAAATTTACACAGACAGACAGAATGATATAACAGACAGAAAAACAGACATACACAGAGAGATTGACAGATACGACACCAGGCAGACAAACAGACGAACGGGCGAATAGATAGATAGATAGATAGGTAGATAGACAGACAGTTCGATAGAGGGATAGACAGACAGACAGACAGACAGAGAAGATAGATAGATAGATAGATAGATAGATAGATAGATAGATAATAGTATTCATTTAAGGCCTGTAGCCAGTAGCGTACTAAGACAAATCTGTTTTGCCTAGGTCTTGATGAGATAAGTTGGCCACGGAGCTAAGCGGGACATCGCGCACTTATTGAGCTGAAACAAGTTTTTTCTCGCCAGCAGAGCTGATTCAAAGAAAGCTCAAGTCTAAGTCAAACCCAATGCCAAAAACAGACTGAAGCCAGTGGACCACTACCCTGAGACAACGTTTACCACACATTAAAGTCAGCTGGACAGCCACCAATACGCACAGACCGTGGGACGTGCATTTTAAAGTAAAAAATCTATTTCGAGTACTACAGATGAACTTGGAACTAAGACCTCCTGGGAAAGTCCCATTTTTTTCACATGGCAATTTACTTGTTCAGTTAACTCTGGAAATTATCAGTGCATCTCATCTGTTGCACTCCTAACTACAGTAACTCCTGAGGTCTACTTGCCAACCCCCCACCCCCACCCCCGAAAAAAAACCACCCAAACTATTTCCGTATTTTTTTTTCTCTTATTTAAGACAGAGGAAATGAAATGCATTCTCGTGCTGTTAGTGTGAATGTTAAGTTATGTCTATTAGCAATGGTTCTCAGAGAGAAAGAGAGAGAGAGAGAGAGAGAGAGAGAGAGAGAGAGAGAGAGAGAGAGAGAGAGAGAAGAGAAAGAGAGAAAGAGAGATAGAGATAGAGATAGAGACAGATAGATAGATAGAGAGAGAGAGAGAGAGAGAGAGAGAGAGAGAGAGAGAGAGAGAGAGAGAGAGAGAGGAGAGGGAGAGACAGAAAGGTGTCGTTGAATATGAGCTCTGAGATGATTGTTCGCCTTAGATCAAGGGTGAGGCATCCCATATCTGCTATGTTTTAAGAAAGGGGGGCTGAAGTCTTCTCTGAAGATTTCAATTACTTGTGAAAGCAAAGATTCTCGTGTTAAAAATATTCACCAAACCAAGGACAGGAAAACCACAGATAATTTTAGCAAGACTGAGTCAATGTCTATTGAAAGAACCAATTATATTTGGAAAATAGCAAAAATGTGTGATGGCCCGCTCTTGGTCTACGGTAACCAATTATTATTATAGAAATCTATTGTCCGTCACCATAATTATTTCCTAATCAAGGAGTAACATGTTGTGTGTTATGGCTAGATATATGGTTAACACGTGTGCAGCTCAGCATTGCATAGCTTTATAAACATCGTACGTCATTAGAAATAATAATAATAAAAAAGTTGATATTGTGCGTAAATATTATGCTCTCGTGTATTTATCTTCTTACGTGTGCATAGAATAATTTAGGAAAAGAAACGGCATTTCCAAATTGTTCAAGTTCGGGCTACTAAACGCTGATCTCCATCTCGCCTGAGGATCTAATAGAAACAATGGCAATTCTTACTGAGTGAAAACGTGGGTGAATTTGTCACAGTCATATCTTTGGGGCCACTATAATGTGGGAATATTTAACTTCACTAGCGCCAGCAGTTGCAAGGCATCACTACACAGACTGTTAGCCCTCTCTCCGGGTGACTCACTGAGTGTCACAAGGTCATCTCTGTAGCACTTTTACAGACATTCAATGGAGACATAATGCTGATAACGGTTGACATGGGGGGAGGGAGGGGGGGGGGGTCGGGGAGGGTTAATCATAAAAGAAAAAGGGGGGACAAAAAGGAAAGGCAAGTAGAAGAGCAAAAAAGGGTGTACAATGAGGTCTAATTCTGTAATTCAACGAATATCGACGTGAAATTGCCAGGTTAAAAACATAAACAGGCACAGTAGCTGCTCAAGAAGGCGCTCGTAGAAATCTTACAACTTCCCAGGTGAATGAAAATTAATGAAGGGTAAACAAAAGAAAAGAATCCCAAAAATAGTTATAAAAAAAAAATGAATGATGAATACGGTGTAAATTTCCGGATTCTTTGATTGGGTTTTGATTTGTGAGTCAATTGAGATAGGTTTACAAGTCCAAGGGTTTGCGGATTTCTGTGGGCCTTATCGTGGTTCCTTCACAAAGGGCAACCCGCGGAGCCTATGTCGAGATAAACCTCGCGTGGGGGACAGTAAGACATTGACATTAAGCCTTGTGGATTATGGAGTCTTGTAACAGTTCCATGATCTATCTTCACGGTTTCAACCTCGTGCTGAGAAGGTGAAAATTTGAAGATCATCTACTGCGACCAGGCTTGTCTTCTTTGGGGGCAGCCGTGGCATTTTTGAGAGTGGTGTGAGGGATTTGGAAAGATACAGAACAGGTGGGATAAGTTGGAGAATGGCGAAATCCATTTCATTCAGGATCAACTTGTCTGCAATGCGGAAACGATTGCAATGTTAGCTGTGACTTGTCATCAGACAGGCAAAAACATGCGATAGCTTGTAATTTTGTAAACATCCACGCCAGCAAGGTAGCGTGTGTTTCTATATTCTCAGAGATGGCGTCTTTCCACTAACACCCTCAAGCAATAGCTTGCCAAAGTGGCTGGAGAGATGCTCACAGAGTTTCAGAAAAGTACCATCTCAAAGTCGCCTGTGGGTGTTTTTGTCTTGTGCATACTGCTTGTATTACTCCTCGCCTTGGCTTTGTCCGAATACGCAGTCTGTTCTTGCCCGGGAATAAATTTTCAACGGTTATTAGTAAAAATCTTCTTCAATTTATTTCATATTCACGAATATTTTGGGCGTAATATTCAGTTGTTTTTTTTTAGCTGGGCAGCAGTCTCGGTGGATTAAGAAGCATCAAATTAGCTTTAGGTGGTGATCCACCTGGTCTTAAATAAAAGTTATCTTTTTCTAGTATCTTCTTTAAATGACAGCTGAAAATCTTCGGTTCTCAAGATCTCGCCGCTTGTTTTAACCGTATTATTGCAGGTAAGCAAGAGGACATTAGTTATGTATTTCTTTGCCTTTTTAAAATGCAAATCCACGTCGGTGAAAAAAAAATCGACTGACTGAACAAATGAAAAGACCGGAGGTTCAAAGTCCTACAATCTACGACAATCTATTACCTTTCATTTTGTACCTAATGCGTCTGGAGTTTAATTGCTCAGAATATACCATTACAATACAATTTTACACTTTTTTAAACACACACGTTTAATCATACAAAATAAAGACATATCTGTCTGAAAAATCTAATCTCTGTCTCCGGGCAAACTTTGACTAAGCAATGAGTTTTCAAAGGCGGACTGCAGTCTTGCATAGCATCATGAATATTCAGTTTCTTCTTTCAGTCTTTTCCTGTTTCCTTTTGCCAGTTTCGTGGGAGTGAAGATAATGCTGGTCTCACACTATCTCATCCAAATTTTTTTTTTTATGAATGGTATAATTACTCTGGTGTGGAGGAGGTCGTCATGGAATTCCCACAGAAGCCGATGGGAATCTAAGCTATTACAAATTGGGTGTACGAGTTGCCACGATATCAAACGGTGTAATACTTTGGACTGCTAATTTTGGTTATCGTGATCAAAGTTCTGATGGATGCTGAGGAAAGTGATGAGCTTTCTTACACAATTCCCATGAAACGGAGAACAGTGTGATTTGCGATGATCAGATAATCATAATAGTCTTCATTACCTATCTGTCTATTTATCTATCTACCTAACCATCCGTCCGTCCGTCTTTCGGTCTGTCTGTCTGTCTATCTGTCCGTCCGTCCGACGGTAGATCCGTCCGTCCGCCCACCAGCGCACCCGTCCATCCATCCATCTATCTATCTATCTATCTATCTATCTATCTATCTATCTGTCTGTCTGTCTGTCTGTCGGTCTGTCTGTCTATCTTTCTATCTATGATGTCTGCATGTCTGTTCATCTGCCTGCTTTTCCTTCTAGAGACCCATCGTCCATCGACTCAGCCACTTACCTATCTCTCTCTTATGTACATATAGCAATTTCCCTCACTGTACTTGAAACGCACCGGAACTACTGATTCCAAATGCACAAGATTCTAGCCTTCTCAAGGAATTTACAATATCAAACTGTCTTTAAGTATCGTTCTCACGGATGTGCAATAAGACCGTCGGAATGTACTGCTGATTGTAGATCCTCACTCGTGTATTTTTTTCACTTTACGCCCATGCGAACTTGTGCAGCTGCAACCACCCACAGTGCAGAAAGAGGTGCGCAAATAAAAACGTCACTTATCTGTCCGCGCTTTGCCATACATGCGAAATAAGCTATCAACTATTAAGTGGACAATATTGTCGTACTGGAAAAACGTTACTCGTTTCCCTTTTCCTTTCTTTCTTTCTATCTTTTACCCCCACTTGACCTTTCTTTCGTATCTGTAATTTTATCATTGTTTGCGCAGGAAGAATTTTCTCCCAGGTACTTCAAACTTTCTATCCGGACCTTGAAGTGCGTAAGGCGCCGTGAATGAGATGAATCTCACCAGCAACTGGAAGGGGCTGAGGTGGAGGCGGACATGGCTTTGGCAAAGGGGTCATCTTTCACCTATCAGTGAAAAAGGAAATCTTGACACCCATCAGGACCAACTAAAGCCCGTCGAGATGAGATTCCTTTCCTCTAAGGAGCTTAGTAAAAGTCGTGCAGATTTCCAAAGTACTTCCTGCTAAGTATTCATTTTAACCCTGCATGCTTTAACCTTTCAGTTTTCAAACTATTACAGAAAAGCCTCTCCCCCCCCCCCCTCTAAAAAAAGGTTTCCGACAGTACATATTAATTTGCAATTTTTATCAAATATTTTTCGACGACTGTCTGTGTGTCTGTCTGCTACTTACAGACTGCCAAACCGCTGACCTGCACGGGGCAAATATTTGGTCTTCAAAGGTCGTAGCAGTTCGACATCAGAGTGGTCACTAAGGGTTTGAATTTAAGAGTCTGAGTTTGGGTTTAACGGCGCGTCGGGCACGGTAAGGGCCATCTGGCATCTTTCACTTTTTGTTTTTTCGTTATCTTGCTTTTGGTTAGTTTTCAACGTCCAGATTCTTATAAATAAGCTCAAATAAAAGTGAAATGGAAAATCTAACGGGAAAAGGTCCGTATTGTACAGTAAGTCTATCTGTAATATGAATTTTGCAAATACGATAAAAATCTGTTAAATTACTTTGTAGATCCTGGTCTCCTTCGGTAATGACAAGATTTGCTCAAGGACCATGTCAGAAAACAATTATCTCATAGATCCGCGGGCGTAATGCCTAATTCGTGTCGGGCAGCCTCCATCTCTCTATCTCTTTGTCCAACATTTTTTTTTCAATCAAGTAAATTATTTGACATAATAATTATGGAGGTCTTTGACACGTATTTGAATACCTACGACAAACATTTCAGTCTGATGTACTTCCCACAGCAAAAAAGGTGTGCCTAGCGCACTGGGGCGTGCGGGGTGCCGAATTAGGTTGCACTTGACAAAATACGTTCATTTCGTTGCGATTTCCCTGACAAGAAAAGAGTGCATTGTGTCTAACCGCACCCAGGATTTACAATAATGCTGCAGATTATAGGAAACTTTCCAAATACTTTCCTTTTCGTCTGAACTTGATCCCTTTATAAGTTTTGTGTTTAATAAATTATGTCGTAAAACTTTTTTCATTATTATTTTTTTAAAATTTACTTTGAAACGCTAAATTTTATATTCACACGACTATTAAACTGTCCTATCGTGCTAATAATATATACTCATGTCATTGTAATAATATATTTCCATTAGGGAAAGGGTAAGGGATAGGTGGGCGGAGGGCCGACACGTCATGAAAAGTGAACATTCTTAGCTGCTATCTTGAAAAGCAATAACATAATGATTATCTTGCATGTACTACAAACATGTTGTGGACTATGTTAAACGTAATAAATTCTCTCCCAAGAACAACAACAACAAAACAACAACAACAACAACAAAAACCTTATTCAATGGTATTTTTAGATAGAGAAAATGCTTAATAAAAGAAAAAAAATTACTAAAATGAATTTTGAATACCTTGACCCCAAAACCGACTTATCATTTTTTCAGGTGACTGCAAATTGGTATGCCCTTCCCTCTGTCTTTTATGTGTGTGTGTGTTTGTTTTTTTTTTACAGTGACTAGACAGTAATTTCAGTTCACAGCGCACGAGAACCACCGCAGATTTGCGGTAAATTGTGGGTTTTTTGTTTGTTTTTGTTTCGGGTAAATTTAAAATAATATTGTAAATAGTTTTTCAAGGTGACCCGTGAACACACGGAGGCACGAGCAAGTTAGGCTAAGGAAAACAACAACAAACAAGAAAAAAAACCTGCAGTCTCAAACGGCAATCAGAATTTAGTACTAATCAGTCGGCGGTGGTATCTGACAGTGTCAAGATCAATGTCAGAAAGCAAAGAGTAGCAAGAGTTGACCATTCAATGCTGGAACATGTCACAGTTTGACTGAGAAGCTGTAGTTACTGAAGGTATGGGAAGGAGTTCCGTACTCGAGCGCCAAAGACCATAAACTAACTAAACACAACTACCCCAGCCCCTTTTCGCCTGATTAGTCAATCTGACTACCGCCCATTGATACAAACTGACTAGACCCTCACGCCCCCAGGTCCATCTGACCATTCCATGTGTTTAAATTGATAACAGTGAAAGTGGCGCTCGAGTAAGGTACTCCTCCCAAGATATGTGTTCTCTGTGGTACAAGTTCACGTTAAGTATTGTCCTGTTTTCTTTTCTGTTTTATCAACCTTTCGCCTCACTTGGTGAGTCAATCTGCGTCCTTCTCAGCCCCCCCCCCCCCCACTTTTTATAATTATGTTCAGTTTTTTCACAAACATTCACTCAGAGAGGGGGGGGGGTGGAGGACGTGCTTCACACAGACACTCTCTCTATGATATGTAGAAAAGTTAAAGAAGGGCTGATTTGAAGCTATGCAAGGAGAGACTTCGGTAGGATTGAACCATTCCACACCACGGGCACCAACTTGCAGTGGACTATTTTCGTACTATTTATTTTTATACGAGTTTTAAAACTCAAATTTTGCCAACACTAACACGAACCCTAAATAATACAATGCCAACTTACACGAACCCTAAATAATACAATGCCAACTTACACGAACCCTAAATAATACAATGCCAACTTACACGAACCCTAAATAATACAATGCCAACTTACACGAACCCTAAATAATACAATGGCAACTTACACGAACCCTAAATAATACAATGGCAACTTACACGAACCCTAAATAATACAATGCCAACTTACACGAACCCTAAATAATACAATGCCAACTTACACGAACCCTAAATAATACAATGGCAACTTACACGAACCCTAAATAATACAATGGCAACTTACACGAACCCTAAATAATACAATGCCAACTTACACGAACCCTAAATAATACAATGCCAACTTACACGAACCCTAAATAATACAATGGCAACTTACACGAACCCTAAATAATACAATGGCAACTTACACGAAGGCTCAGGCAGGGACCTGGGGAGGAGTACCATATGAATTACATAACTTGAGTCTGTACCTATTTCATGTCTGTGTGTTAATCGCCGACCTGAGTATTTACCATAAAATCGTCCCTCTGGAGGACTAACTTGCCAGTCCCTGCGACTCCCCGCACGTGGAAGCTCCTAAAGTCGCGTCCTTGCCCCGTTAATTGTTCAGTCTAGCCGTCATTAATTGTGTGCAATTAAATTGTAAAATGTTGGTTATGATATGAAATCCATTGGGAATGATGAACAAATTAGTGTGTTATACAGTCATTAGAGCCTATGTACAGCCAGAATTCCGTTGTTTAGCAACCGGGGGGGGGGGGGGGTTTAAAATGGACCTTGATGACCATAGAAAGAACGCTTGAAATCTAATCAGACCATTACTGATAACCTCAGATCCCCATCTTGTTTAAAGGCCAACACTATTTTAATGTGGCATCTACCGGACGGAAAGCTTGAATGCCAAATTTCATATACCTTCATTTGCCACAAATTCAAAAACTATAATTATTAAGACCTCAGGTCACCTTTGAATGTGGCTACTTGGTGACAGGATACTGAACCTTTTATTAAAGGGATCCACCAGAATCTGTAGTGGATATCCCACACTCTAGTCATAACAGCCTGGGGCTCGCAGAAAGTCGCAGAAATCCAAGTAAAGCTGGTTTGACGAAAATTGGATGCATCCAACTGCATTTACAGGCAGAACAAAGACAGAAGCGATATCTCCACATTTAAAATGTTCCTGTATATTAAATATTAGATATTTCCAGAACTTTTTTATTTTGTGAAATATTCGCTGCCACAGTGCCCCATGGTTTAGGACGTTTCTTGCACACTATACAGAATAATCCTGACTTTGTGCTGCTGAATACCAATTGGTAGCCAGAGTTTGAGAAAAGCTGTGCGGGCAATGTCATGACATGCTGTAGAATAAAGAACAGTAAAGACTCTAAAACTGTACTTCTGCATTCTGTGAGACTTACAATTTGGGTTTTATACATTACAATATATAGAACCACCCGGACTTTGTGCCGCTGAATATCACTCGGCAGCTGAAGTCAGAAAAGTCGTCAGCAGGGTTAGGGAAAATAGCTAAGAAAACCCAAATGATCAATAATGTTCAGCAGACACAAAGTACAGTATGCATTCTGTTAGGTTTATCATTTGGGTTATATGCTTTTCTTCTGGCACAAAATATAGACCAATCCTCACTTTGTGCCGTTGAATATCATTTGGCAGCTGAAGTCGGGAAAGTTCTTGTAGTATGAGGGAAAACAACCAAGAAAACCCATATGTTTAAACAATGTTTAGCAGGCATAAAGTAGCCTGCAGTATACATTCTATAAGATTTACAATTTGGGTTTTATACTTTTTTTTCGCACAGTATATAGAACCATCCTGACTTTGTGCCACTGAATATCACTTGGTGACCAAAGTCAGAGAAAAGCTGTGCGAGCAGTGCCAGGTATAACAGACAAAGAAAACCAAAAATGGTCAGTAATAATCAGCAGATACGACGTCCTTGCTCCGTACCAGTGGGCGCCGCTCGGTGGCCGAAGTTCTAGGAATTTTCTGCACTTTATTTTTGTAGCAGCATGTACATGCTGGGGGCAGTTGGTTTTGAAAAAATGCAGGCTTTAGGAAATGGCAAAGCTGCATAAAGGAAAAGGCCCCAGCTGCATATATGTAGGTGCTTCATGTATTCGAAACGAACCGCACAAAGGCCCCTTATTAAAATTTAGTGCTGCTGGGTCCTGCTTGGGAGTCAAAGTCGGCCTCGATGCCGATTGTGCAAACAAAAGATGACTTGTGACGTAATTGCAAACGCTGTTTGAACCAGTGGGTCGAATCAAAGAAGAAACATAATTCAGCCGAAATCTTGAATTGGAAAGCATATTAAGTTAGCTTTTTCGAGAGAATCTGCAAATCTTCGCACACCAGCAAAGTTTTGTTTCTTCACGACAGAATGATAATGTGGGGAAAAAACTAATTTTGTTGTAAAATTGACAGTACACAATTTTTTGATTTGTGTTTTAAGGTTTAGAAAAATATAATTTTAATTATTCATCTTTGTACCAATACATTTTGGTAATAAATTGGCCTCATCTCCCCTTCATGATATGTAACAGCATTATTAATAAAGAAAAAGTAAAATATTCATGGGTATTCTGAGAGTAGAAACATGGCTCTTCGGCTACTGCTGATTTCTTGCTGGCTCTATTGAATAAAACAAAGCCAGTTTACTCATCATTCCTGGGGACTTTCATATTATGACCAATGCTTTAATACTTGTACTTATTAGGGCATAGAATTTCAAATCTGAGGTCCTTGAAACGGAAAAATTCGCTTCTGGTATTCAAGGCCATTTCGTTTTAATTTTGAACTTTTTATCTACAAATGATCTAAGATGTGATTGTAAATGTGAAGTCATGCAGAAGATCAGTTAAGTTAGTTGGTGCATTTTGTGCATAATTTCATTGCGTAAATCACATTGCATTATTCCAACACTCAGAGCCAACTATTAATTAATGTTCTACGACTGCAGTTGTAACAAACGAAAAGTCTTTGAGCCCTCGCTGAGATTAGTCATAGGACAACCGAAAAAGCTGTCTAGAAATGGCTGCCTTTGCAGGCTCATTCCCAAAATAAGAAGAGCCTCATATTAAAATAGAACCTGAAGTTGCCACAATTGTATGGTTCCATGTGATATTTATACTGAAATAATATTACGCCGTCACTGCTCTACGACAATGGCATACGTGAGACTTGCGCTAAAAGGCAACTGATGGTTCATTGCATTCCTGAGCATGAGGGCTGTCAGATAGTATTACGAGGAAAAAATGCGCCAATAGGAAAATGTAATAATCCAATAGAATCATAATGGCATAGGTCATCAAATGACAGGAAAAGAAGTGTTGTTTTTTTTCTAAATATCTGAAGTGTCTAAAATGACTCATGCCATTAACGTTGAGCAGTGACGTGTACGAGTTGATTTTTTTTTCTTATGAAATCCTGAATATGGAAGGCTCGACAGAAGTTCAAGGATAAGCGTGGACGCTGAATGTATGATGAATTGAACTTGTCCAAGCGTCCTCACAGCTCAAGTCAGATTTTGCCTTTCTCATCAACGAGACCAAACTCTTTCTGAAAAATATCAGTGAGTCACACAAGGGGGAATTAAAGCTGTTATCACCATGACAGGTCACGGCTTCCTATTTTGTTCTCCAGGACCAGCTGGGCTTGGTGTTATCTTATCGAAGAGCTCAACAGAAAGCTGAAAATTCCTCTCACACCATTTCTTCTCTGAGCTGATACTCTGCCACTGTGGCATGTCAATGTTCTGAGCTCTGTCATACAACAAGCTTAAAGGCCTGAAGTGACAGTTTAGTGTATCTACCCGTGTCTCTTTCTGTCACCTTTTGTGAGAACTGCCACAGTTGACGCGAACAATATATCGAACATCAAGTGTCTGTTGTTTAGTGTTTAAGACCCACCTGTTTAAAAAAAAAATTAAAGAATTATTAAGCAGAACATATCAAGAAACGGGGCTCCGTTTGCACACCTGCAGCGATGACGAATTGTTCAAAAACCTTTCTCTCCAACCACATGAAAAGTCAGAAGGCATTCCAAAAAAAAAAAAAAAAAATTGGCTCTTAGCATGACATTGATACATGCCATTGATACATGACATTGATACAAGAATTTTATTTGTATCATTTTGTTTGCCAATCCTAACAATATCGGATTACGTGTCAAACAAAAAGAAAAAAAGGAAGCGAGATAAGAGAAGAAATCAATCCCCATATCATCAGAAAGCATTGTTGGTGCATATTTTTCTGGCATAACACCATAGATAATTTACGATGCAGTGATTAGACACTGATTTTTTTCTTGTTTTGCCTTTCTGTTCAAACTATGCAAGCATTGTGAACATTTTGGACCGTCCAGGTGAGACAGGAGAAAAAACTTTCTAATCATCAAGAACTTCCCCAGCCATTAAAAATCGAAATGTTGTGATCAGTTGTTACGTTTAGGCATATTCTTCAACAACTGTGGGTGCTTTTTCAACATTATGTAACGTAAATTGTACGGATAACTTGGCGGTTGTAGATATAGAACTCAGTAAGATATTCTCATTCTTGTCAAATCTTCCTAAATTTTGTAAAAAAAAAACACTGCGGAAAAAATAGTTTTGAAAAAAGTCAAATAAATGCAATAATTGACAAAGACACCCCCTCCTATGGGTTCCCTCTTACCACAGGCTTACAATAAAGGATAGCTTGCTCGTTCAGTGCAGAATAGAGCTAAAATTGCAGTCTCCTTCAGCGAAATGTATTGAAAGTAGTTCCCACGACGTCTATCGGGATTTCACTTAAGTTTGAATGTGTCGTGCATTAGGGACGTTTCAAAATTAATCCCTGCCTCGTGCGCCTCTTGGTCTGGGTGCGAATGCTCTGTAGAGAGTCTATCAAGGTCATAGTGGGTTTTGCCTGACTGATATTATAAATTAATGTACTCACTTAAGATGATAAAAGTGTGTTTGCGCATGAGCACAAGTGTGTTTACCCACGCGCACGTGCGCTAACTTGAAAGTGAGCCCTGCACTAATGAAAAACAACTGGGCAGAAAAACAAAGAATTAGTGAGAAAGACAGACTGCTATTGAAGATAAAAGCTGCGTCTGACAGCTACATCGAAACAGGCATATGGACACACTGAAGTCTGAAAATAATGCATATCAACGCGTTTGCAGTTTGGCCCATTGGCCATATCGAACTCTTTTCAGGCGTTGTTGCTCTAGTTATTTTTTTTTGTGAACTCCCAGAACCAGAGGCGGCCAGAACGTTTTGTGGGGAAGATCCGCAGGCACTAAGTTGGGTATACAGTAAGATCTGTCCAGGATACAGAATACCCAGAAGAACCATTCCTTATTTCATTATATGTCCTCAGATTGCGCGCGTACAAATACGTTGAGTACATTCTTTTTCGTTCACTTGTGAAGGGATGTGGTTCGAATTGTTGCATTGTTGACATGGATGATACGCGCCCAAGTCTACGGACGGAATATTACGAATTGATTCATCTCGGTATCCTCTGTCACGGGTAAGTGTATGCCTTTGTCACACAGACAACTATCCGCTCCATTAAGGCTGCTGGGGCACACTGAGTCAAGTCTGACTTGTTTCGGTTTTGGTGTTAGGTGTGGACTATGGAATTAAACGTGACCTCGCTCACCAACGAAGGTGAAAAAAGACTCGTTCCGGTACGTCAATCTGGTGGAAAGAAAGAACTTGGTCAAACGGCGCAAAACAGACCTGAGCTAGTGCTCACCAACCTCAGTCATTGCTCACCCCAGCGAATTGGATACTATCACAACTACTTTCGTTACAGCCTCTGGCGACCACTGCATCTACGTCAGTTGCGGTATGGTCTAGCCTTGCTAAGAATGATGATATTCAAGTTTCTACCGCATTCCTGGTGATATACAGTACCACTATGCATTAATACTACAGTCCTACTGTGATATTATTGGTACCACGGTTACAACAACCACTGCCACTTCCTTCTCTGTTACAGGAACACCATCCGCCAGATTCGGTACTGCTACTACTACTGCCGGTCGACCGTCTGAAGATCACTACTTCGGCTTCAGTTCCTACTTGCAAGTTGAATCAGAAAAAGGCTTGGGACCAGCAATGATTTTAGATACCTTTACTATAATCATTTTTGTAGTTTCTATTTGACAGCATTATTTCATTTATGCAGGCAATGTCTGAATACCCCGGGTGCCTCTTTTAGGTGCGCCTCTGACCGCAAGTACTTCACCATTTCAGCACTACAGATGCGGCCACTCAAGGCAGGGAAAGCTCTGGGCTAAAAACAGTTGATCCCGGCAGTTGATACAAATTCTCCTGGCTTCCGGTCTCGAGCTGATAGGGGCCGCAACCCAGCCGCTTAGGACAGTGACAACCAAGAAAATCGACAAGATTGCTTGGTGTGTCTGTTATTACGTTTGTATGTGTGAACCTTATCGGCATGGGTCATGATTGTAATCCGTGAGTGTGGCGTTTGTAGCAGGAATCCCCACCCTGTCTAATCGCAGACAGATGGAGAAACAACAAGCTGTCAATCAGTCCTCTGTCCCGCTTTCAATAGTCGAGTATGAAGGTCTAACTCTGATATGGCTTTGATCCTCAGTTTGGTCCTCTCCACACAACTACCGAAATGCTGGTGTAAAACTGGCGAATGGCCACAAATGGATGTTCCACCGTCAGAATCCGGTGATAATGTTGGGGGTGGCCGAAATATGAGACAAGAGGAAGTTCGTTTTTTACCACGACAGACAAAAGTTGAATAGACAATTAAGATGAACAAATACGAACAAAGTTGAAGTAACAGACATTTAAAATACAGGATAAATACTGATAAAAATGATGAATAATATCTGCAAATAATTAGATTTAAAAAAACGGATACATCGAGATGGCAGCTTGTGTATATTAACAATCATAGTCGGAGAAAGACTAATTCACATTATTTGACTTCAGGATTTGCGTTATGAAAAAAAACTTGACGATGGTGATACAAAGCATCAATGATATCCAGAAACCATGGCCTACACAAACACAAAAGGCACAGTTCACTTTATGGGGTTGTTTTGTTTTGTGTTTTTCTTTTTCACAACGGACCTCGAACTCCGTCGTGAGCTGATCCCTGTCTGACAGTGTTTGTGTGTGAACGAACTTAATTGGACTTTCGAGTGAAGAGCCAAAAACAAAAGAAGAAACATGCATTTTGTGTACTTTGATATGACAATGTATTTCCAAATGCAGCAGTCTCTGTGTCAGTTCTTAAAGACAAAAAGCCTTGAGAGAACTCATAAATTAAACAGCGTTACTTTAAAGGTGACCACATTTACCAGTGTAAACGCTCGTACGAAGATCCACGACGTTTGAAGACGAGCACTTTGCCACAGATAAAGTGACCAGCCAAAATTAAACAATTTGAATCGATTGGGATACATCTTACCAACCATTAGTTTTAAACATCGGCGATAAATACACTTCTCGCGGGAAAAGGAGCGTAAATGGATGGGTGGTCCTTGGTCTTTTTTTTATCCATTTAATAATAATTTACAGAGACATGCTTTCCGTGCAACCGTAACACAAGTTGTCATTCCTGCATAATAAATGCCCCTTTTTTTTTTTTGGTTGTGTCAAATGAAACTGGAAAAAAATTATTCTGGCAGCTGTGGATATCCTTCATTCACAAAGATGATTTTCTCTCTCTCTCTTTTTTTTAAAACCAAGGCCTACTCCCATTTTTCACTGCAGTATGCACACAGAGACAATTAAGGGTCCAAAAACGATGCTCCATATTCCAATAAAACGGGGTTTGAATTACCCCCCGATAAACGGGCGTCAAAATGAAATTTGTTTTTCCTTCAAAAGTGGATTAGCAACATCTGTTATGTTCAATGAATTATGAAGGATTCGTTGGTTTGTCGGCGAGGAAAGACCACAGACGGCATGCAAGTAGCCAGACCAGTTCTTATCATGGTTAACGCTATCAATTGGGCTTGTTCACACAGCCTGGCCAAACTTCACTCTCTATATTTGATGTGGCCTTGTTGGGGTCATTCCAACGCCTTCTGGGCGTATCTAATTTCCTTCTGTCATTGTCTGATGATGGCACGCCACAGAGCTATGGTCATTGCTGGACTTAACGTCGGTGGATAGTGTTGAGAAACGCACAAGTACTCCACATTACGCGGGCTGACAAATTTTAGCGTATAAAACCTCATTTTGTCCTACCTTTGGCATCCTCAATTCTCCCCTACTTCCAAAATCATGCCCATGCCTCCTTTGATACCCGTTTCTGAAGCATTCATAGTATCGGAAAGACTATTTTACACCATGTGCCCAAAGTAGGTTTGATTTGTACAGTGGGTTCTTTTTCTATTTCAAGTTTTAAAGTTAGTGTTAAGGCTAGGATTAATTTAGCTAATTGGCCATTACCACCTTTTCTATGGTCAAATGACCACAATATAATAAGTCGGCCAAAGGACTGTAACACAAATGATTTAGAACTAATTAAGACAGGTCTGAAACAAGTGTTGCATGCTCATACTTGGAGCCTGGTCATTAATATGATGGAGCGCTATATATATGCTATGTATTGTTATTATTAAAATCCTGCTGTGAGTACTTCGGCCTCTTTGCCCCAATATGTTTCGCTCAGAGCGTTTCTCTAGTCACAGCACGTAGAGAATGGAACTGTATACGAATGAAAGCTCTGTCCTGTTTCTTGTCCCGGGCAGGCTGCTCTTCAGGGCTCAAGACAGGGTGTTGCCTGAATATTTTATGGAGTCAAAAATTGAGCACTAGAATTTCAGAATCTTCTGATCACACGACCACCTAAAGGGAAAAAAGGGGGGAGGGGTGCGCATGCACAAAAACCGTTGCTAAGTCTTCTGGGACTATCAGCCAGAATGTCCAGTTTTATTCATTGCTCTTACATGGCTGTAGATATCCAAGACTTCATTTTATATCCCAATAAAAATATGAATTTTCATTAGAATTGCAAATTTCAAACTTGTTTTTTCTCAGTTTGACTTTTGGACATGAAACATTCTGGTTGCCAACCCTCGATAACATACATTTAAATCAGGGTTAGCAGCCTGCTAGGCTTAGCAACGCTGTTTGTATACAGCCTAAGATTTTAATCTTGTTTTTTTTTTTTTTTCTCTTTTCTTTTCAGTGTTACACTTTTTTCTTATGAAGTGATTATCACCCTCGGGGCCGTCATTTTATTGATCTCAGCTGGAAAGTTTTTGACCAATCAAGATTTCCTGCACGTAGGCGTGATCGTTTCTCTTTGCCAGAGTGACGGTGGAGGTGTGGAAGTCGCACGGACACCCATGCTTCGTTTTACGTATCGTATTATGGATATGTTTGGCTTTTCGGTAATATATGACTGGACATTTCTTTATGCTGATAAATTTCCACTGTCAGCCTCCGACTCGCAGCTTCTTTAGTTCTTGTTTGTTCCAGCTCCACTTTTTGCACAATTGAGAAATTCAATATTAAACGCTTGCAGCTCTACTGTAAATTAATGTTATGGTAAGGAACGAGAATAAAATCGAAACTGTGAAACAGCTTGATAAGTCGTACCATCACGCATTTTAAACATATGTCAAAGTATGCAATTGTTATACTCCCTGCTATATACAAAAAGATCTCCAGTTTTATCAGAAATTAATGGAGACAGAACAAACAAGAATTTAGGTCGCGTCTTAAGATTTTATGCGTCGGGCGAAAATAACTGGTGGTTTCTGCTAAAGAAAAAAAGAAAAGACTTCCTTTAGTCCGCTGTTTCAGAACGTTTGTCCATTTTCATGATAAATTTCTTTGGTTTATTTCCAGGTTTTCTCCTCTCGTGTACCTCAAACACTGACCAGCGCTCCAGCTTAACCTGTCGTTGTCCCCAGCCTAAACCTGCTTAATCTCCGATTTTGTGAAAACCTTTGTACAGACTGAGAAAGCGATTGGTCAAGGGTCTCCACTGATAGCACTCCGCGTGCGCACTGTTTTGCCCGGGAATATCAATAATGTACGCTGTTGAACGGTGCGCAAGGAAACTCATCTCTCTCCTCATCGGCTGCTCGACAGTCACGCCTGGCAGTTCATTTTCTACTTGTGTTATCGCTAAGCTAACACTACACAGCCTTCCATTGTTTGAATAAATCCAGACAGCTTTTGCCGACCAAAATTTAATATTGTCCCACATAGAATTTATTAGCTTTTCATTGTCTTTCACTGCGCGTTTAAGTCAACAATTTTATTCTGCCGATTCACGTGACTTCTGTAAACCTGGTCTTGAAAGTGGCGGTAAAGCACACTGATCTACGTATGAAATACAACAGCTAACGTTTGGATCTCGTTACTCTTTAACGAGACTGTCCATGAAAAGGTTACTGAGATGGCCTATTATGCACTGAGATAATACGGTTTTGCATCAGTTTTTATTAGAATATCGCACGTTCACCGATGAAAATTTAATGAATTGGCACAATACATTCCCCACCTCCAACTCAAACATGCAGAGACCACATAAACATCCATACGTACGCACGCATGCACACATCACACACATACACACACACACACAGAGGGGCACTATCGTCTCCGAATGAAAAAGAAATGTGAGGGTTAAAAGCTCGTTCTAAATGACGCCTCTAGACCTGTATTGTTGATTCGGCGTCCAACTTTCGGCCCGAATCGGAAATCGAGGTGCAGTCACGTAATGGTTTGTTTACTCTTATAATTCCCAGTCCCGATAAGTTTCCCCCGTCGATATTTGTGGTAATAATCTCTCATTAATGGACTAGAAGTGACTTTTTATTTTCTATTTTCCCATTTAGATAAAACACTTGGACTCGGATAAAATTTTGGCAGTCAGTAACAAAAATTAATGCCATGAGTCAGTATTCATTGACTACGATTATGGTGAAATAAATGCAAGTGCGTTCCATATAAGCAGGAACTCGTTTAATAAAATACCAGTTTGCATTAAAATGGAAAACAATATAAATGGAACAAACACTGCGAAATTTGTAACAAATAAACCACACAGGCTTTTCCAGAGTCGGACAGACAGTGAGGAACAGATAAACTCGTATGAAAATAATGAAGCTGTTGGGGAAGCAAATACACTGTCAGACAATCACATGAGCTGAATGACGGGTGACTGAAACACAGACCCATGAGCTAACTATGGAGAACTATCGATAACCCTTATTATTTATTTTTTTTTGTCCGATTGGAGAAACAAAAGCCGGGGGGGGGGGGTAGAGAGGGGAGAAAGTGAGAATTGGAGAATAAAAGAATACAAAAGAAAACAGAGAGAAAGCACAGAAATAAAGCCCAGGTGCTCATTGGCCAAGTTCGATCGACCGGTCTTTTGGATGGGGACGTCGCGACAATTGCTTTCAATGAGACCTCCCATACCAGCCAACTGGTTGGAGTGAAACTCGGTGTTGTGGCGTCATCTAACGCGTCGGCGGATCATAATCGGCTAATGCCAGGGCCGTGGAAACATCATTATGAGCCCCTTGGCAAAGCAATAGGATTTTCATTCCTGTTTCAAAAACCAATGTAAATTTTTATGCATGGGACCTCCTTAGCCCGGGGGCCCTTGGGCAACTGCTCGAGTGTGCCCGCGCGTTAAGACGGCTCGGGCTAAAGGGGGCCCTTGGGCAACTGCTCGAGTGTGCCCGCGCGTTAAGACGGCTCTGGCTAAAGCGCGCCTCGGCTAAAAATACCGGATGGAAGAAGTGGGAGTACAGCCTGAAGAACTGACCAGAGAAAGACACAGTACTCACATTAGGGCACAAGTTAGAGGGTCGCAGTGTCAGATTCCTCGGCAGCGAAGCCTGAGCCCGGTTTGTGCAGACTGCTTCACAGTGACGATCCTGGACAATGTACACGCAAAACTCTTCAAATTCCTCGTCCTGCAACTTGGTAAAGTCGCCACCTTCTTCCATCGCGTCTGAGGACAAGAATGAAAAATGATACATGCCATTAGTGATTTGGTATTATGGTGTTCAAACTGGAGATCTCAAAAAAAAAATTTAATATTTTTTTTACATACAAATGAGCTGCTTAATGTATGCTCAAAACTGTTTGAATTGGGTTGTCATCAGTGTCTTGCCCGGAAGGTCCATCAGTCTGAACACAATCATGCCATAATTCAAATAATTACACTTTTGTTCGCGTTAATTTCAATTAATTGTCTTTGGTGTTTTTAATTGCCAATGTATTAATAAAAATGCAAAGTGTGTCCACATTTTTGGGACACCCTGTATTATTACTATTAGTAGTATTGGTGGTATACGTCGTGACAAAAGCATCTGGATCAGCATCGTACGCGAAGTCAGCAGGTTTTTTTTTTTTACAGTCGTGTATTTGACGAAAATACGTGAAATTTTGCAATGGCTGGTAAACATAAATTATTATTTCTCTCTCTGTCTCTCTCTCCCTCTTTCTTTTAAATGTGTGTCGAAAGTACTAGAAAAATGTCCCCCAATATTCAGTTTTCAGTGATGAGGACATTCAGAGAATTGTACAAACTTTTCAAGCGGATAGAAAGTTTCGCGGGACAAACTTTTATTTAGTACTTACTCATTGGATGATCCCGAAATTATGCCATAAAAGAGACGGCGGTTATTTTTGTTTTGTTTGATATCAAAAGAGCATGATCACCGCAGATTCATTTTAAACGCCATCTTAACGTTTCAATGAGTACAAGAAATATAACTAATGAAGTGTATATCCGTGCAACACGTTATATGGTTATGGACAGTGCATATATCCGTACAACATGTTTACCAAAAAGCGCGACTGGTGAAGGTTTGCTGAAACAAAACTTGGTATGGTGTTCACGAATTCAAAGTGACAACACATTGATTGACTAATCAGGCGAAAAGGGGTTAGGATAGCCATTGGTGATCGACGTACACTCAGTATATTATTAGCGCAGATCACGCAATCTCTGAGCAGAAGTCGGATTGTTTTGCTACTAAGCCGATTCATATTTTTAAAAACTATGCAAATAAACAAGGTCAGTAGTATAGTATTCCGGTGTGTGTTCTACGTCATCAAATTGTGTGCGTTGTACGGATATGCGCTTCCTTAAACTAATGAATAAGTGTAAATTTATGTAACATCGCCAAATACTTTGCCGAGGACAAAATAATGGCCCAGTCGTCTCCAGGAATTTGAGTTTATTTTACATGCGAAGAATCATTTTCCATTTTATTGTGGCTTTCTCATTGCCTTTATCATTACTACTAACATTACTAAAGTATCGTATCGTCTATCATTGTCATTATTACGCTCGCTGTCATTATTATTATTGTAATTATATTTTTCTCATTGTTACGATCATTATGATTATGACTATGATTATGATATGACTATTATTATTATGATTATGATGATTATTGTTATTAACTATTATTGTCATTATTATTATTATTATTCATTATTTCCTTCCGGCTGTCCACTTTTTGTACTGGTTACGCTTGCAAAGACAAAGAGCAAAAAAAAAAAAAAAAACTCAAACAAAAAGAGAAAAAAAATGTAAACAAAATGATAAGTGATAGAAATAGAATGCTTGTGATATCAATGATTACGTGTATTCAATGACTGAAAAATGCTCCACATTTTCCCCAATAAACCATGTACGTAGAACCAAATATGAAATAGCTTAAAATAATAACTTAAAACATAGGTTAGACTTGAAATTCCAACTGGCGGTGTTTACCGGAGAGACTAGCAAACAACTGAAAGGTCACATTGAAAAATGCGTCAAATAGTATTGTCATTTACCACAGTGACCACGTGTAATTCAGAGCCTTACTGTCATACCATAGACTTCATTATACACAGGTTCTCACTATTGTGATTAACAAAACTCCCCCAGGATTTAATTTAACTACCAAAGCTCAATAAAGAAACAAAAATCGTAGTCAGCTATTAATTTGCCTTATCTTGTTCATCTTCTAAACTCTCATTGCGTTGGCGTTGCTATGAATCAGTATGAATATTATGATATTTATATTTTTCGGTGAAATCAGTGAAGCAACAAAGTTCAGTTCAAGTAAAGGGGACACCTACAACCTACGTAAGTTCGATTTTGGCGAGTTTGACCCCACCCCCTTTTCATTCCCATTCGCCTTTGGTACACTTGGTACGCTTGGTAAACCCCCCCTCCCCCCCCCCCCCCCCCGCGCTTTTTGTGCGAGCGAGCGCACGACTACTAGCAAATAGAATGCTGAATGTCGATAGTAAAGGCCTCGATGTGTAACAAAATTTGAAGATAAGATAAAACTTTGGTAAGAGAGAGGAAATTTGGATAGATGGTATTTTGCATGAACCAGTTGACTGTTTATTAGTTAAAGACAGGGTTTTTAGTCTAGCAACAACAAAAAAAAGTAAAGAAAACCGGACTTTTGTTTTGAATCCATTGCCATAATTGAAAAGTGTTCGTAAGCTCTCCAGAACACCCCCCCCCCTCTCCCCAAATGTAAGCTTTTCGTAGGCTGGTGGATCACCCCCCCCCCCCCCCACCCTTCCTTCTCCCATCATCCGGAGCGTAAGTACTTTTTGGATGCTCCTTAACACTTTGAAAGCCAGCAGTGTACATTCGTTAATTGCCAGTTGTAATGTCGCCATAAACTTTTTAGAAAAGTGACAGTCATTTATAGAAATTGTTTTCCACTGTGTCAGATTCGTATCAACAATTTAAACGACTATAGTTTGAAAAGAGTGGCTTTTCGGCCTTGGCAACCGAAGGATTAACTCGGTAATTCTGTGGCATGAAAATGCAAACTTCGCTCACAGAAACGAAAACATTGCGAACAAACAAACAATCGCACGAATGCCATAGAATTACTAAACATCTCACATGTAGAAAGCAGTTTCATTTTGAGCGAAAAGTACATCCTTCCAGAGACTTCAGAGTGACATCTCCACGTCAGTACTGCATCTATTGTTTTTGTGTTATTTTTAACAACTATTTATAAATCACAAAATTAATAATGCTCTCCTCACAACACGGCACACAAAAACTCAGCGAATGAGTATCAGAAACTCCACACATCTGTCATGTGCACATTTATTTCAGCCATATTTAGTTAGAACTGAACATCGCCATTTATATTGAGTGTGTGTGTGTGTGTTTTTTTTTCTTTATTCCGCGAAGTTGTCCAAACGTAACTGCAGTGCAAGGAATGAATTATGCACCGACTACAATAGTACAATTGAGTGGGCAATAAGGTAAAGGATGTCAAACCATTTATAAGGAAAACAAAAATATATTTTAAAAAATGCACTTAAATGCACTCCTCAGTAGTATTCTAGTAAACGGACATAAAACAGATCAAAAGAGATTTGAAAATGAATAAATAGTGAATAAATGAAATGCACGTAACGTCAGTTAGACCGCAAAAAATAAATTAAAAGAAAAATTAACATAGAATTAGATGCTCAGAAAAAAAAAATCAAATAACAAAGTAAATAGGAAATACAAGAGTTTTAAATGTATAAAAATAAATGTATTTACATCAAAGTAACAAAATAAAATGTAATTGACAATAGTTTCGTTAAAAATTTTCCATCGTGAAATTACACATTTTATAAAGCCCGTGATAAATGAAAGCCTGTCAAGCAATATAAAAAACACAACAGAACCTGTCCCTGGAACGAAGAACATTGAATTTTTTAACTTTAAAAATGGTTGGAAATTGATTTTTTTTCCCCAGTGTCATTAAGAGCAGGTAGAAAGTTCACAACTCCTTTCAGCCAATCAAAAGTTGGATTGAGCGCATTACTGTACCTCCCGAGACACAGGATATCGAGACGAATCAACTCGCCAAATTTCGTCCATCGATTTCCGTGCGTATCATCGATGTCAAAAATGCATCAATGCACACCACACCCCTTCATAATTGAACGAAAATGACTATTACTGATCTTATTTATACGCGCCCAATTTGTGGGCATACAGTAGGACTAGGAGAAGGAATGGTTCCTCTCGGTGTTCTGTGTCTCGGGTATCACCCAAAAAGGACCTGGCCAAAACTGAATTCAAACTTATATAATGAACCGAAACATTTCGTATTTATAAGTAACCAACAAACCGTTTTTGTGCTTGTCAAGTATCACGATGTTATAACTAAGAAAAGAGAAATGACATCACACACAGTTGAACTGATGATATAGGAAGTTGTGAGCATCAAAACCACAGATCAAAATGAACGTAGAACTAGAATCGACATCTAAGACAGTCCAAAAGGAAAAACATTATCGGCTGTAGAGAATTTTGATGCTTGAAGAACTATTTGAAATCAGGACATCCACGTGATAAGGAAAACTCGTACTCGAAACACATGCACACAAAGTAACTGTTTTAATCACTTGTGAAAAAAAAAAAGGAACGGTCTGAAATCGTCATGGAGAGGAGAGACGTCTTTGCTCCCACGCACGGGTACAGGTGTATATATACCACTACGGATGCTCACTCGCATCTTTCACATGTTGCTTGCTATCTCTTTTAATGTCCTCGGGAGTAACTAGCTTTCTGGTGAATGGCAGATTTCCTTCCCGCGTTTTTTTGTTTTTTTTACAAACGTGTATCATCATTGCACATCTTCCTGCCTGGTCGGATCTTTTCTTTTTGTTTTTTTTTCTTTGCATGCACTTTGGATATAACGTAAGTGAATATATCAACCGGTAGATCGGTAACTGAGTAAATTTAGGCTTTTGAAATTCCGATGTCTTGAGATTTTTACGTGAAATACGTTTAAGGGAGAATACGGATTCGGCATCATAGTGCTGCAGCCAGCGGCGGATCTACTAGAAACTAAAGAAACTTAAACGTGGGATGAATAGATGTCACACCTTGGAATTAGAAACAAATGTAACTGTGCTTATAAATCTAAAAAGAAGAAAAGGGGCTGTAGAGGAGGGACACACAGAAGATTTAGAGTTGTTGTGAGTGATAGAGGAGGGAGAAGCCATACCAGCAGAGGGGTCAACAAGTCCAATCTTGTACAACTGGACACTAGTAACTTCCTCAGTGAGAGGTCCACAGAATGTAAAATAATGTATTTTAATGCACATTCAGTGTGTAATAAGACTGTCATTATCAGTGACCTAATTAGTGAAAGCAATGCTGATGTTGTATTTATAACAGAGACTTGGCTTGATGGTCAGAGTGATGAAGTTATCAGAAGTGAAGTGACACCACCTGGATTTGAAATGTTCTCAAATCCTAGGAATTCGAGAAAAGGAGGAGGGTGTTTGTGTCGTCTACAGAGAGTGTACATGGCTGAAGGCAGAGTCTCTTCATGACTATAGTTCTTTTGAGGCCATCAAAATCAATGCTTTTAATGTTACATTTATTTGTCTCTATCATCCACCCCCCCTCAACGAAGAACAAATGTACAAACAGAGTTTTCATCGACGAACTTGCTGAGCTATTTGAAAAGTATGCTAACACCTCTTGTCAACTCATTGTTTTGGGTGACTTTAACCTCCATTTTGAAATATCATCTGACACGTACGTAAAGTGTGCTAAGTCATTCATCAACAACCACGGACTTCAGCAAATAGTTGACTCTCCAACGCATGAGAAGGGACATGTTCTAGATTGGGTGATCACAAGGGAAGACTCTCCCCTCATAAAGAATCTTCAAGTGTCAGATAAAGCTTTGTCTGATCACTACGTAATTACTTTTTCACTAGATTTACCGAAGCCTTCACCACATAAAAGAACAATAACATCTAGAAATCTTAAAGCCATCGACCCTCAAGTCTTCAGTAAGACATTAGTATCCATCGTGTCATCTTCATCATCGTCCGACATGGAGACCCTGACTGACTTGTACAATTCACAGCTGAGTGAAGCTCTAGGTGAGCACGCTCCCATCAAGACAAGGACTGTTAGCAGTCGACCTTCACTACCCTGGTACACACTGGAAATCAAACAGGCCAAACAACATCGACGCGCCGCAGAAAGGAAATGGAAGAAAACCAAATTGACAGTTGATCGGCAAATTTATCAACAACACACAGAAATTGTGAAAGAACTTTTAGTTTGTGAAAAAAAAAGTATTTAAATGAAAAGATTGTCACAAGTACAAATTCTAAAGCTTTGTTTAAAGTTGTAAATGAAATGAAAGGTAACTCAAAATCTCCTACTCTACCAACTGCAATTCCTGTTTCAGAATTGCCAGACAAATTTGGATATTTCTTTGTCAACAAAGTGTCTCAAATAAGAGAATGTCTAGACAACATGAATGGAAACACAAAACAGGGGCCTGATAATGATATTCATAATCCAGAGTCTTTTAATGGCACCACCTTTAGTGAATTTAAAACTGTTTCAGCAGAAGAAATAAGAAAGATCATTTTATCATCTCCACCAAAGTCTTGTTCCCTTGACCCCATCCCTACTACGCTTTTAGTTCAACACAATCACAACAATTATCAACTCCTCATTAATGTCAGGAGAGGTACCATCACACTTTAAGAAAGCTGTTGTGTGTCCACTGTTAAAAAAGCAAAGTCTAGATCCAGAGGAAATGAAAAATTATCGCCCTGTGTCAAACTTACCTTTCATCTCAAAAATTTTGGAGAAGGTTGTGTTAGCACAACTTAAAGAACACCTAAATAAGAATGAGCTAATTGAGCCTTTTCAGTCAGCATACAGGGAGAATCATAGCACCGAAACAGCACTTTTAAGAATTACAAATCATGTACTTAGGTCAATAGATGATGGTAATGTTTCTATTTTAACATTTCTGGACATGTCCGCTGCATTTGACACTATTGACCATTCCATCCTTCTCAAAAGATTAGCCAAAAACTTTGGATTAACTGGAACTGTTTTATTGTGGTTTAAATCGTATCTCACTGAAAGATTACAATCAGTGATTGTTCAAGGAAAGTGTTCCAGCCAATTTCACTTGAAATTCGGCGTACCCCAAGGGTCTGTTTTAGGCCCTATTCTATACACGTTGTACACTTTACCTTTAGCAGCTGTTTTTAGGCAACATGATATTCATTATCACTTTTATGCTGATGATTCTCAGCTGTATCAATCTACTCGTCTATCTGCCTTTTCATCCCTTGTCTCTAATTTGCAAAACTGTTATGAATCTGTACAATCATGGATGTATACCAACAAACTCAAATTAAATAATGACAAAACTGAGGTATTGCTGTGCTCCACTGATTCCAGACTGAATAAAGTCGAAATAGAAAACATCAATATTGCAGGTGCAGTTGTCAACTTTGTAGATAGAGCCAAAAATTTGGGTGTTATTCTTGACTGCACCTTGTCCATGGAACATCAAATAAACTCTATGATCAGGTCAATGTTCTATGAAATTCGAAAGATCTCTCAAATGAAGTCTGTTTTAAACAAAGGATCAATAAAGACACTGGTCATTTCTTTGGTTTTGTCTCGTTTAGACTATTGCAACTCACTGCTAGCGGGCCTGTCTGATGAAAATATTCGAAAACTTCAAAAAGTACAAAATTACGCTGCTCGTCTGGTTCTCGGCAAGTCTAAATCAGAAAGTGCAACAGAAATGCTACAAACTCTCCACTGGCTACCTGTTAAAGCCAGGATTGAATACAAAATTGCGGTTTTATGTTTTAATGCACTTCAAACCTCAGAACCTTTTTATTTAAAAGAACTACTCTGTCCCTATGCACCTACGAGAGATCTTAGGTCACAAAATTCAAAATTTTTAGAGGTACCAAGATCCAAACTTAAGAGATATGGTGACAGAGCTTTTAGTATTGTCGGACCATCTGTTTGGAATTCATTGCCATTTTCATTGAGGTCTGCATGCAGTGTTGCAATATTCAAAAAACACCTCAAGACTTACCTTTTTAAGAAATATTTGTCAAACTAACTTCTATAGCATTAGGAATCTGTGCATGTGCTTGAGTGAGATTGTGTGCATATTATGTACAATTAGAATGTGGGAGTGAATGCGTTTGTAAAGCGCTTTGAGGTCTAGGCATAAAGCGCTATATAAATGTACTTATTATTATTATAGATGGATGGACGGGTGGATGGATGGAAAGACGGACGGGTAGATAGATGGATAGATAGATAGAGAGGGAAAGAGAGAGAGGGAAACAAACAGACTATATCATTCTGTATGCATGGTCATTTTAAGGTTTCCGCTTTTCTTTTTTTTTTAATACTGGGGGCTTTAGATGCGTACGCACTAGACTACACACGCCAGAAGGCTGGCTTATTTCAGGGCTAAAAGATTGGACACAAAGTCTCTAGGTATCTCAGTGACAGCACCGTGACTGGCACATTTCCGGTATGAAAGTGATATTCTGAGATCATGTGTTGTAGTTTTGTTCTGAAACTGTCAAAAGTTTAATGATAAAAATCTCCATCATTTTTGTTCTGCCAATGTGCCATTATACAGTCTCTTAATATAATGTATGAAAATGTATGCTTAATGCATTGTAAATAAATTATATGGTTGGTGTCGCACTAAGACATAAATATTGTATTTCCTGCCAATAAAGACACTGATATTGATATTTATGGATGGGCGTTTTGCTTATTGGTCTCACTGACTGACTGATTTAGATTTGTTAGCAAGTCCAAGATTTAGCAAGATATTGGAGCATAAGAATAAACTTTGGGTCCTGTACAGTTTGGAAAATATGATGTTAAAAGAATCTTTGGTGTACATTTTGACAAAATCGTATTTTATCCCAAGTGCTATTTTTGCCAAATCTTACTCGTTAATATATTGCAATATTACAACAGTATTTTGCATGCTAGATCGGTAACTGAGTAAATTTAGGCTTTTGAAATTCCGATGTCTTGAGATATTTACGTGAAATACGTTTAAGGGAGAATACGGATTCAGCATCATAGTGCTGCAGCCAGCGGCGGATCTACTAGAAACTAAAGAAACTTAAGCTTCAGGGTCCTTAATCATGACGTGGCCTTGAAGAAACGTTTTGTACTGAGAGAATTTTAGACAGTGCCCTATAATTGTTGCTTTTTGCAAAGAGGCCCCTTAATAGTTCAAGGTTCATGGTCCCAAAAATGTAGATTCACCACTGGCTGCAACTTTGGGGCTGAATCATAACAGTCCAAACTAAACAAGCTTCAGCTCAAACCAGTGATCTGGACAGCCCCAACTCCCTCCTTCCAGGGAGTGTCTAGATAGATTGATATGTCATAATCTGTGTGGATGCCATATTCCTATAAAGAAATCTCAAATTTCTTCCCACACGCCGTTATTACAGTTAATGCAGCCATGAAATCCCATGAAAACTATGGCGAACTCTGAGGCAAAAAATCCTGGCTGAAAAGCTTACATCAAAAATGTTTCCAGAAACGGCATCTGTGGTGAAGGCCAGGCGTGTCAGCTAAATATTGTCTTTTTCCCCATCTTACCTGGCCTTAGTCTGCAGGTCAAAGTTTTTTAAAGACCTTATGTAGATAAATTCTGTCGCATGTAAAAATGTGTGACAAACATTCTGCCAGTTTACTGACGCTTCCCCACCAGCGTTGGCAAATCTCTGCGTCAATTAGTTAAATTTGACATTTTCGTCACATCAGTGACATACTCCAATGTGACTTCCAGAAGTACTTTCCTGGGAACGTCAAAACTAATTACTGCTACGGGTGATTATCACATCGGAGAAAGTCGGGCTTTCGTATTCAAATTGTGTCAGAAATATCTTCACTTTGACACAAGTCGGGACTTTTTCCTTTATAGACGATATCCCAATGACATCGTTGGATATCCCCAGTCAAAATAGTAAAATAGTGTACGAGCGCAACTCACGTCCATTGACATGGGAAAGGAATTTTTACCTTCTAAAGCTCCAAGTTTGTTCCTGTGTAGTTCAATAAGCTATATACAGTCAGTTTGTGAGCTAGGGCCAAGCAGTACGATAGTACACGAAGAGAGAGGGGAAATGGCCAACAACAAGAAAAATATAATAAATTACAAAATCTGTGGAAGAGGAAAAATAAAACTTGAAAGAAGAGGTCGGAGAAAAGCTGTAAGAGCGAGAAAATAGTTTGGAAAATGAGACGGGTTGCTATTCAGTTTTTATATTCACAGTATTTCACCAGATGCCCCAAACAAATACCAAATCACACTTGTTTCCTCTTGCCTTTTTCCTCTAATGAATGATTTATCTCCCACCTATCAGTATCACCTACCACTTGTGCTGAAGATCACCCTACAATGAGTATTTATCAGATCTCCCTTGATTCTCTTTGTAGCATGCTAGTACCAGATCCGCTGTTGATTGTCTCTGTAGCATATTAGTACCAGATCCGCCCTTGAATCTTTGCAGCATACGAGATCACTGTCCACCGCTCATGAATTTCCCCCCGAAAATGAAAAATTTACGAAGTGACACATGGATCTTTGACACAAAACATCACAACTTTTTTTGCCATGCATTCAGTGATTACCTCTCGGTGGGTTTTACATGATTTGCTTTGGCGACGTCATTAATCCCCGCCTATTTACCACCGTCAAGTGGCAGTAACTTGTGGCGACTGGGGGCTGAAACACTATTAAATCATAACCGTGTCTACTCCCGGCGTGGATGGTGTATGGGAGCATGGCTCAGCAGGCAGGGCCGTTAGTCGCACCCCTCACCTGGTATCAGCTGAGATTGTAATGCGATGAGTAGGTGGGTGGGAAAGAAGGCTGGAGTCTGGGCTCTGGTAGGAACTAGTAAGTGTAATATCAAGTGGTATCTGCCACAATTATTGTTGTATGCTACACTTGGCCGATTTTGATTTTTTGTCATGAAAGTGGTTCACTCGCTCCTAATTTTATTATGTGCAAGTGTCATATGGGTGTATTTTTCGTCAGAATTTTTATGCAAGTTTCGATTTTGAAGCGTATTGATCAAAGCCCTGATTTTACACAATTTTCAATCTTCATTTTCTCAAAAAGACAAAAATGCACATACAATACTATGGAAAATACCCCTCGAAGATACCCCGGTTAGATTATAAGAAATATTTCCTTGATTTCGAATCTGTCTCAGTCTTTAATGCAGCCGTGAGAAACATCAATATTATTTATGAGAATAAGAGAATTATTTTTCCTCTGTCTTTCATCACCGTGTACTCTGAATGTTCATTGTCTTCTTTTCCTTATCACTGTTGTTAAAAAGATTTGGGACGGTTCGTGTCTTTAATAGTTACAGGTCGTGTGCATTTAACAGTGTATCTCATGTTCTTGTACTATGTATGTGTGTGTGTGTGTGAGAGAGGGAGAGAGAGAGTGTGTGTGTGTCAAGACCAGATTTAATTCATAAGAGTAAATTTTTGCGAGAGCAGTAAGTAATTTTTAGAAACGTAATTGTTGTGCGAGCCAGCATAACTTGGCCTTGAGCTGGTCTCGTGAACAATGTGTTTTGAACAGTTTTTTCCCTGATAGATAGACAGAAGGTGGGGAAGGATAGAGGGACAGCGTAGGTGTGCATGACTGAGCACTTGTTGTATCTCGTGTTTTGAACTAGGGGTAGTAAAGAGGGAAGGGGTGAGTAGGAATTAAATGTTATTGAGACGTCTGTTGACGTACAGAAAAACCGTGATCCAGAGTAAAAGCTCGGGGTTTTGAACATGTTAAGAATTTATTGCTATAAAATTTATATTATATTGTATTGAAGTAATTCGACCTTTGATGTCGACCCAAGGTCGTTGCGTAGGGCTGTTACTTAAAATAACTCAGTTCGGCAGCTGAGCTAGAAGTGGTTGCACCAATCACAATCCAGGAATTAGACGGTAAGCTGCAGATGCAGTCCAGTATTTAAGGCCATACAGAACTTAGTTCTGGGCCACATGTAGAAAATCCATTTACGAGGTGGACGGCGATAGTCCTCAGCCAGATGAGGGACATGGAGACGCACTTGAGCAGTCCATTGTGAGGGGCCTGATTTAAAGCTCCAGAGCCTAAGCTACTTGGTTTGATATAAACCCACAGCGTTTACATCCAGCGCTCTCACTCCCAGTGAGGGCCGCATGGTGAGAGTCTATACTAATTTGTAATGATGAAAGTGAACCGTTCTACTTACTTTTGAAGACAGTTTCAGAGCTACCGCCAGACAACGCATGGTTGTACAAGCATTCTCCATGGCGTGTCTAGAGGAAATGTCCACATCATAACATGTCTCATTGAATTAATAGAATTTAAACTGTTATATCCGTCGCCACGTGCGCGGATTCTATTTGCCATATAACTCATATGACCTGCAAGTAGTTAGATTGAATTCGTTAGTCTTTATAAAAGCTGTAGTTCCATTAGTTAGATTCAGTTGCCTTTGAATTGATATATATATTTATAATTATATTTGTTACATTAATTCCTGTAATTAAACTGCTCTACAGTTCTGCTAAAATTGAAAGCAATTGATTTATTTAGTTTCTAGAGTGCAAGTATTTATTTTTGTGTGTTCGTCGATTGTGGGAGCGGACCTCGAAAGAGTGTCAGTCGAAATATCCCCATGTAACCCACATCGCGACAGTGTGTGTGTGTGTGTGAGAGGGAGAGAGAGAGAGAGAGAGAGAGAGAGAGAGAGGCAGACACAAAGAGAGAGAGGGCAACTACTGGCAACATAACAGCTGAATTTTCCCCCAAAACGAAAATGATTTTAAAAAGAAGAAAAAAGATGCTCAAATCTTATTTCATTTGATCTCAGGTACAACAGAGTTTAATTATTTTAATGTCATGTTATTTTAAGCGTACAACACACTAATCATGGTGGCAGTTCTGCTACTTATCCCTGTTGCCTCTCCCCCCCCCCCCCCCCCGACTTTCTCTAACTTGTTCCTCTCATTTACCGTTTACTCTCCACCACCCCCCACCCCCCCCTCGATATCTTCTCATAATGTGTGAGCTTCCTCTTTTCTTTTTCTTTGTCTCCCCCTCCCCCCCCATCCCCCATCCCCTTTCCGAATCCCCCATGCAGTGGAGACAAACTTAATAACCATGAAGACTGCGTCATTAAACTGCAAGCAAATGATTTGCGATTTTGTATCTCTGAATTCTCTGTCTCTCCGATATATTCAACACACTGACGCCACCATTTCATTGTTTGTCTCCACATTCGCAGACTCCTAAATATAACCGTCTGTTGAAATAGCACCATGGTTTTATAAACTCATCAATTAGCGAAACGGACCCCTTCGACTTCATTACGCATTTACTATCATTAATTTGCAGTTCGAATTTGGAGCGTCAAACGTTTAACTACAAGACGTGTGGCAAATTTGAACGTCCGAATCCCGTATTTAAACAGGTTATCCATGGTTTACATTGGTTACGTCCGAAATTTATCAGTTTTCGTTAAGGAACATTTAAATGTTAACATTCGCATTTGTCCCGGTCATTAGCCTTTCTGCCCTTTGGCCCACGAACAGGACCCAATGCCAAAAAATGAGACTTTTCCAAACACACTGATAGCGTTGTTGGTCCATTTTGCAAAAACAAAAATTATGTTTCATACCTAATTATTAATGCAAAATATTTCTTAACCAGCTTCTTTTAAGGCATACTGTTCCCTCAGAACCTCAAACCTTCTCTTTCCGTCCCATAGCTCTTGAGCGAGGTCTTCGTTCTCAGAGAGCTCTCTGTCAGTGCTTTTATCTGCCTTTCTCTTCCTTCTCTGTCTTTGCGGAGGACGCCAGTAGAAGAAAAGAAGACAGTAGAGTGAGAAAAGTATTTCTGATCAGGAAAGAACCGCCCCCCCCCCTCCCAAAGCGTGATCTTTTCATTGGTTTCGCGGGACAGCATTCTTTTCCTTCATTTTCCAAAAAATGAACAATCCAAGAACGTTTTTAGACAAGAAGTTATTTACATGTTGAAAATGTATTGTCTTTCACAACTCCCCCGCCCCCCGCTCCTCGCCCCACCCACCCCCTCTCAACCACCCACCCAAATGCCATAATTTCTCCCTCTAGTTTGCTATACATGCAAGTTCTCGAAGCTTCTTCATCTTTCTCTGCCAGTGCGATAAACTCAGGGGAGCCAGGACCCTTGTTATCGATGCCGGCCGTCCCCAGCTAGCTAGAAGGTGGGAGATAAAGCCAGACAAGGCTAGCTGGATGAAAACATTCATCAATTTCTAAAATGTTCATAATAGTTTATTTTCCCTGCCCTACTTGTCAGGTCATTTCCACCCCCTGGGGTGACGGCGCTGGCTCTAACAAGGTATGAAAAATGATAGGTTTCTGTCTGAGGTATTTAACGTATTGCTAGTTTTAAACAAACAGTCTAGTCATAAATTATTATAAACGAAGTAAGGCCTCTCATTTAATCATACAGGGCTTTTAAACTGCTGAGCCTTAAATTTTACACCGTATCATATTAAATATAGAAAGACGTAAATATATCAAAAGGTCTTGAAGTTCTTTATATATTTAACACTTGATTTTGAGCCGAGTTGAACAGAAGAAAGTGTTCCGACATTGTGAGCCAGGAAAAAGAAAGTTACATTTTCTTTGAGTAGAATTAAAAAGTATGACGGGAAATTTCGTTCTGCGTCTCAGTTTACACATCGATGATCCAAGCGTAACTTTAAAAAAAAAAAAAAGAAATGCACACGCACTTTGAATATTTATTAGTACAAATGTAAATTAAGATACACCCAAGATTTCAAGCTAAAGAGGACAGAGTATGTAATTATTTCAGTAATCATATGTGTTCAAACTAGTAGCCGTTCTAGGACAGACACTGATATCAATGCAGTTCATAAGCGTTGCAAACAACATTAAGCGCTTCACTTTTGAGAGATTCCGTAGTATTAAAATACATAATTATTAGCAGCAGCGAGTCAGTCATGTTAGTGATTATCAAGAACAGACAAAATGCGCATTTTCAAAGGCCCTTAATGGACAGAGACATGTGGCGGGCAGCAATAGGCTAATTGCGGAGTTGTAGAGAAAATTCAGAGTGATTGATTGAGCCATAAGGCTAAACTAGGTTTGTTTGAACGGTGAATTTCTGGTAAAATACAAGGGTGAGGGTCAAGATTAACTTTACATTTGACTTGCCACGTTACAATAACCATTTCACTGGCGAAGTGTGGCAACAACGATTTGACAGTTGGCCACCTACGAACTGGCTCCAAAAAAACCTGTATCGTAACTACTGGGGCTAATGGCCCAGATCTGTTCTATTTTGTCTCTCGTCTTGCTTTTTCCTAGCACAACGTGTACACGTTATCGTGTCGACGTGCTTTATTTTCGGCTATTTTTATAAGTGCGTACGTACCCCAAGCGTTTTGCGCTAGGGACGTGTGCTTATACGTACATATCCCCAACCCCGTCCTTATCTTCAACCCTAAATCTCATCGAATCCTACCCCTGCCCCCAGACCCTTTCAATCAAAAGACAGTAGGAAAATAAAAAGAAAATATGAAAGAATAACTAATTCAGACTGTTGTTGGGAGGATTTTGGGAGGAGCTCTCTAACTCTGGACTCACAAACGGCTTTAAAATACGTACCCCTAACGGAAAAAAAAACAAACTTAGTGGACGTACGTACTTGTAACAACAAACAAACTCAAAATTAATTCAAACCCAAATAGTCTCTACCCTCCCCCCCCCCCCCCCCCGAAAAAAAACGACCAACTTATGGCACAGGAAAACGGCACTTCGTAATGATAACTTCAGAAAAGACGCAAACTTTCGGTCTCTGGCACCTTCTTAGGATGGAAACACAGAAAAAACAACAACAACAACAAAAAATCATCTGGACAATGGCCATATTGCGTTCTACACAGTATAGAAGAGTCCAGTACACTATGGTATCGCTCAAAGTAGTAAAAAAAATAATAATAAAAAAATGAATGAACAAAATGATTTAATAAAAAGCAAAATAATACTAAAATTATAATAATAATGATAATAATAATAATAAAAAATATCTCTTCTCAAAATGCTCCCACTTTGTCCCTGAACTCATCTGCTCCTCAGGAGTCAATTCATTTCTCAAATTGAATTAATTCTCTTTTGTCTGCATCAAACTAATTCTCAGGTCTGTAAACCCAGCGTTCTCAATATCAAGCCATGACATTTGAAACTTTAAATCCCGCCTTCATGCGAGATCATGATAATGTATTATCTCCCCCCTCTTTTTTTCTTCCTCGAGATCATCTCCCTTGTGACATTTATTTTCATTGATTTTTCTCCCTTTTTTTTTTTAATACTCTCCCATTTCACATCTTGTGGATGCCTTGGTTTCGATTTCAGGCTCTGATTGCACGGATTGCTCTGGGCGTTTCAGAACCTTACCCAGTCGCCTGTGACATCATCACGAGCATTAATTGCTACTTCTAATAAGGTGTTTTCGGTCTGCAAAAAAACAACAACAACAACAAAAAAACACAGCGCACACGCCATGGACTATGCCAGCACTACACCTGAGACCTTCATGCTCCATCTAAGAGCGAACTGCTTGCGCCAAAAAAACATTGTATTCTTTTCTTGAAAAATACGTTAATTAAAGATTGTTTTTAATTGCAATGGTGTGCGTAATGAACAGAAGCAAGTATTATGGCATAGCCAAATAAATAAATCAATAAACAAACAGAACAAAAAAAAAAACCACAAGTCGAAGCAGATTAAGTGTTGTTCTTCCGTACTCTGACTTCTTGGCTTTGCAGAAAGTTGGCGTTTTAGAAAAGGCAAAGAAACTTTATCAAAAGAAACGGATCATAATATTCCATTTTCATTTTCTCCACTTACAGCGAGGAAAAAAAAAAAAAAAGAGAGCCCTGAGAAAAGGGGAAAATGAATCAGACATTTCGATTTCTTAAACTTACAGGGGGGGAAATGGTAAAAATATACACACACAAAGACACGCAAACACACACGTAAACACATATAACAGTCAAAGGCATATTGATGACATTCACACAAACATAATACATGTATACACTCACTCATACACGTGTATTTATCAAGGTCGCACGCACACTTATCATATACACACATATCAAAAGTCTGATCGCATTCATACAGAGAAATTAATACACACACACACAAGTATACCCACAGACGTGCTCGCGCACACAAACAAAAAGAGCTCCATCGCGTCTTTATTACAAATAAAAGACAATGATTAAACCAGAGAGCAGTCATCTTGACACAACTTAGATAAAAATCGAAATCTTGAAATGGATTATTCCCGTGTCGTTTAATTTCATTTTGCCATTTCATTCCGCCCGCATTCTTGGCACTTTTAATTATCCATTAATCGTGTTAATTCAACACCGTCTACTTCACTTCATGTTGCCGCCCTTTCATCACCCCCCTCTCCCCTACTCCTCTTTCACGCTTCCAACACTTCATTATACATTCGTTATTACTGTTGTTTTTTCTTCTATCCTTTGTCTTGATTACTGTATTTGATTTTCTAACTTTTGAACGTTTTCAGTCTTTAATTCCGCATCAGTATATTACATGAAAAAACAACGACAAGCAAACAAAACAATAAAAAAACAAACCCAAACCAGAACAAACAAACAAACAAACAAACATCACCAAAAAAAAAGACAAAACAAACTGAAAAAGAAAACAAACCAAAACACACACCTACACACATATACACACAGTGAAACTATAAGGAAATATCAGTCTTTTTCAAAAAGCATTATTTACAACTAGATGACCTACCGGGCATTGCCCGGAATAAACAATCATGTGCTATGTGCCCCCCCCCCTCTCTCTCTCTCTCCCTCTCTCTCTCTTTCTCATATAATAAAAGTAATAAACTACAGGCTTGCCTCAGAACTCATGCGCACCAGAACACTACGCCACAAACTGAACGCTTGACACGGTTACTTTTTATGACATGCACGGTACCATATATATTACGAAACAAACATGCAAAAGTACAAATGTTACATAGCAATAAACATTGTCATTTTTTAAAAAATACATGCTTGGAGTAAACAACTTTTAATTATAGCCATCATCTTCCTTATCTCAATTGCCACCTTCCTGCCAAATTTAAGGCCTGAAGAGTGTATAGTTTGGTCAGTTAGTCATGCCAAAGGTTGAAGTTACTGAAATATTTTTATTTACAATGTGGTCAAATTGGTGTGGTTTTTTTTTTTGTTGTTTTTCTTAAGGCAAAACCCACTGTTTTAATACTAAGTGTATTTTCATCATTATGAAAGATTAAACCAGAGTCTACGTTGCAATAATGGTAATAAACCACAGTGGACAGTGACTGGGCAGAATAATCTCCCTGAAAATGGCGTTCTATTATTGGAAATAGATCATGACTTTTTGTGTGCATGACGTGAAAAGAAAAAACAAAACAAAAACAAGGAAAATATTGCCCCCGATCAGTTTGGGTACAAGAAGAAACAAGGACCTCGACATGGAGTATTCCATGAAAACTCCCTCTTATTTATTTATTTATTTATTTATTTATTTATTTATTTATTTCTGCATTTATTTATTTATTTCTGCATTTGCTTTGCTCTTTCACTTTAAGTGATAAATATCATGTTAGAGTTTTAACATCTGTTGACAGTCAAATGCTGTGCCTGCCGTGCACTGGTCATCCTGTTTTTTTTTTTGGGGGGGGGGAGAGAATTGGGGGGGGGGGGGAGAGAATTGGGGGGGGGGAGAGAGAAGGGGGGGGGGTAAGGTGGATGTAGAATGCTGACAGAACCGACATTTATATTTTTCGAACCTTGTATTTTTTTCTATTGGTCAAGGGAGGGCACAGGTCAGGATAATGATAGGGTTGGGGTTTTCAGTAATACAGTACCATTAATATTCATTAGTTGTGGTTAAAACAAACAACAACGAAAAACGACCCCCAGAAATCACATTCTGTCCTTGTTGTATCCGGCCAGTATTGCCTATTTGGATTCGAACACCCGCCCAATCAAAAGAACGTTCCCTTAAGTATTTATTTCATATGGGAGGTCAGTGGACTTTCTCATCCAACCAGACAAACAAATCAGCCCCGCACGCGCACCATGTCAACCCTCAAGAAACACAATTATTGTGTTAACGTCATTTTGGGCAGTGCGAGCTTAAACAGGTAATCTCAGTGGGCACCAGCATTTTACAACAGAAGATATAGGTTATTTATTCAGCAGCTTACATAGTGTGCTGTTTTCGCTGCCGACTGTTTCATTATGTACTGTGATGTGTGTACTGTCAGGATGCAAGTTTTTCACTGCATGTATTGGAAAGCGGAAGAGCCTTGTCAGATGTCTGAATCTGAGTCATTGCCCAAAGTCATATTATCATTATCACAGCTGTCCTGTTATAGCAATCAACAAAAACTCCTTAATAAAATTAATTCACTGCTGAAAAGCGGCTGTATTTCACAATCAGAACTCAAAGTTTAAAGGCATACCCTGAATCATTACTTATAACACCCTTAAAACAAACAAAAAATACCCAGCCCTACATTAGTTCTTGTTTGTTCCAACTCCACTTTTTGCACAAATGCGAAAAATTCGACGTCAAGCGTTTGAGGCTTTAGTATTACGATACGGAATTTAAATAAATCGGAACTGTAAAGCAGCTTAATAAGTGCCACGGCCCATTTTAAATAAATGACAAAGTGTGCATTTGTTATACCTCTTCTACATACTAAAAGATCACCGGTTTTTTAAGAAAATGAAAAATGAGATAGAAGAATCAAGAACTGAGGTCGCAATATGGCGACATGGTAAGAGTATGAGAGAGAAAATACTATAACTCCCATACTACTCTATAAAAAAAATAAAAGGGAGGGAGCATGGGACTTGACTTCAGCTACTGCAGTGCAGACTGATGACTTGTCTTCGTTGTGCACAATAAGACTATTGCATAAAATTTCTCACATGAATAATATTGCTACGATAATCATGTTTCCTTACAACTGTGCCCACCAAAGTGGTATTAGTTATAATAATAATAATAATAATAATGTTTTATCCGATACTAGATGAGGTACCAGGCATTGCCCGGAAAAAGCCCGTGCGCTCTCTCTCGGGCTCTCTCTGTCTCTCTCCCTCTCCCTCTCTCTCTCTTTCTCTCTCTCTCTCTCTCTCTCTCTCTCTCTCTCTCTCTCTCTCTCTCTCTCTCTCTCTCTCTCTCTCTCTCTCTCTCTCTCTCTCTCAGGCTCTCTCTCTCTCTCATACTCTACAGCCTTGCTTCAGAACTCAAAGGCGCCAGGACACCACGTACCAAATTGAGGCTTGATTTAGTTACTCGATACTGTTACAGAATAGCGCCAAGATGGAAAATCAAAGTTAGAACTGCTGGCACATGATGAAACAATACAGCAAGTTTCTATAAAGTCAAAACAAAACCAGTAAAAAAAATCCAAACTTCGGTGCGCCGTTCACGGTATTTGAAACCTACATCATGACATGCAAAGTTGGATTACTAGCCTAATAAAAAAGCCTTTTTAAACATGTCGAGAATTTGTGAATTATATGTATAGATTTGTATTATCCAGTGAGTCACAGTCATGTAACACTAAGCATTGTTAGAAAGTATCCGCGGGCTCTAGCCAAAGTTAGCCACTCAGTTATGAACGATCCTTGGAGCCTTCGCTGCATCAGGGCGTTTTATCTTGTTTTCAAGGCATGTTATCGTGTCACTTTTCCCCACTTTCATCCCTCATGAACTCAAGTATCGCAATATAGAGATGGGAATTTTTGAATAACTCTAATGTGCATGAACATATTTATCAAAATCCCTTGAGGTTTAAGCAGCAAATAAAACCAACCAGTACAGACTTCTTCATATTACGTATACCTGAAAGAAGGGCCAATTAAATTCTTATGTTGGGTGCACTCAGTTGAACTGATTTGTATTTAATTCAGAAATTCAAGATTCTAATTCATATGTCAGTTATACATTTTAATAACAATTTCAGAAAATTCGCATAATATGTGAATGAATGACTATTGTTATTATTTTTTCATTATTATTGTTATTATAATCTATTATCGTTGTTGCTCTTATTATTATTATGACTGTTAGTAGCAGTAATCGTGGTAGTAGTAGCAGTAGTTGTAGCAGTAGTAGTAGTAGTGGTAGTAGTAGTAGTAGTAGTAACAGTAATAGTGGTATCTTTATCATTATCATCATCATTATTATTATTATCATTATTATCTATCGTTATGTAAATTTACAAACTTACTTCTTACTCGTGTCTTGCATACAACATCTTATTTTTAGTTCATTTGCAAATGCTCCCATTTAAGTCTGCTAAAGACAGTGAAAGAGAATTTTAAAAAATTATGAAAGTGTCTTATTTATGAGATTTACTTTGTGCAACCAAAAAGTAGATTATAATGAAATAAACTTAAGCTTCGCATCCTTCATGGTTCACCGCTATTAAATGGAAATGTACATATAAAATGACTTTCAACAGTTTGATCAAAGCCAGTTTCTTTTTTTTTTGTCTGTTTTGTTTTTAAAGCCCATTAAGGTTTTGTTGTTGGAAGTTTTGATATATCATTATTCAAAGACAAACATGATTATAACATTGCATGAATGTGTCGAAAGTCAGAAAGGAATTTGTTATGTGCTTATTGTAACAACTGAGAAAGATGGGTGGGTGGGTGGGTGGGAATGTGTGAGTGTGCAGATGAATAGATAGATGGAGGGATGGATGGGTGGATAGATGGATGTGTGAGAAGGAGGGAGGCGGATGACGACGGATGGGTGGAAGGCACGGATGAAAGAATGGATGGATGGATAGATCAGACCTCCCTTGACTAACGGGTCAAACAAGAAAAGCCAGCGTACAAAGTCAGCTTGTGTTGATGTTGAATTCCAGTCCCACAGTTTGAAAGTATGTTTTGCCAAACTCGGATTAGGTTACGAATATTGGACACCGTGTTCTTCTGTTTTCTTTCCTGAGAGCAGTGATAGCTTGGGCCGGGATACCTTGAAGTTTCATAAAGCCGCATGAGTGTCAAAAAATGAAAGAGACTTGCGTCAAGACAATACAGAATATACGTCCGATTTAGACAGCTTCAGACAAGTCATTTTGCTTTCTGCGTGTGATATTAATTTAAGGATGGACTTAGAGAGCCAATTCAATGAGAAACATCAACATTAGAATTACGCCTACGACGACGACGACAGTAAATTGTCTTTAGACTATATCCCAACAGCAAAAAACGGGCATTAGTGGTGAAGACAGTTGTCTCGGACTATATCCTAAGGCTGAATAAAAGTAGTTAATTAGTGCTAATTGAAAATTTTGCTATTATTGCAAAAGATTCAAAAGAAAATCCAATTGCAGTGAAACGAAGAGGAAGAGTCACGGCCACTGATGTTGAAAGTGAAGAATAGTAATACATTAAAACATAAAAAAGACCAAAGCAGGATTTACGATATCTTTCTTACCCCTAGGGCCATAACACACTGACTCAGGTCTACTTTGCTTCGGTTTCAGTGTGAAATATGGACTATGGAGTTAAGCAGGGCCTCACCCACTCGTAAGATTGAAACGCCTGTCTCTCTAAAGGACGTTCAAGTCTTCAGTCAGAACCGACACAAAGCAGACAATACCCAGTGTGCTACAAGCCTTAAGACTATGAAACTGTACACACTACTCACCATGAGGAAAAGGCTGCGCAAATGGCCGGATGATTCCAGACAGATGCATGGATTGAGTGGGTTTGGGTACCATTTGTGAGGACTGCTGCATCCACTTCTCGAACATTGCCAAGTAAAGGAACACTTACAGAACTATAGTCCAGTCATAATGACCACGCCAGGTTAATTTATTTTCTTCTTTCAATTCAGTTTGTGAGTTCAACTTTGAAGTACAAGTTTCTTACTAATGATTCAATGTTTATTTCAGTCCATGCAGATCATTTAAATGCTTGGCTGAAATGCCACACAGACCACACAGATGACGCCAATATTCGACATTGTAATTACTTAATCGACAGTATAGATCTATTGCGTTTATCAGGAGATCGTTCTGCTAAACGGGTTACTAATTAAGCGGTTTACTTCACAGTTCTGTCTACTGAGTAATTTATGTAATTCAGTTTTTTGCAGGTTTGAGTCCTAACTGATTTCCATGTAATTTTATCTTCTGTTTTTACAATTAATATCAACAATGTTTAAGAAAGTGATTAACAACATGTGTGCTATATCTCTGTTACTGAAAACACAAAAATAGGTATGGGAAGATAATTACAGTGATTGAGTGAGTGAGTGAGTGAGTGAGTGAGTGAGTGAGTGAGTGAGTGAATGAGTGAGCAAGTGAGTGAGTAAGTGAGTGAGTGAGTGAAATGAGTGAAAGACAGGGTGAGTGAGTGAGTGAGTGGATGAATAAATGAATGTGTGAGTGTGTGAATAAATGAATGTGTGAGTGGGTGAATGTGTGAGTGTGTGTGTGTGTGTGTGTGTGTGTGAGTGAGTGAGCGAATTAAAAAAAAATGTTTCTACTAGTTACAGCCAAATCAAACTAGGTAGAGAAAGCGGAAAAATGGTCTCAACTTAAAAAAAGCTATATTTGTTATTATTTTCTGTTAATACTCATTAACGTATTACTTCCATATCACAGTTTTCTAAAATACCTGCATTCATGTCTTCATTTTTCAATAGGATCTCAGAATGAAAATACAGTGGAATCAATTCAAAGACCTACAAGAACTGTTTCCCCTCCCTTTTCGCAGTTAACAAAAATAGACAAGCCTAATTTGAAAGATAATTAATGTGAAAATTATGCATTATTAGCGCTAGTGTTAGGAACAGGGACGCCATAAATTCATTAATGTTATTTATATCAAAATTCTACACTGATAAATAAACTGAGTTTTTATCGAGGTATGGTGCGGGCTAAAATTCAATAATTTTATTTAGGAAGCTGAAGATTCGTTATTGTTAATAAAATTAGGATTAAAACGTTAGAAGAAATATCTCTTAATTTACATACTTGATATAAAATTATAAATGAACGAACGATATCAAAGATTGTAGATTCTAAAAGCAAGAAGAATAATGTTATGGACATTGAAAATGATAATTTTATTTAGTAATAACAGTAACTGTATTTTTGATAACGCTAGCAACACCTAACCCATTAATCATGATAGCATTCCTCATAAGTTAGAGGAAACGGTACATTGTTTATTATATAAACAATTAAAATTATCTACCCATATATTTATTTTTTTTGGCTGTGATCCACAATGTTAATGGTCTTTATAGTCTATTCATAACCGGCGAACTGTCACTGAAGCTGTATTATTGTAAGAACTATTTTCGCTACAAATTTTACTTCCCAACAATTTATGAGAAATAGAATTGCAAATCACAGTGTGAAAAGTGATATTTTAAACAAATAACTAAAGAATCCAAGAATCTTGAATACAAACTGTGGAAGCTAAGTTACGTACATCTAACTGCTTATTGCTGCCTATGCTAAGATCAGCTAGCTTGAGAAATCCACCTATCTATAATTCTTCTCACAAGACGAGTCTTCACCATACCCTTAGCCTCCGTCAACTACTCCTTAATTCCCTGTGTTAGTAAAGAGATAGCGGTTCCGATGCCGAGCTGCCAGCGCAGATTGCTAAAATTTCAAACGACGTATGCGGTTTTTTGATAAGGTTCCGACAGCTTTTAACACCTCTTTTGTTTACACATTTCAGCGAGCGTCCACTGCTGGTGGTTAGGGACTATTCCACACAACCGTCTTTTTGTTTCACAATCAATAATTCCACGCCCCCCAACCCCCCTTTCCTCCCTTCACCCTCTCTTTCTCCGTGAATTAGCTTCATTGTTTTCCTTTGCAGGTAGATTACGTCTTGGACAAGTGACGTACGTCACTGGCACTGGCCCCGCCCACTTCTCGCATCAGCTGGGCGCTACTTTTCCCCATTGCGTTCTCTGCAAGTGTCCACGCCCTCTCTCTGGTGTCAACGTGACTCTCTCGAGTCTATGGAGTTATCGTGGAACCAGTCTCTTGCATCTACTTTTTTTTTTTTAACACCATCAGTATTTTATAGACATATCAACTAATTTATTGTTTCTCCTTTTTTTTTTTTTTTTATGTTCTTAGTTTCCTGATAAAAATTGTAGATCATATTATAGCCTTGGTATTTAGGAAGAACTCGTAAAAGACAAAAACATTCAGCTTATAAAATTTATTGATTTCAATCGCTTCGAACCGTACTAGTCAAATATTTCTCACGCTTTCGTCCTTCATCAAGGCAGCACTACATTATGGCAGTTACTGTAGTATTATCATCATCAAGAGCGGCATCATGCCCCCCCCCCCTTTCACCATAATTATTATCATGATGTCCAATACGCTGAAGTTTGTGCTTTACATAGTATCTCCCCCTCCCCCCTCACCCTCCCCGTTTCTCTCTCTCTCTCTCTCTGTCTCTGTCTTTCTCTCTTTCTTTCTCTTTTCCCTATCTCTCTTTGCCACTCTGCCTCCGTTTCTCTGTCTCCTTCCCTCCTCCTTATTTCTCATTGTCTCTCTTTGTCTGTCTGTCTGTCTGTCTCTTTCTCTCTTCCTTCCATCCCTCCCTCCCTCCCCCCTCCCTTCTTCCTCTCTCTTCCTCTCTCTCTCTCTCTCTTTCATTCAGCTTCTCTGATCACTATTAACTCAAGCCCTGTTATCTACGCACTCAGAAGTTCCAGATATCTTCTTAAATTAATATCCCAGCTGGTTTATTTGTACGACGACTCGGGACTATTAGTATTGTCCCATTATGTTCATTGATGGTACTTTGGACATACTTCTATTGAATACAACACGCAGTATATACTTTTGTGCGTAAAATTAGTCATTATGCAAAGCATTGTCTGGTGTCACGGCTATGAATAGACACAGACGGGACACAACTCTGGAAGCATCTGTTTCGTACTTGCTCGGTTTTTTTTTCTTTGGTTTCTGTTTGTGTTTGTTTTCATTTATTAATTGATATGTAGCGTTGCCACAACAGCTGTTCATATAGATATGCCTGCGTTTAAAACTTGCACGGCCGTACCAACCATAATATGAACGTGAACATCTCGGTTGGCATTAAGGAAATAACCGCTTACAGATTGAACGATGTGTCTGAACCCGTCACTTAATTAACAAAATGATTTAATTACAAAGTTTCTTGTCTATAATCCTCGCTGACTTCCCTGTTTGTACACCACAGCTACACTTCCGCAAAACATGTGCAGCTGATGTCTCTGACCAAATGCCGCGTTATCAAAACACATCCTGCTTGATGCACATAAAGGAAAAAAAAAAAAAAAGGATGGATCTTCATTACCCGATCATGTCTCCACGCCCTTATGGTTTTCACTTTGGCTGCTGTTAGTGTTAGAGAGACGTAACGTTTTACTATAGAAAGCTATAGCTGAACAGGAACTCCACTCGGTATTTTCTCTATTTGGCTTTGTAAATAGGCTACGCTCCCCTAACACTATCCCTTCAAAAAAATTTACTTTTTTTTTTCTAACCCTTTTAACAAGTTCCCTGCTCCATTAAAAATGATAATGATAATAATAATAACGGTAAAAATGTGAAACGAGCTGAACATTTCAAGACATGTGTCCCCGTTTTCTGGCTCTTGGCTCTGTTCACCATACTGATTTTCCCTCTCAGATCTATGAGCTACTCAATCATACGTTCTGTGGCCGACAATGCAGCACTCAATGTTTACGTGAACAGCTTTTTAAAAAAAAATTTATTTACTTTTTTTTTTTATTGGAATATGGTGTCATTCCCGTAACAGAGTGCTCCATTCGGATTTGGGATAAACTTATTTGAAAACTAGACAATGTACACGACCAAATGACAATGAGTCTATTTTTTTGATGGTCCATTATTTCCAAGCAGTCGCCACGCTTTCGTGAACATCTCCCCCGCCCCCCCCCCTCCACCACCATTTCTGATGGAATACTACGGTGTCCCTCGCTTCGCAGACCGCCTGTTCCGATTTTGGATACAGTCTAGACCAGGGGTAGCCAGACTTGCTTAATGTAAGAGCCGCATACGATAAAGTTAAAACTTAAAGAGCCGCAAGATATGAACAAAATTTACACACACGCTTTTATTGTTAAATATGCATTTTGTTACACAAATTTGTATGTATTAATATCAAGATATATATACATGATTGTATGCAACAATATTTACTCTTGTATGCAGTTTTTTAAACTGTTAATTGATATTAGTTTCAGAATCACAAAAGTGGCATGTATTATAAAGCTTAAAGTTTTTCTTATTTACTTTTTATATTAACTGTCATGAAAAACGAAGCCAGCCAACGTATTTCCACGAGCACCACATTGAACGTCAAAGAGCCCCATGTGGCTGGCGAGACGCAGTTTAGCCACCCCTGGTCTAGACTTACTTATTATGTACTACTACTAGGCAATGTATGAGACAACCATTTTCGGGGGGGGGGGGGGGAGAGAGGGGAGGGAGCATACTCCAAATCCCAGTGACTAGATAATCAAGTAGTCGCCATACTAACATAAATATACAGGGTGGACCAAAATGCTACATGATCATAATATTCTGTGTCTAAAAGGTGCCAATTCTGTTTAGGACAGTGTTTCTCCTGCTCAAAGTAAGGCATGACATTATTTTGGTGGTGCATGGGATTTCAGATTGAGGGATAGGAATATATGTTATACAGGGTGTCCTAGAAGTGGCGCACCATCATGGTTTGAAAAAGACACCTTTAGTGATTTCATAAACACCTTTATTGATAATAATCATAACATATGTTCAAATTGAGCACCCTCTGCAATAAAACACGCTTCAATTCTCGTCATCAAACTGTCTTTCGCACTCCTGAGGGTTTCAGGGGTGATCTTTTGACACTCAGTTGTTGTTATTGCATCCTTCAAATTATCAATGCGTCCTAACCTGGAGTGTGAAAGACAATTTGATGAAGAGAATTGATGCGTGTTTTATTGCAGAGGGTGCTTAATTTGAGCACTTGCTATGATTATTATCAATAAAGGTGTTTAATGAAATCAATAAATAATCTTTTTCAAACCAGGATGGTGCGCGTCTTCTGGGACACCTTTATACCAGGGGTGGCCATGCTTAATGTAAGAGCCACATACGATAAACTTCAGATGTTCAAGAGCCACAAGACGTGAACAAAATTTAGGTTTTTATTGTTACATACACATTTTGTTACACAAATATTATGTAACTATTGAGAAATACATGTATGCAACAATATTTACTTGTGTATGCAGTTACTTAATTTGTATTAGTTTCTGTTGTCACAAAGTACACATATATATCAAATGCTTTCCAAATCTTGACTGATGATTGTTTAACTAAACTGAACGTACTTACTGCGGTTATGAAAACAGGAACATCTAAGAAAAACGTGCGAATCTGCATTTCAGCAACAAAAATTAGACCGCCAAAAATAAAGCCGTGAGGCGCAAAATTGAAGTTCAAGAGCCGCAGTTTGGCCACCCCTGCTGTACATTAACTTTGTCCGACGATGAGGCACAGGTTTTTTTTTTCCTTTTTAAAAAAAAAAAATGACGTGGAGCATGGGACAAAAACGGTCGAGAAACATTGGTTTTGGGGACAGGGAGATCATTTTGAACATTTAAATTAATTTTTTAATTGACATGATGTAGACTCCATTTACTTGAAATATAATTGGCGTACACTTCATTCAATTCCAAAGTAGTATGGATTTTAAGATCAATATTATAGTAAAATAACATTTGGCCTATCCTACCTTCGGGAGATTGAAAAACACTCCTGCAATGCAATTGTTCCTTATCTCTCCAAAATGACATAAAGAATTTAAAGCATTAACAAATCCGTTGCCAAATGAACAAACTTTGTTTACCCAAAATATGTATTATAAATGTCTTCAATTCTCTAGTGCCCACCACTCCATATCTGAAACACGTTGTCACAGCCAAATGTTTTATAATTGGAACATTTCTTAATTAATCAATAAAATAAATGATGTTTCGGGATAAATATTTATATGTCTGTGTTCATTTAATCAATTTAAATTAAATTTTGCAAGATTCAGAGTTCTTATGTTGGCTAAAGAAATCAATGTGTGTCTGTGCACTAGAGAGTTTACAGTATCTAATTCTGTACTTAAGTCATCTTAAGTTTGATTGTATAAATTTAGCTGAGAAACATAACATTATGATGAAGGCTAAGGATAAATTGGTCTATGTTATATCAAATTTATAAGACATCAAAAGTCATCTGGACATTAATTGTGCAAACACTCTAAGTGGCGAAAAGAGATTCTGGTATTGATTAAACATAATATAGCATCTTATACACCTCTGTGCTCTGTCTAGACCAATCAAATCATATAAGAGTTTTTTTGTTGTTGATGTTTTTTCCTCTCCTTGACAATTCTTTTCCAGAAGATTCCAGTAGTGTCTGTGTCAATCTGGCACGGTCATCGTGACGCAATGTGTCAGATGAACAGCCGACAGGTGCCAGTGTGAACTAAGGAAATCTACCTGGTCCTGTGCTCAGCCTAATTAATGCTAATCTAGAAAGGGGACTTGTAGCAATAATGCTGCACTGCTCAAGTAGTCGTAAACAGAGGTGTTTGACAGGTCACCCAGCCACTTGCTTGCCCACTCCATGATCTTGGTACAATTAGAACAAGAGTCGCTCTGTTACTACGTTAGATTCTCAAAAGAATGTTGTTACAAGTACGTACGTCCCCCAAGTTTTTGCGCTAGGCGTACGTGCGTTAAAGGCTTTTGTAACCCCAGAGCTAGAGAGCTCCTCCCGAAATACTCCTAACAACAGCCTTAATTATTCTTTCAGATTTTCTTTTTTTTTTTTGGTTGAAAAGGTAGGGGGCAGGATTGGGGATTCGATAAGATTTAGGGTTGAGGATAAGGACGGAGTTTGGGATAGGTAATTACACGTACGCGTCCCTAGCGCATAACACTTGGGGTGTGTACGTACTTATAACAATATCCCTTCTCAAATAATAAGGCATCCGTGAACTAGCAACTCATGATCTGTCTAACTGTTCATGCTACCAAAACCGATCGTAAAACTGCATTGTTTAACTGGGATTTTCCTAAAATTCGACGATTGATTTTGTACATTGTCCAATACATACTAAGATAATTGAGTGGGGAAAAAACATCAAACAAACAACAAAGTCCATAACATAGAAAGTGTTAAATGCAAATAGACGTCTTGGGATGTGACTCAGGATCAATTCATCCTTTCTTTCTCTTAACGTAATTTCTGCATTTTGCGTGAGTCATATTTTGTTAATTAAAGTAATAAAATGATAATAATAATTTTTTTAAACACAAGAAAAATGACAACCACAGGAAGTGTGACTCTCATCTCCGGTTTCAGATTTGTGAAGAATACACTTCACATTATCTAAACAAGGAAAGAGAAAGGACAGTTTGAAAAGGAAAGGAATTTCAACACAATTATTATCTCTAAAGGGAAGGAAAAAGAGAAACCAAGATAGCACACTATAATTATTAACCAGTGTTTGTGTAAAGGGTTATTTGACCACATAATCAATGAGTATTCTGAAACTTACAGGCTATGTGATATACGCCTGTATTGTCATCAATGCAGTTAATTCATATAAGCAAACCTTCCAAGTAAAAACGACCTTCAGGGTGAGAGTGTTTTGGAGCATAGTGCTGTTGCATTTGAACAATAGTGCCTCGTACATTATTCATTGTTATGGAACCACATAGTAGCATAGTAAGCCCTCGCCAAGAAGCGCCAGACTGAAATTCCACACCATAAGGAGAACGATAGATCTGTATGTGGGCCTATACGAGAAAATGAGAAATTCCTGGGGAATATGAGAGAGAGAGAGAGAGAGAGAGAGAGAGAGAGAGAGAGAGAGAGAGAGAGAGAGAGAGAGAGAGAGAGAGAGAGAGAGGAGAGAAAGAGAGGAGACAGAGATAGAGAAAGAGAAAAAAAAGACAGACAGAGAGACAGAAAGAGAGAGAGAGAGAGAGAGAGAGAGAGAGAGAGAAGGAAAGAGAAAACGAGAACGAGAAAGATAGAGAAAATGAGAGAAAATGAGAAATTCCCAGGGAATATGAGACAGAGATGGAGAGAGAGAGAGAGAAAGAAAGAAAGAAAAAGAGAGAGAGACAGATAGAGAGAAAGAAAAGACAGAGACAGACAGAAAGAGAGAGAGAAAGAAAGAGAAAAAGAGAACGAGAAAGAGAGAGAGAGAGAAAGAAAGGGAAAAGGAGAAAGAGAGAGAGAGAAAACGAAAGAGAAAGAGAGAGAGAAAGAGAGAGAGAGAGAGAGAGAGAAGGAAAGAGAAAACGAGAACGAGAAAGATAGAGAAAATGAGAGAAAATGAGAAATTCCCAGGGAATATGAGACAGAGATGGAGAGAGAGAGAGAGAAAGAAAGAAAGAAAAAGAGAGAGAGAGACAGATAGAGAGAAAGAAAAGACAGAGACAGACAGAAAGAGAGAGAGAAAGAAAGAGAAAAAGAGAACGAGAAAGAGAGAGAGAGAGAAAGAAAGGGAAAAGGAGAAAGAGAGAGAGAGAAAACGAAAGAGAAAGAGAGAGAGAAAGAGAGAGAGAGAGAGAGAGAGAAAAAGAGGAGAGAGAGAGGTGTGTATAAAAAGTGAAATAAAAACAAAAGAGGTTAAGGAAATAGAAAGCTAGCAAGAGAGAACAAAACACAGAAAACGGAGGTAAACAGAAAAATCAAGAAAACTCTCAATGCACCTGCAGCTCAAGACCAAGAAACAAAACAAAACACAATCATCGTACTTTGCAGCATGTTAGCCGTGGAGAAGATCTGCTTTTCCCCTGCAGGTGAAACCACATTAGCTGTCAATAAATCAAACTACAACATTGTTTCGCTATTACCGCTGCCAGGGAGCAAAGAAAAGCCGAAGGTTGCACGAGCGCTGGCTCTTGTTGAATGAGTGAACTCGTGAGTTCCTAATTAAAACAAGGCCCATTAATTTCAGAGGGCATAGCACCTCTTGAAGCTGGTACTTCGTGTCAGGGATTTCTCAATGACTCGTTGGGTCAAATGTCCTCGTCTTCCATGGCATGGGAAAAGAGAACGCGCCAAATCTTTACCGTTGTAAATTTAAAATAACACCGTTCAGAAAACGTGTTGCTCTTTAATAGGCTATAATTTTTCAGGTGTCAACATCGCCGCTGGTGTTTGAGTTTCATTTCGAATTTGGGTTTTAGGTGCATCGGCTCCACAGGGGCCACTTTGCGCCACAACATTTACATTGGAAACTGTTAGGTTAGTATTAGTTTGTTACATTGAATTTCACATCAGTTTGTCTGGGTATGTGATTCAGTATAAATAGAATTTGGGCGGATATCCCACCCTCAGAGGCCTTTAGCACTAACAATCAGGGTGGGAAGCATAATATCGAGGGTTACCAACCACAATGTGGTACGTCCAATTAATTTTGATTCATTGCTCTTAAATGCCTGTAGATATCCAATACACAACGTGCGTGGCTTTATTTCATAACCCAATAAAACTATTCATGTGACCGTGTTGAAGTTACCGTTTTGAATTTACAAATTTCAAGCTCGTTTTTCTCAATTTGACTATTTTGGACACAAAACATTCTGGTTATCAACCGTCGAGCTTGATATTTTGTAGTCGATACTATTACTGGAATCTAGAGACAAATAAAAAAAAAAATGTGTCTAGATCGTGGCTTTCTTTTTCCAAAATATATTTTTTTAAAAGAATCAAACTTTAATGTAGATCTTTGCTTAACTTGATCCCACCCCCTGAAAGACAGACAGACAGACAGACAGACAGACAGACAGACAGACAGACAGACAGACAGATAGATAGATAGATAGATAGATAGATAGATAGATAGATAGATAGATAGATAGATAGATAGATAGATAGATAGCTCGATCAGGTTTCTAATTTTTAATCTCCCAGATGCGACCAACGTAAAAAACAACAACAATAAAAGCGGCCAAAGCACTTCAGTTCAACCACTGTCAAGCTAAAAAATCTGGTAGACCACGGCAAGCGACAAGAGGAAGAAAAGCAGTTTCATGCAGAGATGGCTTGTATTTCAATGGCCTGAATTCTATTGCCGCACTAGACAAGCATGCTGCAGAAAAAAAAGGACACGCGCTCAATTTCATTTCCACAGCTCATACATTGTGGTCTTTGAATAAACGCTTGCCTTCTGTACTCTTTTTGACGAGGTAGGTCAAAAACATCGAGGTTTCCCATCACATATTAACTCGACTCTAAACACCGTAAGAGTAGTTTGACCTGCCAAGCGCCTGGGCTTCTAAAAACCTGTGCAATATGGCTCAAACATGAGCAGCACATGCCACTAGCAGAGAAGCCATAATCGAGCGTCAATTAGATCGGCAATAAACTAGTCAACCCGCTCTACTAGTTGCCACTCGCCGCGTGGCAGGCGAAGGAGGCGGGGCTAAGCGAGTTGATGTCCGCCCGCTGAGCCCGCCCGCTGAGCTCGCCTATCCAATGGCGAGACAGCTCCGGTTTTTTTTTTTCCTTCTTTGTATTTCTTGACGATAGCTTGTTCTGGGCGATGGTACTACACGAGTGGCAGAATCTCAGTGGCGGTAGTAACTGGATGATATAAACGACAGCGCAGGTTAATAAGTGAATCTAAAAAGGAAAAAAAAAAAGTAATAAAAGAAGGATTTAAATAATGAGACCGCTATGTTTTACATATGTTATCAAGTATTATAGCACATGCTACGAGTACACAGATGCACATAATTGGTGAAATATTATAAAAACCACAGGAAAACTGTGGGGTCGCATTAAGGTTATAATCTATGCAAAGTCAACATTTAAATACTTTATCTTTTTCCCAAATATTGACAGATGCACATTGATAGCCCATTATAAATATAATATAAATGACAGTAAACTAGAGTGTAGTGTCATAGCCCGCCCCCCCCCCCCCACAGCCCCAAAATGTATACTGTACAGCATACAATTAAACACTATCTTAACATTTTAATTGACAGCCTGTCACTTGGTTTAAAATAATATTTATAGTAATTAGGGAGCTACCCAGAAAGTGCGTGCATTCGAATTTGGCCATTTGCCCCCCACCCCACCTCCCTTTCTAGCACAACAAACACTTTTCATACACTAGGCCTCAGCGTTCTCTCCCCCCCCCCCCCCTTCCCCCTCCCTTTTCTACATGCGTACGGCCATTAGGATGGTGAATATTGAGGCTATGGCTTTGGTGTTTGAAAACACTAAGTGGCCTCTTGCATGGACAACTTCATTGCTTTATTGAAAAATTAATATGGTTTTATAAAGTCCAACAATTTGATTGGCTGAGGAAAAAAAAATTAATAAAAACCAAACTAGTTAATTCATTACCATATATGGAAAGCGTACGTGTGCTCTCCAGACCCCGCCCTCCTTCACCACGTACATTTTTCGTTCACTGGGGCACCCCTCCTCTAACCCCCCCCCCTCCCCCCTATAAAAAAAAGCATACGTGCTAATGGCCTCCAATGACACACTACGCTGTACCACATACATGTATTACTGTCCCTGGACGGTTGGATTGTTGTTACCTGTATGTACGTACCCCAAGTATTTTGCCTTAGGGACACGTATTTTAAAACATTTTGCGACTGCTGAGCTAGAGAGCTCCTCCCGATGTACTCCTAACAACAGTCGTAACTAATTATTCTTTCAGATTTTGTTTTTGTTTTCCCCCTGTTTTTTGGTTGAAAGGGTTACGGATTTGATAAGATTCAGGGTTGAGGATAGGGACAGGGTTAGGGATAGGTGCGTACCACAGACTAATAAATTAACCAGACTGGAAACACGACCTTCGGGCTGTGTCGTTTTTTAATGAATTTCCCGAGCGACGACTGTATAACCAACATGGCCGCCGCTCGGGAAATTCCGATTCTAGTTCTATCTGCAGTAGAAATTTCTATTCATTTGTCAAGACTGGTTGTACATGTATTAATTTCTTGGTGCGGAACCAAACTTCCGCGTTCAGTAGGCGCGTCAAAATGGTGTCATTCAAAATTGTAGCTATGCTGAAGCGTCGGTCGCTACCTTAAACCTAATATGGCGGATGGTTCATGACCTTTCGCTGTTTTGTGACGTCACACAATGGGATCATCCAGTCTGGTTAATTTATTAGTCTGTGGTGCGTACTAGGTATACGACCCTGGCCCAAATCGCTTGGGTACGTACCTACAAGTAACAACAGCCGTACTTTAATTTTAAAAGTAAACGAAAACATTGGCCACAGAAAGATTTAGTCAGCAGCAATGACGAGATTCGCTAGAATCACTACCAGTTCCACCACTCTTTTGGCGTCTATATCACTGAACATGCCACATAGCCAAAGACTGAATGCATAAAAAAAACAACAGAATTTTACCGGCAGCGCAAGATAGATAGCTAGACAGATAGACAAGCAAACAGACGGAAGACACATAGACACACAGGGAGATAGATAGATAGATAGATAGATAGATAGATAGATAGATAGATAGATAGATAGATAGATAGATAGATAGATAGATAGATAGATAGATAGATAGACAGACAGAGACATACAGACAAACAGATAGATAAATAGATAGATAGATAGATAGATAGATAGATAGATAGATAGATAGATAGATAGATAGATAGATAGATAGGTAGATAGGTAGATAGATAGATAGATAGATAGATAGATAGATAGATAGATAGATAGATAGATAGATAGATAGATAGATAGATAGATAGATAGATAGATACATACGACAGAGCAGTACTGTTGCTTCAAACCACTTGGAACAAACATCTTGAACTGAATCTGAAGTTCTGCTGGCAACGAAGCAGCGCCTACCACAGAAATAAAAAGTATCTGTCTGTTCGACGCAAAATGTAGATCAAAGTTTTATGTGTGTGTGTGTGTGTGTGTGTGTGTGTTTTCAAGTCTGATAGGTCAAAAATCCTGTCTGTCTCATCATCTATGGTCAGACAGTGCAACTTGGATCAAGAAATGTCACAGAGTGTGAGGAAAATAGTGGTTAAAATGTTCTGTCTTAATTAGCTACTGTTTTCCATTTTCCCCCCATTTTTTTCCCAACATGAATCCAAGAGCTTAAAAGCTGTTTGCTTGAGTCCCAGGACAGTTCATTCGATCAGGTTAGTGAAAGGTCACAGTGTCCAAACAACTGAAAACTAAACATTCACATTCAATACATCAGAGAAGTATAATTATTTATTAGCATATTATTATGGATTACTGGATTCGTCTCTCTATATAAAATATTAATGTTTTAAGAAGTGATGCCGATTTGGGTGAAATAATACCAAAGGCAACCCAGAGAGATTCCTTTACATGTCATCTTCAGATGGTCCTTTGATACTCGTTTGAATCGAACTCGAGATTTTGGGAGTGTGGTGAGTTTGAAGTTAATGTGTCTGTCGCCTTCTGAGCAATCTTTGATTGAGAAAATTAACTACACGCCCCGTCTGAGCATTTAAAAATGAAGGGAGTGTCTACTTTCGTGTTTCGTTTCGCCATTCCGGAATGCTAAATTTAATGTTGTCGGTGAGGTAGGGCGTATGCACGAATGAGTAGCGAACTATTCCATTATATTTCTGAGATAAGGTGACTTACATGTAAACGGACTGGGAAAATTAATATCATCTGTCCATCCATTCATCGAACCACCCGTCTATTAATCCATCCATCCATCCATCATCCATCCATCCATCCATCCATCCATCCATCCATCCATCCATCCATCCATCCATCCATCCATCCATCCGTCCGTCCGTCCTTCCACCCACCCATGCCTCAGTCCATCCATCTATCCAATAAACCTGCTCACAACGTGCTACATACAACTTTTTCTTTTTGCCAATTTTTGACTGTGCTCTCAACGTGTACATAATTGTGTAGGTTTATATTTGTTGAATTATGTGTGTGTGTATGACCTATTTCAGTGCACGGCGGCCGTGCTTAAGACTGCATGACGCTGGGTACATGAATTCCAAACTACTGTTTAGGTCATAGCTGTCAATACAGAAAAGCACTGAGACTGGATCTCTGACACATGGCTCATAGAGTGGCAAGTGTATGTAGAAATTATGATACAACATCCAGTTTTGGCATGGACCACATTGCCTAATTAACCGGCATGGTTGATAGTGTCAGAACTATTAAACTTACGACCCTTTCCCCCTGCTCTCTTTCTCTCTCTCCCTCCCTATCTCTCTGTCTGTCTACCTGTACTGTTTGTCTGTCTGTCTATCAGTCTGTCTGTCTATGTGTCTCTTTGTCTGTCTGTCTGTCTCTGTCTTTCTCTCTCTCTCTCTCTCTCTCTCTCTCTCCTTCTCTCTCTCTCTCTCTGTCTGTCTCTGACTGTTTTTCTTTTTCTCTGTGTTTCAGTTCTTTCTCTGTGGAAGCAATTTTCCTTCCACACACACAAAAATTAATATTTTTCATACCTTTCAGTATCCATCAGGAAACTGTACTAGATTAGATTTTACATGATCTTTAGCAAAAATCTTGACAGATCATCTTTAAAGCACTACTATAATAATTATTATCGACTAGTTCAATTTCCATCGGCTCAGTATCAGAAACTTAATTAGAAAGCTAGCTTTCAAGAAATATCACGAACACCCCCCAACCCCCCCCCCCCCCCAAAAGAAAAAAAATGCTAGACAATTAGACAATGGACACTTTTTTTTTTCATGTCTGCAGTCTTACTCCATAAAATGAGACTAACAGTGCGTATTATCGCGAGGAACTGTACATAGAGTCAGTATCAGGGGTCTAATCATTTGACAGTACACACAAATACTCTTCGCCCAGACCCGGCGCACCAACTGGTTATGAACTGCCGTCTAGTTGTGTTGTGACGCCATGACTATCCGACTAGTCGGCCGGTGTGCGGGAACTCACCGAAAACTTTGCCATCCAACTAGGTCGGCCGATCTAAATAAAGCTAATGAATGCCTAGGCTTGGAACGATTTTGCCTCTGTGCCCCGGGTTTGATATGTGGTCAGTAAAGAAGACACCCGTTTGCAGCAAAAAGGGTCTGAAATTTGCTACATAGAAAGCTTCATCCCATTGTAGACCAGATACGTCTAAACAAAGTCAGGCGGCTCTGCAACATCATACTTCATTTTCTATTACAGCAGTTCCAGTGACAAGTGCCGTCTTCTGCTTGAGGCTTCTCGAGGGCAAGGTATTTTCGAATGAGAATCTCTGTATTTTTTTGAACCTTTGGACTAGAAGAGAGGTGGTGGTGGTGGAGTGTTAGCTCCAGGACTTTCCTGATAATAGGATTAACCTAGCCTAAATGGCATCTTTTCCAACATCATCATCATCCTTTAAAAAACAGGGCAGCAACATGGGTAAGAACAACGGCAACGGCAGCAGCAGCCGCAGCATCAACATTACGACAACAACAACAACAACAACGGCAAAGAGAAAAAAAACAAACAACACAGTAGCAACAACAGCAACAAGAAGAAAAACAACTAGAAAAACATCAACAACAACAGCAGCAAAAACAACGACAACAACAGCAGCAAAGTGGCATCGACAACAACTTACATCGCCTGCAGCAAGAAGAACAACTACAACATTTATCTCACAATCTGATCCCACATAATGCTTTCCCCCGCTCTGGGCTGGTACTGTATTAGACCAGACTTTCATAAACATCAAATAAAAAAGTAATTAACGTTCACAATTTCCCAACATTCAGGGAAATTTAAAACAGCTCCGAAGTCCAAGACCTTTATAACAAGATGAGTCAGTCTCACTTGGACTGGCTGATGGGCTACAGGGCTTTGCACTTGAGCGACCGACTGATAGGAAACTGCAGCTTTAATAATGCCAAGTCTTCATGATTAATGTTTTCTATCCAATTTCCTTTCTTTTCCATACAAGCTCGCAATCTCTAAAGCACAAAACTCGTTTGATTCCATCTCGTTGACAATGATAATAATTATGATTTAACTTGGTGGCGACGATTTTGTACTAAAAATTGCCGTATCATGGAAAAAAACCGTAAATGTTCGAAATTAGAGATTACGAAAAAAAAAAACCCCAACCAAAAACAACAGCAAAAAACCCACTGAATTCCCACAGCGTTCTTCCTTGTTCTTAGACAGTGGCGGAATCTGCTATGAAACTAATGAAGTTTAAGCTTTATGGCCTCTGATGCCCGGGGGGGGGGGGGGGGGGAGAGGAGGGATCCTGAAGAAACTCTTTTTAATGAGTGAATTTTGGAGATTACCATATTGTTGCTATGCTGGTTACGAACGGGTCCCATAACAGTTCAAGTTTCAGGGCCCCGAAAATGTAGGTCCGCCGCTGTTCTTAGTTCAATTTCTGGTTTGTGATGAACAAAAGTAACATTTAGCTATAGTGGTACAAAAGCATAACTTTGACTTTATTTTTTGTTCAAGTTCCATGTTGTGATTACCAAAAAAGAAACTGTAAGACGTACAAAATTAAAACCTAGTTAGAAAGATAAAGCAAATTTCAATCTATTAAATGATGTCAAATAGTGACATTTTAACCACATTGGCACATACAGTCTTTTCTCGTATTACGAAAGAAGAGGATCGAACGGAACTCTTCAAAAGTGCTCGGAATGATTTAATAATAAAGGATATTGGGATTTTTAAAAAACGAACGCGTAGAGATTCTGAAATTTGATAAATAATATTCTTCCTCTGTCCCGTTTGTTATCGTAATGGAAATATGAGATGCTGCAGTTTTCATTCCCAACCTCGCTTTTGATGATAAATGGGGAGAATGTCAGTGAAGAACACACGAATGCTCTTTTCTGCCATCGTTTCACCTGATACTCAACTCGACCTGGGAAGAAAACGGGGGTCGAATTTTCTTTCTGTCTCGTCGGAGAAATTATTGTTTCGGACTCCGGTTATTGTCGGCACATTGTTTTCTCCGAAATGGGCCTCATATGGACACCTTCCGGTTTGGAACCATAAACCACGCCCCTCTTGTCATCCCCGGGGAATAATCTGTGAGTGCGAGTTACGTGTGCAACCTTGCAGCACAAAATGAGGATAAGCTATGGAAATGAGAACCATTCAGCTAAATGCAAAGTGATAACAACAACTGATTGCACAAATAGATAGATAGATAGATAGATAGATAGATAGATAGATAGATAGATAGATAGATAGATAGATAGATAGATAGATAGATAGATAGATAGATAGATAGATAGATAGATAGATAGATAGATAGATAGATAGATAGATAGATAGATAGTGTTCTTGCGAAATTTTACTACCCATTCTATTTCCTATTTACCGCGAATACACGAATTCACGACGCTGGAACAACAAACCTTCTACACCCCCTACGCTGCGTTTCAGATGGTTGAAGTATAAACTCTTACAGTTATTAATGGTATAGGTATACCGACCGTTCCTGGGATCACACTCTTAATTAGTCTTCCTGTGCATAGAGATCTAATCAACTTCCACGAGCAAGATATTGGGTAAGTACAGAATCCACTTCTCTGACGTTGAATTCTTATGTCATAGCGAGATAAGTGACGGCAGGACATAAAACTGGCATTTACTTTTGAGAAGAATTATTTAACAAAATACAGCGACAGAGACCCTGAATATCAGCAAAATAATTGCAGTTTGTGATTTTGCATTGGATATAAATCTGCAAAAGACAAAACGCCCCTTAATGGAATTAAGTGAATGAAAACTGAATTACTTTCGATCGTCGTCCCTACATTAAACTGTAGATCTTTGGGAACGGAATGGAACATAACAAGGAACACTGAAATTTGATCGCGCTCCTCGGCGGTTGCAGTGTAAACTGGGCGCTGCTACACGCGCGTTTTTTTTTTGTTTTTTTTGTGAGCTGATAAACAAACTTTAATTTGTCAGAATACTTCACCAGCATTTGGTCCGTGTATAAGTCGTGTACTTAGACATTTTGTCGACTAAAATGTAGAGTGAATGGGAATTACCGACATGCAGATATATCCTCCGATTTTAAAAAAATTTTTTGTAAAAAAAATAAAAAAAATGCAATTGTCTACCAGTGCTTGACATGTGGTGACGTTAGTTCTTGTCTGTTCCAATCCTCATTTTGTCCAACAGCACGGTGAAAATCGACATTAAACTTCTGCGGCTTTAATTATTATGACAAGGGATTAGGATAAATCGGAACTGTGAGACAGCTTGATAAGTGTCACAACGCATATTAAGCAAGTGTCAAAGTGTGCATTTGTTCTACCTCTTCTACACACTAAAAGATCTCCAGTTTTTCAGACAAAAGGAAGCAGAACAAACAACAACTAAGAGCGTGACGTCATAGATTCAAAAATACAAATCAGTGAATGTCCAAGTTGGGATCTCTACTGTCACTTGGCTTGAAGGGTAAAAAATATTAATTTGCATAAATCGTAAGTTGATAAGGTAAAAAATATATTGATATCCGTTACTAGTTGGCGACAACACTTTCGTTAGTAAGGACAAAAATGCATAAAAAAATAAGTAAACGAATAAGAAAGTACATAAATTTAAAAAAATAGATAAAATTAAATGTAACATAATTATAAGAACTCCAAATTGGCGTCACCGGTAGAGGCTCTCATTTCTACGTCGATTCACTTCAAATCTTCAGCACAGTTTACTTTCAAGATGAAGTTGATCCCTTGAAAATTTGCCAGCCCTATGGACCGTCTCCGAATTTTTTGGAAACCTATTTTTCCAGTAATTTTGTTTTCCTGTGATCCACGTTTTCAAAAACAAAATGGCGGTGTCTTTAGGCGCGCGGCCACTGATCATGTACAGTATGACGGAATTTATACGCGCGACCACTGATACTGTAGAGTAAATAAAGACACTCATGGGCATGCGAGACTGTTTATTTGACATTCCTTGGTGCACTTTCCTCGCCAGAAAACAACAACAACAACAACAAACAAAAAGAGTCTAAGGAAAATGTCGGCAGATGTGGCGTCATAAAAGTTATTGATCTGAAACGGATGGGAGAGGAAAGCGGGGACGGAAGCAGCCTCCCCCCCCCCCCGCCCCCACCGCAGGCAGGATACTTCATCTAGTTAATAAATAAATAATAAAAAGAAAAAGCTAACACATTTTTCAAAAAATCATAACAAAATAAAATATCAAAAAAATTACTGCTCAGTTATTGGTTTAGGTGGCCGAATAAGTCACAAAACACATTGCAAACCTTCACCGGAGGAACTAAGCACTGATCAAAATCTTTGAACTGGGCTAGAAGACAGCGTGTTAGGACTGCAGATTTTGTATGCCAGACCAGAATTATTTCCAGGACCCTTTGCGATGGAGCGACAGACAACTCGAAGTATTATATATTATATACTATTAAAGCATGGAAATTATTATGTTTACATAACTGACATAGGCAAGAAAAAATAACGAGTAACACATGTATTTTATGTCACTGCGCAAGTACCAAAGCATATGTCAGTACAGAGCATCAAACCAATGCTATTACTGGCGTAGGAGGAGTCAGTTTCCAGACTTTTCCCACTTCTACATAACGACAAATATATGTGTTTGTATCAAATATGCTCTGTTTTACATTAAATCAAAGATATAAACTTAGTATACATCAAAATTCTAATTTAAATCTGTTTTGTGGAATTGTATTTTGAGCGAGTTGCCGTTTAGCGCTGATTATTTAGGGTTTTGTAAATTTATAATGTTGTCTTTTTGCCATGATGGTCTTGTTAAGCGCCCAGAGCATGTTTTAAATGGGAAATGTTCGCTTTATAAGCGCGCTTATCACTTTACTATTGCATGTTTCACTAAATTTTCACGTCTGTGAGAATCAATCCAGAACTGGACGGCAGTGTCGCCCCACCCTAATTCAATTGTCCAGACAAACGAGAATTTTTACGGTAGTTAATGGACGGCAAACAAGCAGAACGCATTTCCCACACGGAGCGTGTTAATGATATGAAAGGCATCCGTTTTTGACAGTATTTTATGTGACTTTATTGGCTGGAAATGACATGCAGCAGAGCCGACAATAATGTGCAGTTATAGGGTCAGTCAGACCTAACACAATCTAAAATTGAAAAAAACAACAACAAACAAACAAAAAATAAAATCAAACACAACAAAGCAAAACAGCCCCCGCCAAACAAATTCTTCTCTTTCATGTTGTCACTTTTGAGCTGAATAATTAAATCTTATTTACAGGAATGGGCGTGCAGCCGTTCTCGGGGAGGCATTGTCAAAACCAGAGACAGTCTCCACCTCACAGGTAAGCTCCGATTGTTTGTTGAATTTTAACTCAACTACCGTCGGGCACTCCCGTGGCAACATGACCTATTTAGAGTAAAAACTGTGTTTTGCGCAAATGCCTGGACTGCCACGGGTGGAGATTACCTTACAGAAAAGACCGAATTCGTCATGGTGCTGACCTTTTGGCCTAAGTCATTTTTTGCACTTTTGAGAAAATCGCAAAAAACTTATTTAAATTCTTTTGCAATGCAGTCAGACTTAGGCCAGAATGACTCTAGGTAAAGATGGCCATCATCCACGTTGGCTGAAACAACCCCAGAACCAAAATAGCCTACGTTTATGAATGAGTTAAACTTAGGCCATTACATAACGTTTTATTTCCGGGATAATGGCTTGGCACTTTTGAATGCTTTTTATATTAATAGATGCACCATGGATAGGACAATGACGTAACAGGTACATTCTGTTTTGGCCTAAGTCTGACTAAGTAAAAGTAAAAGTTTGCCCAAGTACTTTCTTTGAAAAGCAGAAAGTGTCTTGACCTATCAGTTTTCAGTTAATCATACGACACTGAAAAATTTAGCGCTTTGATTTTCAACCTGACTTGTCTTCGAGTATTGTAAATAATGCTGCCCTCATTACAAAATAATATTAAATAATTTTTTTTCAACGCGCCATTCACATTATTTGTTACAATGTCTGACCTTTAAACCTTCCTAATAACAGACTGATTCGTTGCAGTAAACATTTCATAATTTCATTGCAATATTTATTTCAAGAGGAAACGGCAAGAACAAAGACCAGTGGAGGCGTTGAAATGAATATACATAATTTATATCTTATACATCGCTTGTTTCTCACAATAATTGTCTGAAATCGAATATCTACTACCCCAAATCTTGAGAGTGAAACCAAAATATTATAATCTTTTTACTCTGTCGTCAGCATGGTCAGGTGTCCTCACATAAGGAAATGCATGACATTTATTTGAATTTCGTGGTGTAATGAAGCGGCTTGTGTTTCTGGCTCGCTCAGGGAAATCATCAATTGAAAAAGTAGTTATTCAAACGCATTAGCATGTAACATGCACGCAAGACGCGTGTCCAGATTCTTCCTGCGACATCGTGTAATTTGGACCGCTAATTGTTACACCATATTTTGAAATCCACACAAAAAGAATTAGCGTTTAACTGGCAGTGGCACCGAATCTCTAGTATTACCACCAATCCATTTCCGTTTTGCGCAAGAACGACAACTCTTGCCTAAGACGTACCGAACAAGCAATAAAGCCACTCTGAAAGGCAACATAAAATAGACATGACGTAATCTGAGACAGAAACAATGTAAAAACCGTAATGTTTTATGACAGCCATTGAAAACCGCGAATCAAAATATTAAGGAATACACTCCTAAAGTATGGGCGTCAACAAATCCCGATTCCGAAATTTTATCGTTTGTCGGTGGTAAAAAACCTGAAATTGAATAGCCAACTGGTGTTTCAGAGGTGGGAAAAACATGTTGAGATCAGAACATTTGGATTTTGGTTGAAGCGATATCGATAACAGTTATTTTCATCAAATTTCTTGAGCCGTGGGGTCATTTCCCCCCCCCCCCCCCCACATCATCTCTTATATTTTGTTTTCATAATTTATTATTATGAACTCCTTAAAGAACGACTTATGCAAGTTCACACTGGTAGTAGTGTATATCGTTCCCCCAGGCTAACCTTTTTGCATCCAATTTCGCTGTATTGGTTTTCCTCTTAGAGTCTTTGCTAATGTAAAGTTGTGCACAGGCCATTGTTTTCCACGCGCTCGTAATGAGTCGAGACTGCTGATGACTGGTTGAGACATTTGTTTACCAGATTAGCTCCTACTGATGACTCTTTTGTTGCACAGATCTCCATCTGCTGAGCTTCTGTCACACGTTACCCGTTATGTTATAACCCCAGCATGATAATTTTATGGTTAAAATGGTGTTTAATATCTCTTTAAACGTCTTTTACGCTTACGCAAAGTCCGTCCCCGCACTAGCAGGCACGTTTTAATAGTTCGAGGATTTAAGTTCGCACCCGTACGTACATGAACCAACACTCAGCCATCATTAGAGGAAGTCATGAACATTGTAGTATTCTTACAAAACCAAAAACAATAATGACTTTAAAGCATAGAGACTGGACATTTATATTGACTGATGCAAGAATCCTGTCCATGCAAATATGTGAAAGCCGGTTGTTATAAGAACTACGCACCCTAAACGTTTTGCCCTAAGGAAGCGTACGTATATAGTATCTATCCCTAAGCCCGTCCTTATCCGGAAGAAACTCTTTTTTTTAAAGTGGTGAATTTTGGATGTTGCCCTGTTGTTGCTGGTTGCGAAGGGACCCCATTATAGTTCAGGCTTCAGGGTCCCAAAAATGTAAGTCCGCCACTGACTTAGAAAGTCTACCGCAGGGATCGGCAACCTCTTTGCCTCTGTAGCGGGCGGGATCACGTATTTGGAAGCTGGGCCACATGTGAAATATGGGAATTATCCGTTTGAGTACATCTAGGTTATATTTTGCCTGAAATCAATGACTAAGCCATTCCAGAAAATCGGTTGTGATTTACCAGTGTTTGAGCTGGAACAATGTAGAATGCAAAGTGAGTGCAACAAGACGCCATGCATGATCCATCAGTGTGGTCGCTTGAAGCACACAAAATAAGGGCTGGATAAGCACAGTATCCCAATATCCTGCTTGCGGGCCGGTCAAAATCCTTCCGCAGTCCCGGATCTGGCCCGCGGTACGAAAGTTGCCAACCCACGGTCTAAAGCAACACATAAAATTTGACCACGGTCAAGGAACGGCATAGGGTACCTTCAAAACACGGCTTTAGTGCTTGTTTGTCCCAATTCGATTTTTTGCACAAGTGAGAAATTCGACGTCAAAGGTCTGTGGCTTTAGTATAATTGTGATGAGGAGATAGAGTAAATCAGAAGAGTGAAACAGCTTGATAAATGCCACAACGCATTTTAAACAGGTGTCAAAGTGTGCATTGGCTATACCTCTTCTACACACTAAAAGACCTCCAGTATTTCAGAAAACAGAGATGGAGTAAACAAGAACTACGGCCACGAAAAACCGATTCTTCATCATTGAAAACTGATCACAATGTTCAAAGTGGATGAAACGCAGGCTAATGCGCGATGCACACGGCACACAGGAATGCATTGTTGCGTTGCATTTGAACTTTATCACCACTGCTGATTTTGTTTACAGGATTGCTAGGCTTTCTTTGTGACGTTTTCCATGTTCAAAGCTCGTATCTGACACACACAAATTGCAGATGTTTTTGTTTTCTCGTTGTTTTTTTTTTACAGGTTTATCAGAGATCATACATTTTTATCTCACATAAATACACTCTTTAACCCTGATGGTCACGTTGACTTGGATATACAAAAAATCCTGAAATTTGGGAGGTATTTTCAGAACATGGATCTTCGTCTTTGTTCATTCTAGCCGTTTTGTGTTCTTTAAAAAAAAAAAAAAAAAGGCCAACCATGGCAGTTTCCCCAGTCCCAGGGTGGGGGTGGGGGAGTGTATGGGTGTGTTGTGTGTGGGAGGCAGGGGGAGAGGGGGTTGGAAAAAGGGGGCGGGGGGGGGGGCAAAAGGAATGTTTTTTTTTTTTTTTTAAATGGCAAAGACATGGAACAGCTTGTTTTAGAGATCCATGTGTGGGTGTGATCTCTATCAGAGATGGCAATTTTCATTTATTTTCATCCGGCCTTTAAAGTTCTTTATAAATGCCCCTCCTTTTTTTGTAACACTTCTCACTCACGACATAGTCATCTTTCCCTTCTCATTTTTTGCTTTCTTCTCCCACCGCCCTTATGTCATTTCTACAGCGTACACACGGTCTCCCTTTCGCCGCGTAGTTGAAGTAAACAAACGCAAGGTCATGACAACTTGAAGGTTGCAAGGGGTGAAAGATTAAAGCTCATTACGAGGCATAAAAAGCGGAAGAAAAAAAAAAGACGGCGCCGTTCCAGTTTGGGACCCTCTTTGATTGCGTTCACGTCGCTTTCATCTGGCCATGCCTACAGATCTAATCAGGCACGGATGTCACAACACTCCGAGCGCCTTCCTTCAGACCTGCCTACGTGGTTTCCGGAGTCAACAACAATAACAACACGAACACAAAGAAGAACAACAACTGTGTTACTGACACCCTGCGCTAACCCAAGATCTTTTCCAATCTTCGTATCACAGGTGAAACTGAAAGTGTTGTAGACATGCAGTCTTAAAGAATATTGATCATGACCGAATTCTTTCAAGCATCTCAAGTAATAAAGGCGATTATAAAAATGTTTTCATTTATCTTTTGTTATTGTTATTGTTAAAGTTGTAACTCTGTTTCCAGCTCAGTGAAGCCACGGTATTACATGCTTTAAAAAAGAAATCTGGATAGAGTTTGTCCTTAGGGGGATTTGAACTTAGGATCTCTCGCCTTTGGGTCAAGCACTCCAGCTACCAGGCTACTACATCGACGACACGTAATTGGAGCTACGTTTGAATAAACATGGAAACCATTCCATGAATTAAGTCTAAGATTCATTTCAGATTTACTTCCCAGGCCACTTTTTTTCATATTTATTTTGTTTTCTTATTTAAGTGAAAGGTGATTTTAACCTGCCACGTTGGTCCAGAGGCAAGGTGCTCGCCTCTCATGCCGAAGGTACTGGGTTCAATCCCCGGTCGGTGCGGGCACATTGGATTTTTTGGGGGGTTGGGATGGGGGAAATTCCTGTCACTGATCCTATGGTAGGTAGGATCGATTGCCTAGTCTTCTTGGATAAGGGCGAAAAACTCGGAGGGACGGTGTGTACATTGAAATACCTGGACAGTTGAAAGTCAAAAAGAGCAGGCCTAACAAGGCAAAGGGCAAAATTCTTAAAAAGGAAAAAAAACAAAAAAAGCAAACGAATTCATAGCAAAAAACATACAAAACCAAGAAAAATAAAACCAAGAAAAGTGAGGTGTCAATGCGGAGAACAGCGAACCTGCTAAAATAAAGAGCTAAAATCAAAGTGCCTGAATCTTCCATGAGAAATATTAAATTTTGTGAACTTTAATTAATGACTGCCTTCGTTTTTTTTTGTTGTTTTTAAAAATTTTTTTTTATTATTATTATTATTTTTTTAATTTTACCAAATGAAAATAGTTAACGTCCTCTTCAAATGAGTCACCACAGGTTTGAACTAACTAGTTTTGACAGCCAATTTTATATTCATCACCTTGTTAGGATATCAAACGTCTCAGTTGAGCGAGCAGAACAGTTCGATCACAATTATTATTGTTATCTCGGTAAACTCCATACAGCTCTAGAAACCGTGGGGGGGGGGGGGGTGACTTTTCTTATGCCCAGCGCCAGTTAAGTGGAGAGAACTGAATGGGCTTGATGAAAGATTGTGAAAAGGAAATGAGAGTTATCCCTACACAGTTTGTCCTGAAAAGACGCAGCGCATGTTCTGTTTAATCTTAAGCAGTTGGGAACCAATGCAAAAACGCGTGCGCACTCCGGAACTTGCCGAATCAGATACGATTGACGAGGAACTTGTGGTCCCCCCTGCATAATATAAACATAAAGAAATTGACTCGAAAGGGGAGCGAACACTGAAGAGCGATTACCGTCCAGTCATAATGGGAAAAGGTCGGATATGAAATTGCGGTGTCGTGTCCTACTCTCGGAGCTGACTCCAGATAAACGATATACAGATTTTTTTGATTTTATATAATAAAAGAGAATAAATGGCATTAAAATTGACCAGATAACTTTGAAGCCAGAGTCGCTTGCTTCATAATTCGAAGACGAGTAGTGTTGTGGTGAATCGTTTCACATAACTTCACTAGAAAGAGAGGGCCTAGATTAAAAAACCAAACAAAAAACTCCCTGCCAAATAAACCCTATACAAATAATGTCTAAAAGGAATGGAAAATAAATAGCACCAAAATGATTTTCAGAGACAAAAAGATGCACCCTGCATGGCTCGGCGCGTTTGATTAGAGAAAAAAGAACGAAATAGATATGATAATAATAAGGATAATATTAATAATAACAATAAAATTAAGCGAATTTTGGAAAATTTGAAGTTAAGACATGATATCGACCATCGTTGAACTATATAACTGTCACAATATCATGCTCAGGCTATCAATGTTCCATAACACACATTTTCAATAAACATGACGCCAGTGTTAAAGTGACCTGAAAGGAGAAAGACATAACAGCGACCCAGAGACTTAAAAAAAAAAAAAAAACCCACTAAAATAAAAGAAAAAAAGACCACTTTTGTACATTTGGAAAACCTCCATCAAACGGCAACCACGTCTGATTTTATTTCACTTCCGGTTTGTTGTCAGATAATCGGCATCTGTGGTTAACAAGCCATAACTTGTTCTTCATTTCCTTGAAGCCGGTAAACAGTTTTAATCACTTTTAACTCCTCTCCATTGAGTGGTAGATACCCGCCGCGCTCTGTTCTTTTTTTTTTCACTTCGGTGCTTTTCTGTGCAGTGATTCCAAACGGACCCCCTAATCGTGTGAATCGTAAATGGGATTTGATGCAGTGTGCACCAACGGTGCTTGTTAGCGCATAAAACCAAGAGTCGTGGTGCAAAATCGGGGCCACAGATCTAGAGATAAACTACTTACACGGTCTCTTAACATTATGGCATTTAATGTCAGAATCGGTTTGAAAAGACCCCTAGCTTGTTCCATTTCCTATCCTTATCTATTGTTTTACTCATACTCTTTTGACCGCTCGCTAAAATGCACTGCCTTTCATGGCGGGTACTTGAACATTGTTGATGGATTTATAGATTTTCAGTCAAATTTAACAAAGCCTCTTAGGTGCAGATTAGAAGTTTAAATTGAAACCTCAAAGATGTGAAGTCAGAGATCTGATTTATCGGATAGCTATCATACAGAACCCCTGCAGTGTTGATGGCTTGAACAATGATACAAGTGTTCTCCTTCCTCATGTCCCTCGCTGGGCACCACTGAGAAAAACGTGATAGATCTAATCTTTGTTGATATTTGTTTCTTTTCAGGCGTTTTGTTGTATTTGTTTTTTTATTTGCTTCATTTTGAGTGCCCTCTTATTGTCTTTCCACCTTCTTGCGTTTGTGAGAAAATGAATCTCCCATTCTCTCTAAAATCGTCGAATCTCATAACTTCATTACCACGTGTGTGTATTTCATGTTCATACTTAAGTCGTTTAATTTTCTCAGCCAGAACGAGTTTGAGTACAGAATAATGTCTGACAATTGAAAAAAATATATATAAAAAAATCAGGGTAATTGCTAATTCAAATCTGCCCTTTTCATAAAGTTAACCAATCACCACTGTTTAATCATTCTTTCCTAGGTCTTGACGGTAATATAACTTAAGTCACACACATTTACGCTGTTCATCACAATAAAGTCAAATGTCTGTCAGGCATGGCTTTAAACGTTTGTGCTAGAAAAAACGAAAAAAGGTGTTTTAGGTCTTTATTTTGTGAGGTTTCGCTGCTCTTGGCAGTTACACATGGCTTTTCTTTTCTTTTTTTTTTTCTTGTTCTTGTATCTGTGTGTGTTTTGTGGTAGGGATTAGTTTTCAAAAAAAAATAAAAAAATTGCCTGGCTGGGTCTGCTCTTCCCGACTTTCAACTGCCAAGGTATCTTTAAGGTGCGCAATGTGCATACGGGCCCTCCGAGTTTTTTGTCCTTAACCGAGAAGGCTAGGTGCTCGATCCTACCTATCATAGGATAAGGGACAGGAGTTTCCCCCCCCCCCCCCGCCCAAAAAATCCAACATGCCCGCACCGACCAAGGATCGAACCCGATACCTTCGGCATCAGAGGTGAGCACCTTGACGCTAGGCCAACGTATCCCTTAAAAAAAAAAAAAAAACGTAGTTTATAGTGCTCGTTATATCTTAATTATCCGCCTCTGATTTGCTAGTAAATGAGCATTAATTAAATTTGTTCAGAATTTCGAGTAATGACAAGTGTAGGCGAGGGATATCAGTATCGCTAGTCCTTCAGTGGTCATTAACATATTACACAGGAATAGTTGCAAAAAGTGCCAAATGTAGCGAGGCATAATTTACGCCAGATAACGCCCACAGTGAAAAGAACAAGAAGAAAAAGAGAAGCCCAAACTCCCACAAATTCCGAATCTCCGATGAAGCGACAATAAATGAACCTCTCACATTACGCACAAAAAAATCAGGGTGTTTATATGTGCATACATTATGTGCATTTTGGGAAACCTGGAATAGAAAATCAGGAAACCTGTATTGGACGATTATCCTCGGAGATTAAACAAAAACCAGGCATTTATGCGTCTTCTGGGGCTTGTTGGGGCTTATTTTGATAAAGCTGATCACCATAGTTTTCCATGTCACGCTAATGTACACAATTTGAAACAGATGACGGCATTTCCATCTGCAATATCATTTTTAAAAACCAAGATGAATAAATTAGTCACCCAATGCCCAAGCTGTCATTTCCTTTTATTTTGCATATTTTGAACTTAATGAAAATCTTAATTATTTAACCACAGGCATACAAATTTCTTACCTTGAGAAGACATATTTTTGCAGATGTTCGACGTTGAGTTGTCAGATGGCGTTGATTGGCTGAATTGACAATTGTCTTTATTGTGACGTGGACCTGAGATCCTTTCTTCTTGAGATGGAGAAGGTGTAGCTGTTTGAAAATCCCTGTCCACCGTTTCCATCGCAACCGCAGTCAACTAAGAATCCTCTGTCTGATCATTCAATATGGCGAAGAAGCCTGCTTTTTTAAAAATCATTGTCCATCTGTCATTTGTAATATGCACGTGTTCAAAATCTTGGTGGCACAAAAAATCCAAACTTGATGAAGTTCAATACAGTTGTTCTCTGTGTCTTTAAAAGAGTTTGTAGCTTACAGGAGCTCTGCTGTCAATAGGAAAACACAAGAAAACTGTTATGATATCACTTGTCTTGAATCATTTTGGCTATGGACGCTGTGGCAAAAAGGTCAGAAAATATTGGCTTTAATCAGGCTACCCCTCTCTCCAATGCAAGTAGTTTTTTCTTCGTTTTCTTTTTTAAAGCTTGGAAAACCAAAACTGCACGCATGCTAGGCGCCTTGGGAGAATGAGTGCAAATGTAAGTTTACAGTCATTGAAATGTTACAATAGAGTTTATTTGATGACGTAAAGTGGCATTTTCATAACGGGAGCTGCCGATTATTACCCAGCGCGTATGCCGTATCGGTGCAGCGTGTTATTTGAGAACTAAAATGTAATTTTTAAAGACCAGAAAGTATGAAATAACGTTGTGATGGTTGCCAGTTGTGATTAACGTTTCAAAGCCTCCCCTCTGATAATGGTACGGCATCTCTTATGGTTGTAATAATCCCATTCAGGACTTTCAGTTTTTTTCTGACAATTTATCAATTATGGAGTATAATTCGTCATAAATCATTAAATATCGCTGCCTTTCATTGCTCTACATGTCACATCACCAGCAAGGTCACTAATTTCATGAATTCTCAGATGAAACAGGATGACAGAAAGCGAGCCAGAGGATTCCAAACTCGTTGCATCATGAAAATCTCGTCCAGAAATACTGAAATGTTCATAAGAAATGTCTGAAAACACACATGGAATCGATGGAATTCAACACTAGCTTTTTTTTTTTTTTTTACCATCGTCGCAAGTTTGGTACGGTCTTTGAGAATGTCTGCAAAGAGCTTGGAGTTTGTATTTGATGGGATGAAGGGCCATATAAATGTTATTTATTATTGTTATCAAATACCTAAAGTTTCAGAATTTTCCACATGTAGGGCAGCTCTGTCGGTGGCATGGAATAAACGTATTTAATTTGTATCGACTGCTCTTTTCCAAGACAAGAGTTATCCGAACTTCGTAGTAGAAGTTTCTTGTATGTCAGAGAGGGGGCGGGGAGCGCTGAAAGGTCCAAAATAATGATAAATGTTTGTAAAGGAACCATGGTTACTTTAGTTACCCATGAAGCAAAGACCAACGCAGGCCGTTCATCATTCAACCAATGTGAAATGGTGTAATGCTTCCTAGTGGCTCATTGACGACAACAAATTGCAAAAAAGAAACAACAACAAACAAAACACGAATTTCTGTGGTTGATTATTCAACGTTTACGAATAGTGTAATAGGATCCAATATTTTTATATATCTTATACCTGTTCAAATTATGTCTTTTTGTGCTTTTCAGTGGGTCATTACACCTGTCAACTGTGATGACAAACACGGAATTTCCATGACGACATGAAATTAAACGATTAGCAATTCAAATGTATTGTAAAAACTGCGCATCTTCCCATCTTAGTCTTCATACAAACCGGCCCTAAACTTTAAATGTGCTGTAATGGATTTTCCCTAACAACGCTCATTTTTTTATTATATTTTTCTTGTCTGTAGATTATCGTTCATCTCAACTGCCTTTTCCAGCAGAGACTGCTAGGCGACAGTGTTCCTAGTCCCTATAACCCCCCCCCCAGGTTATCAAAGCTTTACATCTCAATCGATGTAATAGACTTAAAGTAGATCTATAGCGACTCTCTAATCCTCATACTGTCAATCCGAAGGCGAATCCCCGATGAACGGGAGCACCGTTATAACTAGCAAGTTTATTTTCTCCGAATGGTCTTCGCTTCTGATTGGAAAGTGAGTTTTCCCGTGGACGTCCAGTCAATGAAGAGAGCGGACGCCATGGCTAATGAATGAAAAAAGGTATCACCGCCAGTTAATCTTTTCTATTATTAAAAGGCAAACTTTCAGACTTAAAATATGGGTTCGTAACATTCAGAAAATGCCATTAGGTAGGATCGAGCGCCTAGTCTTCTCGGATGAGGACGAAAACTCGGAGGGACCGTGTGCACATTACGGCACGTAAGAGATGCCTTGACAGTTGAAAAACGAGGAGAGCAGGCCGAACAAGACAGCCGCTCGGGCAACGTTCTAAAAAACTAATCCCTACCACAAAAAGATACAAATGCAGAGAAAATATGAGGCGAATTAAAGTTGCAGTGCCTAGTTCGGCTACAATCCTCTTTTTTTTTTTAATTTGAGAGACGGAGTGGCCGAACGGTAAAGCGATCTGTTTTCTTTCTTGGCAAGGCGATGGTTGCTGTAGCAGAGGTCGCGGGTTCTAATCCCATCTTGATCACTTTCTCCCTTCTCTCACTCCTGCTTTGCTTTTCTGAGCACTAACTAGGCTCTACAACTTTAATTCACCTCATATTTTCTCTGATTTATTATCTTAGTGCTCTGCCTCCCCCCAAGCTTCTGCTTACTTCTATTGACTTCTGTTTTGAAAAAACTCGGAGGCATGCATCTTGTATTCGTTGTCCTAGATGTTTGTATTATCCAATGGCAGGTGGGTGAAAAGAAGAAAGAATAGGGAGGGGAGGGTGACGCGGGTGGGCTTGGTCAGAGCGAACGAATACTCAAGTCAGTATGAGATGCCGCGAGATAGTTCGGCCACGAGCGTCTCTTTTTTTTTGGAGAGACGGAGTGGCCGCTGTTTTCTTCTTGGCAAGGCGACGGGTGCCGTAGCGGAGGTCGCGGGTTCTAATCCCATCTTAGTCATTTCTCTTTCTTCCTTCTTTCACTCCCAAGCTTCTGCTTACTTCTATTCACAAAAAGACAAAGAAACAAGAACAAGAAAAATAAAAGGAAGAAAAGTGAGGTGTAAATGCCCAGGGCAGTGAAACCTCCTAAAATGAAGGCCTTAACACTTCAGAAAATGCCAGATTTTTCCATTCCAAATGAATTCCCCCGGTCCTAACGTTTTTTTTTTTTCAACTAGAAAATATTGTCTAATACAGTCAATTTCTTAACCTGTCTTAGCTTGTTACCCGTGAATTCGTATGTATTTTGCTTATGCCATATGTTTGGAAATTTGCTTAAGCTGTATGTATTTATGGACCTCTGTAATCATTCTGCATTCAAACAATGCTGCCACTGTGCACTCTTTCATGGAAGGCAAGAACTATTAAAGTTTGAGGCATAATCAGTCAATAATGTTAATGTTCAATTATGCCATTCCGACTTTGAAACTGACAACCAAAGAACTTTGATTCATGGGTAACTAAATGAATCATGCTTTCCTCGCAAACTTATTTAATATGATTAATTTGGAACTTTCAACCCTCCCTGCCTCCTCTCTAGCATTAAATGAGTTTCTAGTATGGAATTTGAATAGCTTATCTGAACTTGTGAATTCTGACGCCAGAGAATGGCCGGGAACTGATATTGCGTAGAGCACACACTGCATGGTGCAGCCAATCGCTAACTATGTGATCACTTTATTCTCGTCAATTTGGTGTCAGTTAACCGAGCATTTGCTGACTACAAACTTCGAATATTCAATGGTAATCAATCTTGTAGGCTGGACGAGAAGTTGAATCAGTAACTTTTGCCCGGAAAACAACACTGATATTCTTCACTTTCCCTGGAAAGCAATTCTGAGTGAAGCTCTTAATTTTTCCCGGAAAAACAATCCTGATACTCTCAATTTTGCCTGGAGAACAACCCTGATAGTCGTAATTTAGTTGGGAAAACAAGCAATTTACTTGAAATTTTGCCTGGAAAATAACTCTGGGTGATGCTCTTAATATTGTCAGGAAAACAACCCCGATACTCTTAATTTTGCCCAGGAAATAATTGTGCGACTCTTGATTAATCTAGCTCGGAAAATAACTATTTATTTACTAGGCAAACAGCTCTGATAGTCTTAATCTTACCTAGAAAACAACTCTGATAATCTAGCTTGGAAAATGACTCCTATATTTACTTGGAAAACAACTTTGATAGACTTGATTTTGCCTGGAAAACAACTCTGATACCCTCTTACACACACACAAAAAGAAAATTAATTGCTCAGTCTGATCTTAATTAAACTGGAAACAGTTGTGTTCAGAGTAGAGAAAGACAATCTCTTCTACTGCGTAAGACCTGCTCATTATAAGAAAAGAAGATATCCTAACCCTTGCCTGGGCAGATTGAAGTCTATATTAGTTCATATCCAATATTTAAAGCATTGTGGTCAGAATATAGTTGATTAACAAAAAAAAAAAGGCTGCCATCAAGAAACTAACAGTTGCTGTGCCAGTAAAGGACAAACTGAAATCAGAATCACGGACGTTTTAATCTGAAACTTAATGTTTGATGAGATACAAAGAAGAAAAGGTTTCTCAAAGTGTTGCTTCAAACAGACTGAACAAATTACAAGACTTTGACTTGATTGTAAGCATTTAGACTACAATGGCTTGAAAATGAAAAATCAATATTTCTGCCTTTGCAACCATTAACTTTATACTCATTCTGAATAATTCAGAAAGTACGATTCACAAAGTTTGAATGCAGTGAATGTATGTAACATTTAAAATTTGTGTATGAAATATACCAAAGGATATTAAAGATTAAGTTAGTCAGAGAAGATCTTCCTTGAAAACAGACTGTATGTCCATTGTTTATGTGTGTGTATGTTTGGTCATAACGATGTCCTTGAATATAGTAAGGTATGAAGCATGTACATGAAATATATTTAAGGTTATGATATACTCAGTTTGACAAACAAGGTAAAATCTTCCCTCACATAGACTTTGCGTTCAGGTTTGTTGTTGTTGTTCATAATGATGTCCTAATTAATCACAAATCACAACTACAGTCTCTGGGCACTCCAAAATAGCAGAACGCCAAGTTTTCCATGACATTATCACCGGCTCCATTCAGACTATAATTATTTTAAGTAAATTCCCACCCAGGACTGAATAAACTCCGAACAGTGCAATTTTAACAAGAATGTCCTCGCAATGAGCATATTAAAATTTGACGCCTTTCGAACACTGAGCCCCGCCTTAAATTCCAAAATGAAAATATACACCGCTTTGTTCCTACACATTAGCATTGCTGAAAGTCCTCGCAAATCCTCGAGCCGACAATGCATGAAATTTCGAACTGCAGGCAAAATAGAATTTAAACAACAAAACATTAGAACTGCTCAGTCCTAAGAAAGATCTATGTGGAAAGGACATCTCGAAAGGCAAAATTGGCTAACCTAAACCGTCAGGTAAGTTCTTAGGTGGCAGAGATTTAAAGAAAGAAACGGAACTGTAGGCATAGGCATAGGAAATGTGAACAAAGTGTAATTTTTTGAATTCAATAAACAGGTATAATAAACAAACACCTTAGCTTGAGCAAAGAGAACATATTGACGAGCCACAGATGACACAAGCAAAACAACTTTCGAATATAATATTCATGGCACAGGATACTTTAGGATTCAACAAGTTCTGATTCAAACTGAGAGAAACCAAAATCTTAAAACAAAAACCTAAAAAATAGTGAATAGTGGATAAGCAATGTCACTGAAACAATAACTACATTTTCAATAAACACAGATTGAAATTATCACAAAATACAAGAAATAATATTCTGTACACAGTGTCAACGGGCAACTTTAACTCCCTACCTCGTGGCAAAGTAGAAGATAATGCTACATATTAAATGCATACATGCTCTTAAATTCCCCTTCAATAACACATTTAAATTCATGATCACTATCGATGGATTTGTTCAGCTATTCATTAAACTCCCAACATGTATTATATGCTTTAAAAGGTAATCCGTTTCACTGATAACAATCGAAACAATTTTCTGCAGAATATCACAATGGTGCTTTTCATGTATTTCATTACATCCGACAAAGCGTAGGCTTGCCTTGATACCCTTTTCTCAAATACGACATAAAAACTTATTTTCGATTATTTCTTAAGCCATGTTCATTTGAGTCTGTCCAGTATCAAATAGTTTTACCTGCTCTATCCAGAAACAGATCACAACCCGAAAATGCTAACCATTTCCTGTCTTTTATCAATGAATCGATACACTCTTCAGCTTCACCTTGGGCTAACCAACATCTTGAACTTTGACAGAACCAAAAAAACATAAACACACAACTCTTTCATTTTGTCACCTCACGCCACTCTTAACTCATTGCGAGGGTCCTTAGAAATCAAGAGAGAACGAAGTTACTCTATAATAACAATTCCCACGGACAATCGAAAGAACACGACCTCGACAACTACCTTCACTTGCTGGATGAAAAGAAAATTGGAAGACGCACATTTCTTCCACTGATTAATCTCTGCATGCATCCATTATGGCCCAACTTGCAGCTGCATTCTCTGAGGCCATCAAACCAATTTCACAAGCTGTACCTCCCCGGAGGAAACACGTTCCCACATTTTTATTCCGGGTTTCCAGTGTTTTGAAGAGTTCAGTGTTTTAATCTGGAGACAATGAAATTGAGTTAGCGCCTCCGGAAAACTGCCACTTTTATGAAAAAAGATTATAATGATTTTGAGAAAGAAGAGAGACTTTCCATGAAATCGAAAGATCAACAAGCCGAGCTCCTGCCATTTAAAAACTTTCAAACTAAAACGGCGCATGTGTTGTCATGCGGTAACATCTCTCATTTGAAACAGTCGTATAGTTTTCAGCACATGATTTGTCATAACAATATCAGTTCATCTATGTTATGCTTTAGGTTCCACACAATAGTTTTATCCTATAACGTCTACTGAATACACCGAAACTACAGATTAGACATGCTACATTTAGCTAAAAACCACAATGGATGGATGTCTCCACAGACGCAAGCATGAACTTAAACTCTGCTTCTACAATACTGTACCAGAGACTTGTTTCTCCATGTCAACTACAATACGTTTCATCTACCTTAAATCACGGCGTTTTAACCATATGAATGAGATGTTCCCCGCACAGTGCGAATCCTCTCTGCTCCTTGTACTCCTGAGCTTACTTTCCGTAAGGCGAGTGGTTGTCAGAATCAGGGTGCCACAGCTGCAAGCGTCATCCAAGCGAGACGACATCTACTACGACCGCAAATACATCACTGACAACAGACAGCGGTACCACAGCCGCCACAACAACAGCAACGACGGCATCCGCAGTGGTGGTCACAACCAGGATGATGAAGACGACGCAGTCGGACGGAAAAGAGAAAGTTAATGGTCCGTAACTTCCCTCCTTCCACCCGAAACCATGTGTCAATCAAGGACACAAGTGACAGGTCTAAATAATTCGCTCCGCCTCTTACGGGGCCTAATCTGTCCTCATATTTCAGTTTTGTATTTTCTCTCCATGCTGTCTCGGGACGGGCCCGGCAAAGACGAACAGGTTTTCTCTGAGAACAGACTTGCTCTTCAAGGGAACAAAAGGGGATTTGAGTATTGACAAACAGCAGGGAAGCCAAGTTCTCCTGCGTTGAAACAGGGCTCTCGACTCTGTGCGTTCCTCCGTCAAACCATTCATTTTTTTCTCTGCCGTCGCCTGATACTTTAAATGTACATCCTTTTCATTTTGACATTTGCTAAAGAAAGTCAATGGTCCCGTAAATCAGTCAATAAATAAACACGACATATCAACTCGGTATCGTTACGCGAAACATGGGCGAATCAAATAGACATGGACAATGAAAAATGCGGATTCAGAGTCGATGAGTATACAATCGTAGCATTGGATTGTTGGAAGTTGCATCTTTACTTCTCTTACTAGAAGTCCGAGGTTTGACGCTGAGTTGTATATTTAAAAGGATTATAATACTGGGTGCGCCTTTTTGTCATTTGCTTGGCGTGTTTCAAATGCATCACACTTCTGGTCCATGGACCTATAATGTTTGTATTGCTGATAACTAGGCTGGTCAGTCTGAGATGTAAAAGTTGGCCGATTCGAAGGCAGTTTGAAATCTCAGAAAAGAAAACAAAACGCGATATACAGAAAATATCTTAGCTTTTAATTGCTACAACTATACATCCATTCCTCCGCCACTGCATTTACCAAAAATTAATGACATTTCCCAGTCAAATTCATAGAAAATGACAAAATGAAAAAAAAAAAACCCACAGAAAATCCATGGGGTCGCAGCATGCAAGGCTCGAAGCTATGTTTTACTGTATCGTTCTGTATTATTTTTTACGCGAGGCTTCCCCACATACACCTTTTCTTTTTGCCACATTTTAACTCATAGACAAAGGTTTACTCCACTTGACTACCTAAATGACATGCTTCTCCAGTTTTTGAAATATACGAGAGATAAACTACTGTGGTTTATATCCAACAGAGATCTACTGGGATAGCGCAAAAAAAAACCTCTGGCCAAGCAAGCCTTGCCATATCTCCAGGCACCAGATTTTCAAAAATATTTGTTCAAATGATCATAGTCAATAATATTACATCAAAGTGTCATGTCTTTGTATATGATTTAACCCCCCCCCCCCCCCCCCCCAAAAAAAAAAGTAGATTTGTTCTTTTTCAAAAATATTTAGGCAAGGGGTCTGTTTCACATCACACTACAGAATTTGCCGAAGGTACCGGGCATGTGTGTCGGTGCGGACATGTTGGAATTTTTTGGGGAAAAAAAAAATCTTGTCCCTGATCCTGTGGTAGGCAGGATTGAGCGCCTAGACTTCTCGGATAAGGACATGAAAACTCGGAGGGCCCGTGAGCACATTGCGCACGTTAGAGATACCCTGGCAGTTGAATGTCGAGAAGAGCAGAGACCGAACAACACCGCTGCCGGGGCAAAATTCTGAAAAACTGATCCTTACCACAAAAACACACAGAAACAAGAACAAGGTAAATAAAACCAAGAAAAGTGAGGTGTAAAGGCCAAGGACAGGGAAACCTCCTAAAATGAAGAGCTAAACATGATGGTCTTAGGGGCATCTCGCTTGTGGTGACAGACATATCAATTCCAGGTTTGATAAAGCAACAACTGATGTCTTCTTAAATTATACTCTGACTACAAATTTCAAGTTTATTGTAGCCCTAGGCAAACAACCTTTGAAAAAACATTTTAAAAGAAGAAAGAGAAAAAAAAAAAAGAACTCTAGGCTATTTACTCCCCTCGCTCCTTGCTGCCTTCTACAATTTGTACATTTAATTATAGTAAAATACAATAAAATATAACTTGGCTGATAATTGCCAGCAACAGTCATCATTTTTCAGTCCTTCTCCTCCGCAACCTTTCAAACACACCCCGGTTTTTCCTCACCTTTATCATTCTGTCGTAAATTCGCAATTGCAGTGAATTAGTATTATAGCCATACCTGAGTGTCATAAGAACAGCAGAACAGTGCAAAAATGAGTCGCAAAGAGGGAGAGAGAAAGCGAAAGAAAGAGAGAGAAAGAAAGAGAGAGAGAGAAAGAGAGAGAGAGAGAGAGAGAGAGAGAGAGAGAGAGAGAGAGAGAGCCAATTGAGATACCGCCAAATCTTATGATTCAAATTAAAGAGGACGGAACTGATGTGTAATTATCTGAGTTATCGCATGTGGGCAAACCAGTGGCCGTTCTGGGCCAAACACTGATGACAACGCAGTTTAATTTAATTGCAAACCGACACTGAGCAGTTCATTTGTGAATATATGTTGTTGTTTTTTTTATACTCCATTTCATACACATAAGGCAAATCACGTCGTTGCTCTATCATGATACATGACATCCAAATCTGCAAGGGTAGATTCAGCCCAGTGATGTCCTGCTGGGATATACCACATCTACACACTATAGCAAATCAGGGTTTGTGTTTCGCCTATGCCCTTTGTTTATCACTTTATATTTCAATTTTCTTACATTGACATGCATTATGAGAGACTTAACACTAACACTGGGAGAGTTTTGTCATGAAATTGAAAACCCGGACTTTTTCTAGTATTCACGATCTATTTTTAAAGTATGTATCTCGGATTTTTCCTCTCTTTGCCCCCGACTTCCATCAGTAGTTGCATAGTTGCCCGCATTTCGCTGGGTAAATTAGAACAATATTCTGCTTTAAACGAGTTCTGCCTTCATGCCCTTATGGCTTGTCTTTCCATTTTTGTACTTTCTTCTTGTGTCTTTTAAAAACATATTTTTCTTGACATCTGTTAATGAATTTGATAGATGAACTCGCTAATGGCAGGGAATCGGCCGTGTCAAGTAGGGTTCAGTGCAAATGAATTGAGGTGTCTATGGCATATGACTCCACTGAATTGCTGTGGGAAATGAATGAAATCTTCTATTTTATTATGTGGTTAATTTCAATTTGTTCTCCAGCCAGGCAGAAAGTCTGCACCACCGCCCTTTCTTATCTCTACCCAAATAGATATAATAACAAAATTATTATATTAACACGCAGACATTTAGGTGCCTGTAACAAAAACAACAACAACAATGACAAACAAAAAACAACAAAAACAACAAAACCCAGATAATAATAAATAAATAAAATATAAAGAAGCGTCTATTTTCACTACAAAGTGAAAAGAATAAGCGTTAGAGTCGTAATAATAATATTATATCATAAAAATATAATTATATAATATGATAATGATTAATATAATAACAACAACAATAACACAACAATAATAATGATAACCGTAACAACAACAACAATAATAAAAATAATAATGATAATAATGACAATAATTATTCGAGGTGTTCATTTTCATTATGATGGAGAGTGATAAGTGTGGCGTCCAAAACATAAGTGAATAAACAAAATAATATTCAAATAAATAAATAAGTAACTAGATAAATAGATAAATATTATATAATAATAAATAAACAGTTAAGGCAGTGAGCCCAGTCAAAACCTTGCTCACGAACACTGCCTAATCCCTGTACACAGTGCATGGAAAGGGTATGGACACTATAACGACAGTAGTTATTCAATTTGCTCATTCCAAGAAGCCCCCCCCCCCACCCCCCCCAGGACTTTTCAGCCAGACAAATTTTTTAAAGTCCTTCATCAGAAACATCACCTTTTCTGCAACCATTACGATGCTGTCTTTGACGACGTTTTGGGTGATTTTCATTACTTCATTACCTCAAAGTAAGTGCAAGTCTCTCTGCCTCCTCCCTCTTTCCCTACAATTTGGACATACTTTTACAGTCTGGGCCTTTTCCAGTTAAATTTTTAGTTTCAGGTCCTTTAGTTTCTCGGGGGCCTCAGCCAGCGCTGTTGGCCCCAAATTTTTAACTTCACTTCTAGTTGATCTTATCTATAGGAATCTGAGGGCTGAAAGCTAGGCCAAAACAAGATGAAACACTGTGAAAGGCGGGAAGTGGCCGTTAACTTCTAGCCACCATAGTTTACTGTATCACCAGTGATACACGACATAAATTTTATCACTCGGTTGCAGCTCTCACAAGAACGCAGCACCAGAAAAGTAAGGTGTTTCTTTTTTTTAAAATGTTTTCTGCAATGTACACAATAAACCAACTAAACGATCATGAAAATCCCTTAATTATTCCCCTAAGAACAAATTCTCATGAAATCAATATTCGCCAACAAGCAAAAATGGAGTCGGAGCCCTAGAGGGTTAACGTTAAACCCCAGCTCAAACTCATACCCTCTTTCCCTCATCAAATAAGACATAATTTTACAAATATTATATTTTCCTATGTATTTACTAGACCCAGAACACAGAATTGTGTATCTCTTCCAATTCAAATAATGTTACCTGTGTTTTACACTATGATCTGGTAGAATCTCAGTCTAACAAGGATGTTGCTACAAGTATGTATGCCCCCCAAGTCTTTTTGCGCTAGGGGTACGTAAAGCCTTATTTGACTCTAGAGCTCGAGAGCTCCTCCCGAAATGCTCCTTGACAACAGCCTTAATCAATCTATACTAATAAAAGTGAAACCTTACGACAATTGCAGCGCGCCTTTCGCTACTCCTTTGTTAATGCTGATTCGGTGGCCCTCAGATTTTATACAGCGCTTAGTAAAGACTGTCGCCGTGTCGCCAGCACAGAAAATAAAAAAATAATTAATAACTCGCAGAAAGTTTGTATTAGTTTCTAGGTTGCGTCACACTGGCGTTCGATCTATTTTTTCGGCAAATTAATGTAATTGAGATTGGTTCCGGTACCTGTATCACACTCACAAAACAACTTCCGGTTAGGACTGGTTTGAATGATGAGATTGAGTTCTAAGTCTATCAAGTATGAAACTTTGTGTGTTCTCAATGTGCCTAGACTAGGAAAAAGAAAGGGTCTGGAATTGGGAGATTGACGCTGCAGGGCCAAAAGTACAGGATTGTGTTTTCAATAATTATGCCAATGAAAATATTATATTATTTTCTTTTCCATTAACACATGATGTTATCACTTCCTGCGATGTGCAAACAAACTAACCCGTGCGCAAATCATAGCAATTTGACGGATGCTGGCGGGACGCGCAGGACGTCAACGCGCAGTAAAACGTATCTAAAAACAAACAAACAAAAATAAATAAGATAAAGCTAAAGGAACAGGCAAAATGAAGCAGGTCCATAATAATCACCCAGAACTGAAACTGATAAATCGATTTATCCCGGGCAGGGCCGGGAACTCAGCTTGTTATGATTAATTATTCTTTCAGATTTTTCTGTTGTTTCCCTCCAGTTTTTTTTTTTTTGGTCGAACGGGTAGGGGGAAGAGTTAGGGATTCGATAAGATTTAGGGTTGCCGATAAGGACGGGGTTAGGGATAGTACGTATACCTAGGCGCCCCTAACACAACACGCTGGGGGTGCGTACGTGCTTATAACAACAGCCGTCTGCAGTGTCTCAAACTAAGGATTGGTAGACCAGACCCGGTCCGAGAAGGGATTTTGACCAGCTCGCGAGCAAATACTGGGATACCACGCTTATCCGGTAGCGGTCAAAAAGCACCAATTGTAGTGAAAATATACAAAAATCACCAGTTGGTTAAGGCATGAAAAACGCACCAGTAAACAAAAGAGTCAATGTGAATAGTTCTTATTAGCCAGTAACCGATGATAGTATTATGTAAAATGAATATCTTGAGGTTTTACTTTGTTGGTTTTACTTTGCTGAATTTCTTGAGGTTTTACTTTGTTGGTTTTACTTTGCTGAATTTCTTGAGGTTTTACTTTGTTGGTTTTATTTTGCTGAATTTCTTGAGGTTTTACTTTGTTGGTTTTACTTTGCTGAATTTCTTGAGGTTTTACTTTGTTTGTTTTACTTTGCTGAATTTCTTGAGGTGTTACTTTCTTGGTTTTACTTTGCTGAATTTCTTGAGGGTTTACTTTGTTTGTTTTACTTTGCTGAATTCCTCGAGGGTTTACTTTGTTTGTTTTACTTTGCTGAATTTCTTGAGGGTTTACTTTGTTTATTTTACTTTGCTGAATTCCTTGAGGTTTTACTTTGTTGGTTTCACTTTGCTGAATTTCTTGAGGTTTTACTTTGTTTGTTTTACTTTGCTGAATTTCTTGAGGGTTTACTTTGTTTATTTTACTTTGCTGAATTCCTTGAGGTTTTACTTTGTTTTTTTTACTTTGCTGAATTTCTTGAAGTTTTACTTCGCTTGTTAAAATATTGAAAATCTTGAAAAATCTTGAGGTTACATTATTTACAATATTATCGTGGGCTGGTTCCTCTTTTACATGTGTTGCAGGCAGAGATCCACGCTAATTTCTCCTGACACGTATATTATAGCTCTTATATTTGTCATGATGTCTTGTCTTTTTCTTTCTGTGAGCCATAGATAAATAATATCCCTAGTCTGTGCTCTGAGCTAAGCTATGGCGGGTTTTGACTTCGTCGTCAGCCGGTGCTAGCTGTTTGTTTGTCCCCGCTTGTTCGGTCTCAGGAAGCTTTTACCGTTTTTGAATGTTTCGAGCGAGCATATTGATGGATCGGTTTTAGGAAGAAAAAGTCACACGGGAAAAAGAAAAAAAAAAGTCAAGTTAAAATTACAGTCAAGTTACGTTAGGCTCAAATGATCTTCTTGCATGTTATTCATTTATTTGGAGTAAAATATAAATTGGTGTATTTAAATTTCCATATTTCCAGTTTTTTTTTAAAGGGCAATTACCTTTTTTGGCATTTTACCTGGCCTAACTGCACACTTATTAACATACGACCCGGGCGGCAGAGGATATTAATATTGATTGACTAAATCATTGCACTTTACACACTGCATTTTGAAGTGACACACATTAACAACTTCGATTCAGTTCGCTGATGCCTTTGTGAGTCTATTTGTATCGCTTTAACATTAATTAGAGTGGTTTCGGTCTTAACTCTTATTTTTCATGTTTCACGAATCTTCAGCGGTTTCAAAAGAAGTATGTTGATGGGAACTTCAACTAAACCAATGGTTCTCAACGTGGGCAATATCACCCTCCGCCCCCCCCCCCCCCCGTGTGGGTGAAAACGAACGAAGTAAGGGGTAACAAAAGGAGGAAAACGATGGAGGAGGGGGTGTGATAGGGAATCACCGAGCTAAGCGGGTCTTCATAATATTAAAAGGTATTTGCCTTAGTGTCATATGCGATATTTTGCCGATTTTGAAGTTTGTTACGAAAGTGGTTCTCTCACTCCTAATTTTATCATGTATACGTGTCTTGTGTACTTTTCGTGGGCATTTTTATGACAATTACGGTTTTGAAGCGTATTGAACGAAACCCGGATTTCGCACAACTCTTCAAACTTTCAATCCTCATTTTCTCGAAAAAGCAAAAAAAAAAAACAACAACAAATTTAAAAAAAAAAAACTTTCAATCCTCATTTTCTCGGAAAGACAAAAAATGCACGCACAACATTGTGGAAAATACCCCATGATATAGATCTATTCGTTTTTTCAAGCTTTTAAACTTTTTCTGTTAGGCTGAATATGGTCCTCAGAACTGAAATATGGTCCTCAGAACTGAAAGTACGCTTCATCTTTCATTTTCATTTAGATTTTATTTTTCCGTTAGAATTTATTGTGTAATTTCCTCATGATGGTATGGTTTTGCCAAATACTTTAGTTTTTTTAAAGTATTGTTTGGTTGGATGGCTGACAGTATGAAAGTATTCATATTATATTAATTTATGCAACTTGACCCCCGACATTACTTTGTTTTTCCAAACAACCTCCCTGCGGCTCTTAAAGAAAAACAAAAATATTGCTACGATTTCGAGAATACTGGCAAACTTGTACTGATGACTGAATTTTGTATTAAACATGGCACAAAGGACTCGAAACAGGTCAGTAATGTGTTTTTGATGCATTTTAATTCGAGTCTCTATGTCAAGCGATCGCATTGGCTGTAGCTAAGAGACAGCTGCATTTTACATTATAAGACAGCGCTGAATAGTGAACACAATTTTAGCTCTGTTTTCTCTATTCGGTTTGAAAAAGACTAGATCCTAGTATGGTCCCCCAACAAAAGTCAATGTTAAATGTAATTTGTCTGAATAATGGTTGTCGTTAACAGTACGTATTGACCCCCCAAGGTTCCCTGCGTTAGGGGTACGTATTTTAAAGCCTTTTGTGACTCCAGATCTAGAGAGCTCCCCTCCGTTTTAACCTTAACAACAACAGCCTTCATTAATTATTGTTTCAGATTTTCTTTTTGTTTTCTTTCTGTTATTTTGTTGTTGTTTTTTTTTGTTTAGGGGTAAGGGCAGAGTTAGGGATTCGATAAGATATGGGGTTGAGGAAAAGGACGGGGTTGGGGACAGGTACGGATACGTATGCGCCCACTAGGGCAAAACGCTTGTGATGAGTACGTGCAAGTAGCAACATTTACAGCCCTAAATAATTTTTTTTTAAAACCGTAAAAAAAGATGGGTATGGAAAAGAGAGAGAGAGAGAGAGAGAGAGAGAGAGAGAGAGAGAGAGAGAGAGAGAGAGAGAGAGAGAGCGAGAGAGAGAGAGAAAGAGAGGGGGGGGGGTGAGGGTGTCATTCCTGGTCAGGAAGCGGCAGAATGGGATGAAACTTTATCAGCGCTAGATCATTTCAGGGCTCAGTGACCACCGCTAGCCCCAACGGAGAGGGAAAACAACGCTGAGGACAAGCAATGAAAACTGATCTAGGTGTATTCACTTCCCCGGATCACAGTTTCTCCCGAGGAATTAGTGTCGTGAACTGGCGCTACAAAAGACGGGGTAAAGAGAAGAGAAAGCTAAGATTTTTAGGGTAGGAAAGGAATAAAAACAGAAAAGAAAAGAAAGGCGAAGAAGGCAAAGAGAGTCAAACCTTGAGGGCTGATAAGGTGGGGGGAAGAGAGAGAGAGAGGAGGGAGAGAGAGGGAAGAAGAGAGGGGAGAGAGAGGGAGGGAGAGAGAGAGGAAGAGAGAGAGAGAAGGGAGAGAGAGAGAAGGGAGAGAGAGGGATGAAGAGAGGGGAGAGAGAGGGAGGGAGAGAGAGGAAGAGAGAGAGAAGGGAGAGAGAGAGAGAGGAGAGAGAAAGAGAGAGAGAAAGGAGAGAGAGAGAGAGAGAGAGAGAGGTAGAGAGGAGAGAGAGAGAGAGAGAGAGAGAGAGAGAGAGCATACTTTAGAAAGTAAGCTAACCTTGCTTTTTTTCTGTGTTTCTCTTCCGTTTAAATAAAACACTGTATCCAGTTTTAACGTTTTAGGAAAGGCATTTAATCACGCTATCAGTTTGGGGAAGAGGAGAGCTAAAGAATAAGAAGATACGATTATTCACCCTGGAATTTCCTTTTTAAGTGGAGGTAAGCCGGAGGGAAATGGTAGAAGTAGGGCAGATGGAAATGATGAGAGAAATGTAGAAAAGACAGCGATGATCAACTTTGCCGTGTGTTTAGATCTTTATTTTAGGACGTTCGCTGGCCTTGGCATCTACGCCTCACTTTTCTTCTTTTGGATGTTCTTGTTCTTGATTCTGTGCGTTTTTGTGGTAGGGATTTTAGAATTTTGTCCGGGCAGCGGCCTTGTTCGGCCTGCTCTTCGCCAACTGCCAAGGTATCTTTTGACGTACTGAACGAGGCAGAGAGCCTCCTAAAGACGTAAACATTCTCACTGGTGCTGGAGGTCCATAGTCCACAAGACCGAGACCTTATAATGGTCATAACTAAGGTGGGAGTTAAGATTTCGATTATGCAAGTATGGAAAAGCTTCCTTGTGCTGATTAATTTCAATGACAGAAAAATGAGGCGTTAGTCTTCCACTCGTGTCGGAGAGCGCGCTAACGGAGAGAGAGAGAGAGAGAGAGAGAGAGAGAGAGAGAGAGAGAGAGAGAGAGAGAGAGAGAGAGAGAGAGAGAGAGAGAGAGAGAGAGAGAAAGATGAAACAGAAGCTTGAGATTTACTCTGTAATTACTGCCATTTGCTTTGTTTCACTTGACGTGTTCCTGCAAAATTTTGAATTTCATTTCGTTCCCGGACCATTTGAATTTGTTTCGTTCTCCCAAGAGCCGTTGTTACTTGTACACGTACGTGGCCCAAACGTTTTGCGCTAGGGGCGTGGACGTATGCATACCTATCCCCAACCCCGTCCTCATCCTCAACCCTAAATCTTATCGAATCCCAAACCGTGACCTTTACCCTTTCAACAAAACAACAGGAGGAAAACAAAAAGAGAATCTGAAAGAATAATTAATTAAGGCTGTTGTTAAGGCTATTTTAGGGGGGAACTGTTTAGCTCTGGATTCACAAAAGGCTTTAAAATATGTACCCCTAGAACAAAACACACGGGGTAGGTACAAGTAACAATAATCTCTCCCAAGAGTTCTTTTTGGATTAGGGATAATCACTGAGGGTGGGCATGCTCAGCTGATTTACCAAGATTAACAACAAATTTTTGTTCAGTGCACATCCTATGTGGTCATGCACTTTGAGGCGGCATCACAATGATTGGTGACGCAAGTTGACAGAAACCAACGGGATGAGGTTTAATTACAGTTGGGTAAGCAGATAGTGTTCCTCCTTCATATGCAGGTTTGATAGGGCGTTGAAGTAAAAATCATTATCATATTATAAAGGAAGTAAGGCCTCCAGTGTAATCTTGAAAGGCTTTTTAATAGCCGAGGTTTACATTCTACAAATATCATATTACGCATAGAAAGACGTAAAGGTGTATGTGGACATATTCTAAAAGGTCTTGAAATTCACTATATTTTTTACAAATTATATACTTTAGCTGATTTTGAGCCACAACTGAATTGAACAGAAGAAATTTCCGATACTTTGAGCCGGAAAAAAAGGCGCATTTTTTTTCGAACAGAATTAAAAAGTATGACAGGGAATTTCGGTCTGGGCTTTAGTGTACACATTGGTGTGTTCAACTTTATAGATCGCATCTGTGTTTACCCCGAGTCAGCGGGCCAACTATTATGAATTAAAGTCAGTTATTGACAAAATTTTGAAGAAAAAAAAAACAACAACCCCAGAAAAGCTGTAGAATCGCAGCGGGGCTTGAAGCAATTGTATTGTATTGTAACGTTTCTATATTATTTCTTACGCTATTCTTTGCTACGTACAACTTTGTTCTCTTTTTGCAACATTTTGATTAAGTGATGAGCACTGCAAAAAGTAGTGGACTAAAGACACGACAGACTGCACACAAACAGATAGACAGACATAAAGGTAGATAGACGACACATAGAGAGACAGACAACAGCTAGATAGACAGAAAGACAGACAGATAGACAGAAAGACAAACAGATAGACAGACATAACAGTAGATAGATGACACATAGAGTAGAGAGACAGACAATAGACAGATAGACAGAAAGACAGACAGATAAACAAAAAGAAAGGCAGATAGACAGACAGACAGACAGAAAGACAGACAGGCAGACAAATAGATAGATAGATAGATAGATAGATAGATAGATAGATAGATAGATAGATAGATAGATAGATAGATAGATAGATAGATAGATAGATAGACCGTAATGTAAGACAGTCATTGGGAAACGTAGAATGAAGTGCGCTGAGTTTTCTCAAAGCAAAAATTTGTCAGCTTCAACACAAGCAAAACAAAACTAATATCTAATTTAATATAAAAAACGCCCATCAAGGAAAGCGAGACGATAATAATTTATTCCCTGTCCATCTCTCCGTGACAGTTTCTCCTCACCTGCCGGCAGGTTTCCTTTTAACAACCGCCATGTTTGAGACGGAGCTCTCCCTGGCGTGGAAACCGGAGAAATCCAAGGGCAGGGAAGGCGCTGACAGAAATGGCATTTATGAGGCCATCTCAGACCATTTTGTTACCCCAACAGATTTGGTTCCATATTTAGGTATCGTTTTTCCTAAATTTTGTCCCCTGATTCTTCTTTTTGTGTATACTATGTGTGTGTGTGTGTGTGAGTGTGTGTGAATACAGCATTGACGGTGGAGAAAGCCAGACGCTTTACTGCTCTCTTGTCCTCAGCTTCCGCTCGGCTATTTTTACGGACAATGACGTAAAACACTCTTTGTTTCTGTATACTTGTCCACAGCATCCGTTCCGCTCCGCTCCTCGCTACTAAAAAGGCAAAGAGAGTTTTCCACACGTTATTTTCCGTAAAAACGGCGGGGTGGATGCTACGGACGAGAGCAGTTACAATTATGGTAATGGACCGAAAAGTTTTGGTTTTGCGAATTTTTTATTACTTAAAAAAAAATGCTTAGGATTATAATAATATAAAAATTGAATATAGATCTACGGTATGCATCTAAAAAAAACTGTCAAATAGGGCATTCAATATGCCACTTAATTCTTAAAACAGCAAGACCTTATGGGAGAGTCCGTAAGTACAAACTGGTCACTCGTCGTACGTAAACTATCGTAGTGAACTGGAGGCATCAAAATCATGAAATCTTTGTTATGAATGAAATTGCTCGCCGTTGAACCTGTTCATTCTTTTATCTAGCGGCCGATGTAAATCTTCCTAAACGACACTTTCCTGTTTGCTTTATGATGTGGTAAAGAGGCTGGGAGTTTCAATTTCTATAAAAAAAATAAAAAAATAAGGCATTTTCTGTAAGGGACCGCAGTCTTAACTACAAAAGGCGGGTCGAGAACATTCTGAGTTGTGTTCATTGTTGATCTTTAGCCAGGCCGGGTTAAGACCTTTAGAGGTCGTAAGCACTTAAGAGATTTTTGCCCCCATCCATATACTGTACAGCGCAGGTAATTCAAAATAAAATAAAAAAAACACCAAAAAAAAAAACAAAAAAAAAGAACAAACCTATAATATACCTGATAAAAAACTACTAGAATCTAAAATTGTTAAAACAAAAAAATTTGGAGAGAGAGCGTTTTCTGTGTGCGCACCAGCTGTATGGAGCTCCTTACCACCATATATTCGAAACATAGAAAGCGAGGCACTTTTTAGATCTGAAATGAAGACCTATTTCTTCAGAAAACACTTTGATGTATAGTCTGTGTGTTTGTGTGTGAAGGAGAGAGAGAGAGAGAGAGAGTGTGGTCAGTTGTTAGAAATGAGATTTGTTCTGTTTTTGCATGTTTTGTAAAGCGCATAGAGCATCTCTGGATATGCGCTATATAAATAAACTTTATTATTATTATAAAATACAATATTATTCTTCGAAATGAAACAAAATTCAGGGTCATGTGGAGAAATCATGCTTATTTTTGTACACTTCCACTTTATTTTTATTTGAAAACTTTTGTGGACTCAGGTTCAGCTGCACCATTTCCAGTTTTGCACCATTATAGATCTAGTCCATGGTAAATTCGGCAATGAAAAAGTTCAGTGGTGCCCCCCCTCCCCCCCCCCCCCCCCCCCGACCCGGTCCTTCGATGCCCTAAACAAGTGCTTTATTTTGTTTTGCTTAATGGTTAATCCAGCATTGGCATTAGCTTAATGTAAAATGCCGCAGTTACCCCGAAGAAAAGCCTCTCGGTACTTGTAATAAAATGTCGACCATTAAAATTTTGCGCACTGTAGAACGAATTGCTGAGAATAATTTCTGGAGAAAATTTCACCTAGTCTGGAACTGCATGGTATAAAGACCTTTTCAGAAACAATATTGTCAAATAAAACAACAACAACAACAACAACCAACAACCAAGAAAAAGTCTATTTTTGCCCATAAACACATACAACAAAACACCTGTACGTGGGAAAAGAAGCACGTCTCTATCTGAATGTGGTACATGATATGAAACCCTTTTCAGAAACAAGAAACAATCTTGCTAAAAAAACAACAACAGCGCAACCTTCCCCCCGTCTTTCACCATGCACAGATACAAAATAATACCTGTACGTGGGAAAATAAGCATACATCGAGATGTATTGCATGGTGTGAAACCCTTTTCAGAAACAATCTTGTAAAAAAAAAAAAAAAGCCTTCCCCCGTCTTTCGCCATACAAAGTAATATCCATACGTCGGAAAAAGAAGAATAGTATTATATCTGAATGTGGTGCATGGTATGAAACACATTTCAGAAACAATCTTGTAAAAAAAAAAACCCAAAAACCTTCCTCCATCTTTCACCACACACACAAACAAAATGATATCTGTGCGCCGGAAAAGCAGCATTAAATTATATCTGGATGTGTTACCGAAAAGGCAGAAACCCAAGACCCGTCTTCTGCTCCTGTGATGAAACCTAGCAAATCGGAAAAGAATAGTAAATCTTCTCTTTTGTAGTCCAAAGAAATAAAGGAAATCAAAGCACACTTATTTTGTAGTCCCAGCAAATGCGCAAACACACGCTTTCCCATATATACATGACTATGTGCGTGTGCGCGCGAGTAAATAAACTCACAGAGGTGTGCAAAAGTAGTGAGAGATTTAAACAGAGAACACCACATTTCCATAGCTAACAAAGGAAATATAATCAACTCAACAAGACAAAGTGGTACATGGATTTGTCTCGTTATCTAAATATAATATTTTCCGTTTCCATGTTTTCACAAAATCACTGATAATTAACTTCCGCTAGAGCCGAGGGCAAAACTAAACATCCACACTCATCTGAAATTTTAACGAAACAAAATGAAGAATCTGAGAGAATCGACGAATGCATTGCTTTTTGTGACTGAATGGACAAAAACAAATACGATGTTTTCGTGAGACAGTCGTGGACTGGAACCCTCAGCCCTCAGGAAATAACGCAGGTTGTGCTTCGGAAATGTCAATCTTAAACTTCCCTTGTGACTTTTGTCGCTGTTTAAGACGAAGCAAAAGGCCCCTCGCTTGATTGTTATTTTTACTGAAAACATTTTCCATTATCAGGCCATAAGAGTAACGGTAGGCTATTGTGATGAGGCAGTTGCCAGTTAGGGGTTTAGTATTTCAACTTGTTTCTTCATTTACAATGCTGGCCAAAATGTCTTGTTGCGGATTTGGTAGAGTGAATTTAAAGGAGATAACACGTCGTCACCGAGGGTAGAAAAGAACTGCGAGTGGCTATTCATTTAACATAATTAAGAAAATATAAAGCAAAATCATACGGTGTTTTGGTTTTAAATGGCCTGAAAGCTGCGGAATTGAAACAGGACCTCGTATTTTTATTTCATTCAGGACCTCGACACAAAAGGACAAGTTGTTGAGGTAGACACAAGATTTGTCGTCAGACTGTCCGAAAGCATAGTTGAGTATAGATTAAGCATATCTTTATATCAAACACAATCTCTTTCTCCCTTTTCCCCTGTTTCCTTTTGCCAAACAACAAAAATAATGCAATAAATACAACATTCTACTAGTTTCGGACCTTTTGTATGGGGGGAAAAAAAGATTTTCTTTCTTTTGCTGTAGCTTGAGGCAATAGGGCGAATGATAGAGGGAATACTTTGTTCATTACAAGTTTTCTGAAACGTGAGGTTTTCCGCTTTGCTTGCCTATCAGAACCCGTACCATGAAATTCTGAATTCAGGCTAAGTGCCACTCAGTAGCTGACATAAATACAGTACATAATACATGGAAACCAAATTAATGCCGTACAATATTATCTTAAACCGTCTTATCATGTCGATGTGAACAATTTAAATTGAAGTGGTTGATGTCTTTGTGGCCGGATATTCCTGGGATTATTCTCTGCTATCTTGAAGAGATCTGGAATTGTGCTTATTTCCCTTCGGCCATTCTTTCCTCCCTTGAGTCAAATGTGACTTAACCGACTGCATTAATATTTCCGTTCTCGGCTTAAAAAAAAAATGTTTGAGTCGCCCTGTCGAACAGAAGCGCCATTCTAAAATAATTTTTTTAAAAAGGCAGATCAACAAGATTTCACATTCCGCATTTAATGAACACGCCAAATAGATCTCCGTACTGTTAGCCTGAGCTGGGAAATTAAGAAAATAAACAAAAAACGAGTGAGCATCCTCGTGAACGAATACACTTCCAAACCTTCTTCAAATCACCCAAAGCCACAGGTCTAGTTTCAATATCAAAACTGAGCTTTACCTGCAGCTAAAGGCTCGTTACAATCTAAGCTGAATTAAGGGCGCTATCATACTAAGCCGTGTCACACAGTCAGGTGCTGCCAGCAAAATGTACTCCAAAGAAATAGTGGGAGAGAAGCTGACTGTGTCTGACCGGGCTTAGTATGACAGGGTCTTCCCGGATTTACTAAGAAAATATAGGAAATTATGGTGTGCACGGTCTTGTCTGCCAGCATTGACTGTGTCTGACTATGCTGGTTAGATCCAAAAAGTCAGAATCTTAACAGTCCGGAAGGCGACCTGTATTTAAATATTAGTTGGCAACTAACTACACTTTCTGGTCATATTTAGTTTATCGCTCCCAGTATTTCAGTTATTACCATAAGTGCAATGAGATCTCTGCCCTACATAATTCCATGCAGCTCAAAGTAAACGGTGACCCGAAAAGTTCGTCTTTTGAGAAGATTGGACGTCGAGCCTGAAAAGGGAACATGGAGCCCAGGGTTAATAATAACAACTCGTCTGAAATCTTTGGCTCCACGAAGCCTAAATATGAATTTTTCCCTGGCTCAGCTAGTTCAGTTTACATTACATTATACTCCATTTGTAACCTGCACTAGAATTAAATTTGTCTTTATTATACTCGTAGTATACGCCAAAGTGTTTACAAACTATGAGAACAAAACTAAATTTCCTATGTTAACGAAAAGGTTACGTTAACAAAAGTACTGCTCTGATCTTGAACCAATGTACTGACACTAAACAACAACAACAGCAACAAGACACTTTTGAAAGGTAAATAAATATGAAAAATGAAGTGAATAACTATACATATATTTGTATTCAAATTTGTTTAGAGCATATTATGCAAAATTAACTGGCGATCAGTGTTCATAAAGATGGAACTCTTGATAAATGAGTGTATATATAAAAAAAAAATATCCCACTTAGATAGTCTTCATGGCAATACCGCACCCCCCTCCCCCAAAACATGTACATTATGGCGTTACTATTCAACACTTCTGTGATAAAAGTGCATATCTACAGCTGGAGTTCAAATACCAAATACACCTCCTTTCTTTTTCTTCTTCTTCTTCTTCTTTCTTTTCTGCTTTTCCATCCTTAAATTTTCAAAATTCTAGGAACAGAGAAGGAGAATAATGGAAATTCACATAGTAACTCTCTGGACTCGTAAATAAATTTTCATACAATGAAAAATTCCCTTGTGATCTTTGCACAAATTCGTGCTTTTTGCCACTCACTCTTTCGCGACTTTGATCTGCTGGATTATTTGTCACCCAGCAAAAACTTGGGCGTTCTCCTTACAGCGTACACGAAACAATTACAGAAGAAAAAAGAAAGAAAAATACCACTAAAATAGGCCACACATTACGACTAATTGATTACATTCGGGGGGTTGAATTTTAGTGTAACCGCTTGCTAAACCCAAAAATCCCCCTCAAAATTCCCTCACCCATCAAATCCCCGTTCTTGCTTCATTGCTTTGAACAAATAAACCTTTTTTAGCTGGTAGACGCATTTAAAACTCATCGGTGGAAACGAAGGTAGAGAACTGAAAGGTCCTCTGGCGGTTTCACACCTTCCTGTACTCCCCCCTTTTCTTCTGTATTGCGTGAAACCAAATTCAACTTTCTATAAGTGAAAAAATAAATGAAATAGTCAAGAAACGGAAGAAAAGGGATGCATAACAAAGTGGGATGTTTGCTCAGAGAAATCTAAAATTTCTAATGGCTAAAGCGACGAAACAAATGATAATGGCGGGCCGCCTTGTAACCCCTTTAAGATTAAAGTGTTATGACATTATGTGCTCCAGGAAAGAAATGTCTAAGGGCCCTTAAAGAGAAAGGCAAACAAACATCTGCGAGTTCATAAAAATACATTGCTACAATGCATCATTCAAATGGAGGGCAGAGCGCTTTAAAGGAAAATATTGACAAACGGTATTATCTTTTTCTCAATAGGCTTCAGGTCCGCCCAGCGTTTTTAACCATAGCCCTTGAATGCAAGTTCGAGAGAGCTCTTCAGATGAATAAGTTAGAGATTTATGGGGGGACCGCGAGGTGCTTCACGCGCTAATGTTTGAAATGCTGTGAAAGAAACGAAAGATTGACACCTTTCCCGAGTTAAACGGACATCAAACGATTTCTTGTGTCGGTTCCATTGCAACTTTGCTGCATTCTGAGTGTGAGTGAGTGGTTGTGTGAGTTAATAAGTGGGTTTGTAATATGGCTGGGGGAATGCATGAAAGACGAGTGAGTGAGTGAGTGAGTGAGTGAGTGAGTAACTGAGGGAGTGAGTGAGTGAGTGAGGAAGGGAGTGAGTGAGTGAGTGAGTGAGTGAGAAAGTGAGTGAGTGAGTGAGTGAGTGAGAGAAGGAGTGAGCGAGTGAGTGAGTGAGTGAGTAACTGAGGGAGTGAGTGAGTGAGTGAGTGAGTGAGTGTGTGTGAGTGAGAAAGTGAGTGAGTGAGTGAGTGAGAGAAGGAGTGAGCGAGTGAGTGAGTGAGTGAGTAACTGAGTGAGAAAGTGAGTGAGTGAGTGAGTGAGTGAGTGAGAGAAGGAGTGAGCGAGTGAGTGAGTGACTGAGTAACTGAGGGAGTGAGTGAGTGAGTGAGTGAGTGAGTGTGTGAGTAAATGACTGAGTGAATAAGCTAAAGCATGAAAAATAAGATAGATTGATAGACACACAGATAACTAGATAGATAGATAGATAGATAGATAGATAGATAGATAGATAGATAGATAGATAGATAGATAGATAGATAGATAGATAGATAGATAGATAGATAGATAGATAGATAGATAGACAGATAGATAGATAGATAGATAGATCAAGAGTCAGTAAAAATAGCAGCAAAATCACCTTTGCTAGAAACAATGCTGAGCCCGGTGCAGTGCAAAGATTATGTATTAACGACACTGAGTTCTTACATGAAGGAAACAGCTCAACGTTGTCAGTGTAAATTTCCCTAAGTAACAGACGCACACAGTTCGTTTCTGTCGTTAAGTGCTCCTCAATATCAGGCGTCCTATTTTCTTCATTATTTACCCCGTTTTTCTCTTGTACCAGGAGAGACCCTTGAAATTTCAATATCAAGGCAGCATTATCAATTTTAGGCTTTGCCATGACTCTTAAAGACCAGCGTCTGTTTGATTTAGCACGAGTCGTATTTGTTACGTAACTTAATGCGTTTGCGTTACTGAATGGCTGCCGTTAAGGTCTTTCTTCCTTTCTTCTTCCTTCCCTTCTACTTCTTCTTTCTTTCTTTTTTTTTTTTCTCTTTCTTGGTTCAGTGTCCTTTGTTGAAACAACACAGTTGTGATCAATAGCCAAAGTTACTGATAACTACAATAAAAAGAAAAAAAAAGCCATGCATCAAGTTTAACAACAAAGCCAGCAAACAGGACAACGAAAAACACGACTAATATGGAAATGAGCCAAACAAATTAACGACACAGGAGTACTACTAACAGCTGACAGGATAAATCTCAATAGAACAACAAAAGCGGCCCGTAACAAACGAAATGTAATTACTACAAACTCAGTCACTAACAACAATGCATAGCTCGTAGTGTTGGGATAACGTACGTGTTTTGGACGACAATTTTAGAGGAAGAAAAGGAAAAGCTGTTTCTTTTAGACAGAACCGCAAAGGAGACCTTAACGCTTCAGAAATCTTGGATATCTTTTTTCGTGACCTGATGCTATTTGAAGACAAGGAAAAATTAAATGGAAAGTTTGGCGGGCACGGCGGTCTAGAGGCAAGATATCTACCTCTCTTGCCGAAGGTACCGGGTTCGATCCCCGGTAGGTGCAGGCATGTTGGAATTTTTTGTGGGAAAAAAAAAATTTCTTGACCCTGATCCTATGGTAGATAGGGTCGAGTTCCTAGTCTTCTCGGATAAGGACGAAAAAGTCAGACGGCACATGTGCACGTTGCGCACGTTAAAGATACCTTGGCAGTTGAAAGTCGAGAAGAGCAGGCTGAACAAGGCCACTGTCCCGGGCAAACTTCTAAAAAACTAATCCTTACCACAAAAACACACAGAAACAAGAACAAGTGAGGTGTAAATGCCAAGGGCAGCGAACCTCCTAAAACAAAGATCTAAACAACAAATGGAAAGCTTGTTTTTTTTTCTATCTAAGAGCTCTTATGTGTAGGTAATATGAAACTGTATTGCTTGTAACTTAGTGTACGAGGGTGTTAGAGACAGATTACTATCGATAACAATACCTAGTCCATAATATATAAGAAAGACCAAATCCAAACTTAAATATTAGACATTTCTTTTTAGCCATGTCATAACGATGTCATGCTGAATAAAATATTCAATGAAAAAGAAAAATTACATAACAACAACAACAACAGCCACAGCAACAACAACAACAACAACAAAAAAGGAAGGTTTAAGTTATCTAGTATAGTCGAACTTCAGAAGGTCTACAGAATTAATGGTAACGACATCATACAAATGATTATATAAATAAAGTACAGATGGATAGATAGATAGATAGATAGATAGATAGATAGATAGATAGATAGATAGATAGATAGATAGATAGATAGATAGATAGATAGATAGATAGATAGATAGATAGATAGATAGATAGAAAGAGATAGATAGATAGATAGATAGATAGATAGATAGATAGATAGATAGATAGATAGATAGATAGATAGATAGATAGATAGATAGATAGATAGATAGATAGATAGATGCTATCTAATTCCGATTTGTTTGTTTTAACTTCTCTACAGTCATCCACGCTTTGCAGAGTTATTCCACTTACCACACAAGTAATGTTCATACAAGAGACATGGTGTTAAAATCATAATTATCATTACTACTACTCACCAAGACCGGATGATTCTGAAGTAGTGGTGAAATCAGCAATGTCTCGCAGTAAGCTGGATCCTTTGTATCAGTGCCAAACCTTGCAGCGGCCGTTGTGTGTCAGTGCAGGTGGTCTTTGTGGCCAGAATTCAGCCAGAAAGCAATTCCTGGAAGGCTTAGTATGTTTTCCTCGTATACTTTGTGTTGCTGACTCGGTTATCACAACAATTTATGACAACTTCCCTGTGGTAACCCGAATTTGCTTCTTTTGCCTTGAATTTCGAATTTTCCCAAGAGCTTGGGAATGATCTTGTAGAACAATGTGGTGTTTCACTCTGTCAAGAACAATGTGGAACCTCAACAATGTGGCACCTCACTCTTTTTTGTGTTTGTGTGTTTGTTTGGTTACTGGACAATGCTGTTCATATAATGTTAGTCCCTCGACAGGGCTACTTCATTTTGCACTGAGAAAATCTTACTACACAAAGGTAACAAATCAGGTCATTTTTAAAAGACTCAAATTCGTTCAAACTGACGTAGCAATTGTCCATTTCTGCTTAATGAGGGAAATGGCACAACTATCTCAGTGACCTAGCTGCTGACAGTGGAAGAGGAGTCACTTTCCTTGCACTTGAGGAAAAAAATTTGGCAAAAACAACACGGGAAAAGGTTCCTTCGATGTAGAGGCTTGCAACAGAGGGCTTGAACACACACCCGGTAGGAAAGCATAAACTGTCTCTAACTGGCCATGGCATCAGTTTTGATCTGCTGACAGTTCAGGGAAGCCAGGGACAGAAAAGGGGTTGGAATAGGTGGACCCGAAGAAAATAATATAGTGTCTGAATAGGCGCGATACCATGGCGGGTAGGAAAGGGGGGGGGGGGAGCATGGAAATTGGGGGTAGGTAATTTGGACAGAGGACATGGGAAAGACGCAAGGTGAGTGGAGGACGCAGTAAAATAACAGTACAATTAAGAAGGAAAGTCATGTAGATTCCTATCAGAAACCAGATATGGAAAACGGAATCTCCACTTCTATATAAATTTACTAGAAAACAACTGCAAGATCCGCCGACAATGGTCCCCCCTTTATCCCCGACTTCAGTGAATCATTCGGGGAATTAACTCTTTATTCTAGGGATTTAGAGCCTCATTATTGTCTACCCTTTGCATTTAAAAGAAGAAAATAATGTCAATCGATGCTACTTGTAATCGATATGCTGAAAAACTGGACGAGGTTAAAGACCTATCTCATCAAGCGGATTGGAGAAAATATGCCAAAAGACACCGATATTTTTTTAAAGAAGGGGATCGAATGTACAGGGGGTGGGAGGCGGTTACGCGGGGGTTGGATGGAGGTCAGAGAGAGAAATAGAGAGAGAATTATTTCAGACTATTTGACAAGAGCGATGCGGGACGTCAAGATTAGCCACGCCCCTTTGCCAGGTAAACAATCACCTTATATAGACAATATTCTAACGGGACACAATGATTTAGACAGCAAGTCTTTCAAGATTTGTAGTAGGGGTCAATTTCCAAGCTCACTGCGGTAATTTTCCTTCTTCTTTTTATTCCTTTTTTTTTTTTAACCTCGTTGGCCGGTGAATGAATAAAGAGAAAAGCAGACAGAAATCACGGGCAAGACCAGACAAGGGCGTCTAAATGACCCCCAAGAGGTCACAGTTCAACCATGACGTGCGGACTAACGAGAAGAAACGAGTCGGTAACAGTATAATAATTTCATTGTTCATCTGCTTGCGATCACCAATGGAGCGCATCCATAGAATAAAGACGTCCAGGTCACCAAGGGAATGCTCCCACTATGGCTCCGCTGGGAAGGCGAGAAGGCGAGACTGCTACCTTGCAGCGCTGTGGCTCCTGGATCAGGTTTCACACATTTTCTTTGGCGATTGAGAATGAGATGGTCTTGAAATGTTTATGAGACGAGGATTTCGTGGGTAAGCCCACTTGGACAGATCGATAATTAGAAGTAGATACGGTAAACCAACTGAAACCGAATATCTACTATAACGTTTTCTTTATTTTTTCCATAGATGAGTAGGGGGTCAAGCGTCGAAAATCGCACCACACACACAAACATGTACATACACGCACATAGTAACAATGAACAGCTGAGTGTAGGTTTGGGTGGGACTACGGTGAGAACTTGAAGGTTTCCTTAGAAGTATTGCAGAGGACGGCTAGATTAGGTTCGTGTAGCCGTTCAAGGTGTTCTGCTGGTAAAAGTGTGTTTCTGAAGTGTCTATTAGCCAAGTCTCTCACCATTTTACTTCTGTTTTTTGTCTGTCCACCCCCCCCGGGCCCCACCTATAATTATTATATTTTTCAACCTCCTCCCGTTATTATACTGTCCATTCACCTTCTTCACCGTCAATATTATCATCGCTATCATCTATATTTTTAAATAAGAAATATTTGAGACAGAGAGGTTTATTGATACTCAATACATAAACAAATAAGCAACGTTAAAATGAGTCAAAAAGGAAAACAGAGACACGTAATTATTGTATGTGGCAAAGCCCCGCATAAGACACCAACGTCTATAAAAAAGGAAACCATACAATGAATCACAAAAGAAATAGAAATGAAAAGGGAAAACAACAAACTTTCGATTTTGAAAGACCTTCATCAGATTAAAGAAAAATGTTTTACAGTTGAACTATTAATTAAAACGAAAAAAAAAAAAAAAGAACAAAATAAAACAGTTAAAATTTGTCCCAAGCTCTGCTGCGGTACTACTTATTGTCTGCACCCCTTTTCCCCAAAATACATGTACAAAGCGGCCAAATTTAAAAATAAGATAGGCTCGAAAAGCGGCAGCAAAGGGAGCATGAATCCGAAACCTCTTATTTACCAATTGTGGGTAGACGTGATCATCCGTTTCACAGGTAGCCAAGGTACCCATACCATTCATTCTTCCATTGCTCGTGGACACATCTATACATAGATAAAGATATCGAACGCCATCAACATGCCACCTGAAGACTATAGGGGAAGAACGTGGATTGTCACAAAATGCGAGTTTTATGGTTACCTCCCTCAGCTCTGCGCTAACATCTTTTGCACTGTTCCCTTCATATCGATTAACTGAATAAAGAAAAACCGCTGTCCAACAGAAGGATCAAATTTAGATAAGGCATCCTCTTTTCAACCTATGGACTTTCAAACTTTAAAATGGGAATTTCTGGAAACCTTCATTTTGTGACAACTGACGTTTTTCCCTAGTAGTCTTCATCTGTATCGCCAGAACTTCAGGTTTTGCTGACTTCCCATGTAATTATTTATCATTTACGGAAGACAATTATAATACCATAAAAATGAAGTCTTCACGATTTCCAGTGTTTGCGTGAATTTCATGCCCAGAAGTCGACCAGCGTCAAGAAGTGTATATAAGACAATCACAGAAGTTCATTGATTTGCTATCAACTGAAGACTCGCGAAAAGGCGTATTGCAAGGTTGTAAACCTTCTCTCTTATCAAAATACAAGATGACTATATTGGCGTTAAAAAAGGTCAATATTTAAACCCCAGGCAATGACTGAAATGGCCGTGTTGCTGAGGGAAATGCTACAGGTAGCAAATAAAGTATAAAAATGTTGAAAATGAAAAATTGCACACGTCGGCTAAAGAAAAAAGGTGAAAAAGTATTAAGCTTGTCCTTCGCTTTATTCCTCTCGTGGGGGAAGTGAATGCAAGCACAAAATTCAGATAATCAGTTTTCTGAAAGAGAAATTTGTTCCCTGGTGCCCGAATAAAATGGAGCCCTTTCAATTAATCATATAATTTATTTACCCATCTTTGAGCAGATTTGCGCACCGTGTATTTGATTTCGCACGGTCTTTCGGTGCGCCCTACCCTTGTGCTTTTGTGTGAGCGTCACTCTACAATGTAACATCTGGGTCATGTCGAGTCCAGAGAATTAAAGATTTGAGCACACACCCTTTACTTAATCTTCAGCCTTTCTACCTTTAAGAAAAACTATTCAGCCTCATCACTCTTCCTCTTTCCAATCTGTATTCAATCTTCTTTTCATTACCCTCTCTTGAATTTTTTTCCCCCAATGTATTTCTTTGACGACAAGTTCTGTAATTCTATGGCTCGGTCGACACAAAATAGAATTTCGCTGTCGATGAAGAAAGTTAATGCAAACTGCCAGAACGTTTAGTAAATCTTATACTATTGATTTAAAGGTTTTATTACGGTACAGCTGAATAAAGGTATAAAAGAGTTTTTGTTCAGTACAATATTTACTTTGTGGTCCTGTTCTTTTTTTTCTCTCGGTCTTTACACACATACCTGGTACAATGGTGGCAAATGTGAGTGAAAATAGGCGACCATAGATTTTTGTTGTTGCTTGAAATGTCCAAAGGTGGAAAATATGGCGTATCTATCTATCTATCTATCTATCTATCTATCTATCTATCTATCTATCTATCTATCTATCTATCTATCTATCTATCTATCTATCTATCTATCTATCTATCTATCTATCTATCTATCTATCTATCTATCTATCTATCTATCTATCTATCTATCTATCTATCTGTCTGTTTGTCCATCTCTCTGTTTGTCTGTCCACTTGTCTGTCTGTCTGACTGTCTATCTATCTGTCTAATTCTCTGTCTATGTGTATGTGTGTCTGTCTGATTGTCTGTCTATCCGCCCTTGCCTCTATTTGTCTGTCTGTCAAAAGTTCATCTATCTGCTTGTCCATTTATCAAACCGCCGGGGTGTCTGACTTTCAACACTTTACCCAAACCGCCCTCTGTCTGTCGCAATATTGGATATTCTGACCTCGCAAAAAGAAATAAGCAGGTCTGAACACACACGTTTTCACATCCGTACGCCCGTTAAATGATCTTCAAGTTCCACATTTTCAGTCGACCTGACCAAAGCCGTGCTCACCAATCATTATACCTAATGTAAATTTACCTGATCAGTTTGCACCAAATCACTTTATCATTAAAAAGCACGTGCAATATTGAGCATTTATGGAATACATTGGTCAACAACACTGAAATGAAGCTCGCTAATTGCTCGCTCCAGAATCCGCTAAAGCTTGTCCCGAGTCACGGACACTCGTTGACTGTCAAGCGTGTTCGAAACTCTTGAAAAGCTAATTCCTTATTTTACACACAAGTTAATCTCCTGAAATACATCATTGCTTGGCAGTTGAAAACCTGAACTTTTCTATTGTTCAAATTTTACCATCTTCAATACCGACGTTGACATACTTTTAGTGAATAATCAGGAGATATTAAGATTAACAGTTGCAGGAGATTCGTGCCTGAACTAGTGAGAATTGGAATTATGTTACTTAGTTTACCACTGATTATAAGTGATTCTCTGGCAATACTACCTCGTCATTGTGTGTGAGACTTAGATTGTCACGGGATTTGCTGAGCAGCCAAAGAGAATCAATATGACACTAAAAACTAGTCCTGCAGTTTCAATATTATAAATACTAAAGCTTTAAAACTTCAGACTTGAGATTCTTCAGACTGGAGCCTAATGTCTGAACATCTTCGATCTTGGTTATCGGGTCACTTAAGGCAGTTAAGTAGATGGCAAATATTTAGCCTTGCACCTGAGACTAGGTAAATAACACAAGCAAAACAAAACATTTACAAAAAAAAAAGACCTATTCTCCAAAGGAGGAATATTCTTGAAATCTAGCTGGCCTTAAAAATTCCGGTTTATAAGAAAAGTAATTCTACCTACTCTATCGGTGTCTTCCCGAACATTATTGTAACTATCTGGCCCGCTGACTTGGGGAATATACAAAATTAATGTGATTTTTAAAGTTGAGTTTCAATAACAATGTGGACATTGAGGTGCGGAACGAAACTTTTTGCCCTATTTTTTAATTCTGCTAGACGAAAATGCGTCTTCCATTTTCGGCTCAAAATGTCGGAACACGTTCTTCTGTCCAACTTAGTTGTGGCTCAAAATCAACGAAAGTATTAAAAATATAGTGAACTTCAAGACCTTTGAAACTATGCCTACGTACACCTTTACGTCTTTCTATGCGTAATACTAGATTTGGTAGAATTAAAGCAGCCGTTAAAAAGCCTTTCAAGATTACATTGGAGATCTTACTGCCTTCATAATATGATTTTCAACTGTAGGTAAACATAATGTCGTGCTGTCTTTTATCATAATTTATTACTATCATGCATTTCTATATATAAACCCACCTCCATAATGTAGATCAACAATGTCCTACCCCCCCCCCCCCCCCACCCCCCCAAAAAAAATCACCACTAGTTCTGATATCAGCATGGCTGAAGATTATAGTCCTATATTAACAGTGAAACAAAACAAAGTGCAAAAAAAAAAAAAAAAATGTTAAAAAAATGTGACAACAGGTTCCTGTCCAATTACTCGAAGAATCAAAGAAATACGTCACGTACCACACTTTTGAATGACAGAGGTACAACGAGGAAATAGCAGTTTGATCAGTTGCTAAACAATCTGATATCAAGAGCAGGTTTCAGCACTAATGGCGGTTGTGGACATGCACTTGTTACCTAAATGATTAGGGATTAGCCCGATCTTTTCTCTCCCGTGGTGCTCACGAAGCCAGGGCGCGTTATCGCTCAAAATTCAGCCCATTGCTTGAGAAAGCGATTCTGCGTGCAAAATGAATGAAATCCGTTGTTAACGATTAAACCCCGCTTTATATTTGCTTGCTTGATTCGCTGCTTGAATGTGAACAGCAAGTTAATAAACCGCTGTTTGTTTGTTGGTCTAGACTGCAATGCAAGATTTTTTATCCCTGTCTTTTTTCTTTCTTTGCTTTCTTGTCGTCCGTTTTTTTTTTCTTCTTCCGCTGGGGCTGCGACAACCTAAAACCCAATCTTCGTTCTTCCCAGAAATTGTGAAGGAAAATTAGGGGAAAAAAGAAGGAGAACAAGCCTTTGAAGAGACGGCCAAACTTACTGCAGAAGGCTGTACCAGACTCCCATTGTATTTTTGGCTCTAGGATTGTTCAGATGGAAAAGTGGCCAGAGAAAAAAATGAGCTTGTCCAGAAGGACGTTTTCAATGACTTCCCCGAGACGTCAAAAGAGTCCTCGGTTCTCAAACAAAGTCGGACAAAGTTGTTTGTGTTTTGTATTCAAAAAGGTCATTTTTCACTATGTTTCTCCTCCCACATCGAAGTGACTATTTTGTAGGATGCTTACATTAAGGAATCAAATGGAAAAAAAAAAAAAAAAGAGAGGCAGGCCTGGGCCTAAGAGACACTTTGTATTTACGCTAAAGAATGTTTTACAAAGTTTTCGTTGGCTATTGGCGGGCATTTCTAAAGGCGTTTTGGTGAAAAGGGGCGTGTCTCAGAATCTATTCAGTACTTTGTGCTTTTGCTCTTACTCATTATTGCGAATAATTGAAGAGTTTGTGTAGGCAAACGTTGATTTGTGGTCTGAAAAAACGCTGCAAATGCGGAGACCTCCAAATTTTGATAATAGATAACCTCTAATTTCTCCTTCTCGGTTTTGAGATATTCTTTTAATACATCTGTGGAAGCTTTTTATTCGCAGAAATTTTGCTCCAGTTACACTGTACAAACCAGGGGTTTTGTAATAGTCGGACTGGCCTTTAATAATATTTCTTTTTAGGGACTTAGGTTTTAAATATACGCCACTTATTTCTAGTAGATGACTTTGCATTACATTTTGCCACCAATGTCTTATCTTGCCCTCTGCTGCTTTTGAATTCAAAATTGTCTGAAAACTCTGCACAAAATATGTGACTGTGTATTAATTTAAACCGATTTAGCTTTTTCAGTAAATAATTATGAAGACATGATACTCCACGAGGATATGACAATGAACTGATCTAAGGCCATCCTGTTAAGACCGTACTGTTTAATTTTCTTTTAATTTATATTTTTTGCGTCTTTTATTCCCAAAACATAAATTTACGCTCATGGCATTTTTAATACAAATGTCATTCTTGAATTTTCTGTAATGTCGGTAAAAAAACAAAAACATTGAAAATACCTGCAGATCATTTCAAACTCTAGAAAGAGAACTAAAAACCCTTTTAAAAAATGGGCAATTTAGAATGAAAATATTCTTTCCCTTGTCCTAGTACTATATTTTTCACAGACCCACAGCCAAAGTATTAAATAACAGTATTAATAGTTGCAATGGACGGCAATTCATTTGACGAAATGTCTTGTTACTGGTTATAAAATTACTGATTTGCTATGCTTGTCTTGTCTATGAAATGCAAAAACATAGATTAACTGGGACAATGCAAGGTTTACGTACCACGACTAAGCCAAATCCTGAAAATGAGTTTTATTTTCAGCCACCAAAGGATGAAAAGATTTAGCTGTTGGAACGTTTGTCCACTTGCCTGCCAATCTGAACCATTGTTCATGAAAATACTAACATCAATTTGCTCAGATCTGATAGCAACCACATTTCTCGAAAATCAGCATGAGGTCATGCTCAAGAAACTACTGACCCAAAATAATATTTCACTCTATTCAAACTACTACAGAACTTCCCTGAGGTCATATGCACGGACGATTTCACTGGATACATCTCAAAGAAAAGGGCTTAATCTGTCCGATTTAAATTTAATTGGAAGATCATTTCCGGGGGATACTTTCCTCCAAAATCCAGAAACTTTTCTCTTGAACAGCATCAAGAACAAGCTGTTCTTATCCTAACCCTCCCCTTCTTCCTTGCTCGCATTTGCGAATTTCTTCAAGTTATTGCCACACTTTAACCAGAATTGAAAGTAGGACATATTATTTATTGGATGTAGGGTGGTTGCGTGTGGAAATGTCCTCTCTATGGGGGATCCAACATCCCAATATCCTCTGTTTGCTTTCTCCTTTTCACTTCTGAATGGTGTCAATTTGAAAGATGAGGTAGTGCTCGCCTCAGGGCCACGAAAAATCAGAAATCTTTACAAAATCCTTAAAATATTGAAAAGGGTTGCACTGAACGGCGAATCTTCAAAAGAGCCTGTGGATGGTGCCACCTGTCGATGAATGGACTTTAAAATACACAGAATATGGGAGTTGCCATGTATTGCATAGTATAGAGAAAATGCAGCAATACAAATGGGTTAGGCCTGAAATGAGCGCAATGAACAAATCGCAGTTCTACTCTTCTCTTCGTTTTTGGAGGGTTTGAATGCGTAACATTAAACTTTGCAGTTGATTAAATTAGTGGCACAGACAGAAATTTTAACACCTAAAAGTTCCAGTTGTTTCATTAAAAAGAAAGACAATAATAAGAAGCAAACACTACAATTATAGAAGCAGCAGCAGCAGCAACTACTGCAGGAAAAACACATCTTGTATTCGTCATCGTTCCCTAAAATTGTAGTAATCGGTTTTGGCTAATTTTCACGAGAAGTGAAAAACTGTTCTGTTTTAGCACAACTGGTCTAGTTCCGATGAACTGTCGAAAGTTTTGCTATTCCACTTTGTTTCGGCTTTGTAGTCTGTAGCCAAGACGATTCGATTCGGCTTTGAATGTCGTTAGCTAGACATGAAAATCGGTTTTTCGAATTTTGAAATGACTAGTCTTTGGGAACAGTGCGATTTCTAAAATACACAATATTATAAATCATAAAACATTTCCTTTAGCCAGTGTTTCAGATTTTCCAATAGAATTTTAAACCAGTTACTACTCTAAAGATATTTACAAAAGAAAAAATAGAATTAAGTGCCGTGAATATTTTCTAACCTCAAAATTTATTGAAAGACCAACATTTTGACATGAATTGGCCTCCCGTCCAATTTCACATAGACCATCTTCTCTCTCTCTCCCTCCCCCTCCCCCCCCCCCCTTCCGCTGGCTTTCACCAAAGTAGACACCATGTTTGCTTTGTGCATTCAGATGAATGGGTAAAAAGAAAAAAAAACATTTGTACATGTGTTCAATTCTTCCTCAAAGCCTCCACAGAAACGTATTTGAAACCGAAAAGATAGAATTCCCTCGTCACGATGCTGAACAAATTATACAGTTTTTACTTCCATCTTCGTTTTCACACACAGCTGTGTAATTGCCTAACATTGAATGCCGGGTCAAAGGACATACTGTGTTTCCCCCGGGGAGGTGGTTATTCTGGGGGTCGTGCCCAGAAAGAATCGCCGAGAAAAAGGTTTATTGGAAAGTAACTTTTGAGCATTGTCCCCCAGGAGTGTTTCAGAAACGCAGCACGGAGACGATTTATGGGACTGTTGCCTGCCTCGAGTGAGCTTTTGTATCATGGGAGTTTCCCTGCTCTTAAACCCGTGACCCCCCCGAGGGTCTTGGGGCTTCTTCAGACTTTTTAAATTCCATGTTGTGACAAGACAGTGTAAAGAATAGAATTTTGTTTCGAGGGGCAGGCAAAAACATTGAAAGTCGCTTGTAAACCGAGCACAGTTTGTCCCCCTTCCTTCTTCCTTTCATATTTTTTTTTTTTCTTACAAATATAATTTTAAGAGAAGGATAACAGGACAGTAGGAAGACGAGAAGAGAGGAAAGGAGTCTTTACAGTTTCGAAGCTGTGAACATCGTTTATCACATTCGTAGCCCATTGCCAGCGACACCATGAAATAGTCACAGGTCAAAGAGTGGACATCGTTTTGTCATTTTGTAAATGTCTTACTTTTACATTTCCAATAGAGCGACATTGACAAATACAGAAATATCATAAAGGGTGTCCCAAAAGTCTTGATCCATAGGCCAAGCTACATATAATATGAAAACTGATCTTGTTATCTTTATTTCAGATCTAAGATGATTAAAACTACCAATAGAAGATCGCACCGTCCTTGTGCAACAAATACTCAAGTGTCACAAACAAAGTCCAAGGCGTCACTTTGAGCATTTACTGTACTTTAAGTACGTTTTTGCCTTTGGATCCAGACTTTTGTGACACTCTGTACACGAGAAAATTCCAAGCAGGAAAATTTACGTGTGTTTGTTTTTTCTGTATATATTCACACATAATAACAATAATAATAATGTATAGCATTTATATAGCGCATATCCATTTAAAATGCTCTATGCGCTTTACAGAAACGACATGTCAACCACAGAGCAGAATGGAGCTGCCTGCGAAGCGCTCATCACACTGCAATGCTTCTTTCTCTCTCCCTGTCTCGCTCAATCTCTCTCTCTATCTCAGAGCAAATTGTAACGCAGCCTGTTAGGCGCAGTTCACAACTCACAACAGTTTACAACTCACAGCAGTTCACACAACACACAACTCAAGTAATATTTGAATATTTATTAATGAATAATAAATTTTGTTGTTGCTGGTGGGGGGGGGGGGGGATGATATGGATAAATTTTAATCTATTAATTTCAATTTTCAATTTTGCCCGGGCAGCGGCCTTTCGGCCTGCTCTTTACGATTTCCAACTGCCAAGGTATCTTTAACGTGCGCAACGTGCACACGGGCCCTCCGAATTTTTTTCGTCCTTATCCGAGAAGACTAGGTACTCGATCCTACCCCCCAATAGGACCAGGGACTTGAAAATATGAGAAAAATCCAATTTCCAACATGCCTGCACTGCCCGGGTTTAGAACCCGGGACCCTTGGCATGAGAGGCGAGCACCTTGCACACACAAATCGTCGCTCAACTCGCATAGTGACGGAGATCAATTTTACCTGTTCTGAGTTACGGCTCGAAGAAAATTTTAAAAATTTAAAAATGCTGCTAGTGAATTGTTTCTGGTTTAATCTGTTTGAAATTTGAAAATGTTACTTAAAACAACATTACCTATATTTGAGGTCGTGTTTTAGAGCTGACAATTTTGTATAAATAGGCAAAATTGGATCTCCGTCACTATGTCAGTGGAAGAAGGGAAGTTCGCATCTAGATCCACTTGCGCCGAGATCAAGTCAGTCTGTGTATGCGAGTGGAATGTGCACTCATTGCCTTGGAGTTGGCGATGTCTTAGACCATACAAACATAGAATAGAAAGGCTGTACTTTTGTTCACTTCTGTATATTATTGACTTAGTTAATGAACACGAATTCTTTTTTAACATTAATTATTCATTTTTATCTATCTATCTATCTATCTATGGTGACATTCTATCTATCTATCTATCTATCTATCTATCTATCTATCTATCTATCTATCTATCTATCTATCTATCTATCTATCTATCTATCTATCTATCTATCTATCTATCTATCTATCTATCTATCTATCTATCTATCTATATCTATCTATCTATCTGTCTGTTGATCTCTCTATCTACAATGGAATCTATCTATCTATTTATCTATCTATCTATCTATCTATCTATCTATCTATCTATCTATCTATCTATCTATCTATCTATCTATCTATCTATCTATCTATCTATCTATCTATCTATCTATCTATCTGTCTGTCTGTTGATCTCTCTCTATCTACGTTGGAATCTATCTATCTATCTATCTATCTATCTATCTATCTATCTATCTATCTATCTATCTATCTATCTATCTATCTATCTATCTATCTATCTATCTATCTATCTATCTATCTGTCTATCTATCTATCTATCTATCTATATATCTATCTATCTATCTATCTATCTATCTATCTATCTATCTATCTATCTATCTATCTATCTATCTATCTATCTATCTATCTATCTATTTATCTATCTATCTATCTATCTGTCTAGCTATAGGTAGGTAAGTAGATTAATAGGTAGGTAAAGTAGGTAGGTAGGTAGGTAGGTAAGCAGATAGGTAGGTAAGATAGGTAGGTAGGTACGTAGGTAGGTACGTAGGTAAACAAACAGAGAGATGTATTACTATTTTCCTAAATCCTCATATCTCAATTTTTGACTGAGGATCGATCTAAAGACAAAAAAAAAAATAATAAAAACATCCATGAAATGGAACTATAGCCTCTGTGTTAGACTGGACAAATTGCCAATCGCTGGACAAGGAATCAATCAATCAATCAATCAATCAATCTGCCTGTCTGTTTGTCTGTCTGTCTTTCTGTCTGTCTGTCTGTCTGTCTATCTGTCTGATGATCTCTTGCAGATCACTTACAGAAACATCAAGATCGCTGATTCCTGACTCGTTCATAAGATCTTCTGGACTGTCTCTCTTTGTAACATTTGATTTTCTTTTTCTGGCATTTTTTTCAACTGAGAGAGATGGTGTAGTTGACTTCTTTTTTATTTTTTTTTCCTCTCTAATGCAAGTTGCACTGATAACCGCCCACGACTAAGGTAATCCATATTTTTCTAAGTCTTGGTATGAAGTGAAACATTCACTGCCAGTGGTACTCAGTTTATACTTTGATCTAGTTAGTCGGTATGTTCTCAAGAAACGCTGTATGCACTTTTTTTTACCATAATTTTTATTTATTATAAATGCATGGAAAATACGTCAAACTTGAAGACGAAAATTCGAGATGATTAAATTGGCGTAATGGTTCGTAAGAAGTGTGTTCTACTTAAAAAGCCCACACAATAATAATGGACCTACCTCCGCCCGCATCGTCCATTGATTTCAATGGCGCCTTGCTCATTGAAAGTCCTTTGATCTCCTGTCTGACGATACGCCCACGACCTATCGCTGGCCGATGACTGACTTGACCGCTGGCGACTTACCTGCGTTTTAGACACTCGCATAGCGTCTGAGTTCATCTCCGTCAGTATGCGAGTGTCTGGGTTTGATAACCGTCAAATAGCTAATTGCAAAAATACAAAAACTGCTTTATTTATCGCAAAATCATTAATACAGTATGTAGTTTACAGTCTCCTTATCAATATGGACTAAGTAACTCAAAACCCTCAAAATCTCCATCTCCGTCACTATGCGAGTGGAGCGACGAAATGTTTGCTCAAGGCAAAATTCATCCTTAAAAACAACAAGACATGTATCACATTTGGACTATGGACTGTAAACAAAGAGGGAAAAACGTTCAGCAAGTAGTCTAAAGCAAAATAAAAAAAAAAAAACATAAATAACCGTTTACATTAATATCTTCAAACCACCAGTGTGAATTTCCCTATATTAAAAGCATTTCTTTCACCCGAAATAAAACAGGGCTCAGATCTATTTAAACAGCTTACATTAGACTAAGAGGTAGTATATAATAGTTCGTCCATCAGGTATGATGATGACCTTAACAACACCAGAGGAATAAAGAACAGAAATTGTTGAGAATTTCAACACATGGACAATAAAGAGAACTAAAGGACACAGAGGACGGAATGGAAAGACTGTTCTTTCATGACTTATGGCTTCTCATGTGACTGATAAGTCCTATTTTTGCCCTGCAGACCCTTCCGCATAAATGACAAGAGTGCTCCGTTGGTTCAGTACCACTGGGCCTTTTCTTGCGCCGTTCTCTTTTTTTGATAGCCTGCTGGACTCTGTCAGCTTCCCATGCTTTGCTGCCTCTGGTAAGGGCCGCCCTCCAATTTGCACGATCAAGCGAGAGCTTTTCCCACTCACTCACATCAATGGCAAAGGCCTTCAGTGATTGCTTGAGAGTGTCTTTGTAACGCCTCTTTGGGGCCCCAACATTCCTCGTTCCATTGGAGAGCTCAGAGAAGAAGATTTGCTTAGGGAGTCTGGAGTCGGGCATTCTGACAACATGTTCTGCCCAACGTAGCTGAATTTTTTTCAGGTGGCAGAAGATGCTCAATTCCTTGGCACGATTGAGGACCTCAGTGTCTGGAATTTTATCCTGCCATTTGATCCTTAGGATCTTTCTAAGGCAGGCCAGATGAAAGTGATTTAGCTTTCTGGCATGCGATTGGTACACTGTCCAGGTTTCAGCCCCATAGAGTAGGGTGGGAAGGACCACAGCATTGTACACTTTCAGCTTAGTGTCTGTGCGAATGCCGGCAACATCCCACACTCTCTTTCGAAGCCTGCCAAATGCAGAGCTGGCTTTGCTGATTCTATGAGGTAGTATATATACATGTAATTATTATATTCTTGCCCTGAAACCGTGGTGGACTCCGTCTGGGTCATACCCACCTTGCTCCTATCATAGCCTTTACTCCGGGGGGAAGATCTCTCCCACTGTATAGAGTGTGGCGAATCCATAAAAGAAATAATTATTTCCTAACATGGACCAGCAGCGCATCTGGCTGCTTCTAAAGAAGGCCGAAGTCTGCAAGTTAACAGATATTATTTTATCATATTCACAGGATTCACATGGTTATACTTTACTGTACAGCTAGGCCCTTTCCCGTTACACTTTTAACTTTACTGTCGTTTGATGTGCAGGAATCAGAGGGCTGAAGACTAGCCTAAAGTAAGATATTGCTGGGAACGGCGCTAAGTGGACGTTACCGTGCCCACGAGCTCTTTAACCCAAACTCAAGCTTAATACTGAATTGTGGCATGGATGCCTCATTCAGTTATAATAAAGACATCTTACTGATCTGGCTTACAATGTAGTTATCAATCAAAGTTGGCAAAGAAGTAAGAAAGATATTATTGTTCTCAGGTATCGTGTGAAGAATTGATTATACCAAAGATCTTAAAATAGTATTCACCTAGATTCCCTAGTCGCGCTGCGAGAACCAGCTCGCGGCGTCCCGGGCGTGGAGAGCGAAAACAATGGCGGCTTGAGGTCAAGCTGTCCAAGCGGCGGCCTAGCAACGCTACTGTTTACCATAGGAAACACAAACCGTTTGCCTCGAATTTGATAGTAGGCCTACGATGTAGTACATAGTAAGCCTAGCTTGTTGTTTTACGTTGTCGAGAAAAGTAGATCTTGAGTGCTACAACAATCAGGAAAATGTCAGAGATTCTAGAATAAGAGAACATTGTAGGCCTACAATTGTTTTTAATACATGTATAAGGAGGTCTAGAAGAAGAAACTCAGAAGCTTGGACCGACAGACTCGCAAATTCTTACTTCAACGTGTGTGTTAGAGAGAGAGAGAGAGAGAGAGAGAGAGAGAGAGAGAGAGAGAGAGAGAGAGAGAGAGAGAGAGGAGAGAGGGGTATTATAAGACGTACCACCATAACAGCTACAAAATCAGAAAAAATGAAAGTAATCGACAACCTCACCCCCCCCCACCCCCTCTAATAAAATAAACAGACGGATATCAAGATCCAGCAGAAGCTCAAGTGCATGGGCAGACACTTACTAGTAGCATGTGAGAGTGTGAGGGGGGGGGGGATAAGGCGCAAGCATGATAATGGCTACATAAAATCATAATTTGCTACGTCAACAGCAGCCTCCAACCACCTGTGACAGACACCCCCCTCCACCCCCCCCCCCAAAAAAAAAGACAGAGAGAGAGAGAGGGAGAGAGAGAGCAGAGAGAGAGAGAGAGAGAGAGAGAGAGAGAGAAGATAGGGGAGACAGACATGTAGTGGAGAGGGAGAGAGACTCACTTACTCTCGTTCGCTCACTCACTTACTCACACACTCGTCACTCGTCTCAGTCACTGTCATGTTACAGAGAAAGTAAACCAGGCTAACCGGAAGAGTTGTTTCTGACCTCAATGGCCGAAAGCGTTGAGGTACGGTCACGTGACCTCACCAGGGAATCTAGGTTAATACTATTTTAAGATCTTTGGATTATACCCACTCTGCCACTCCTTTCGTGCCCTCCCTTGGTATTAGAATTATAACTTCTGTTTTTTTGGGCGATTATCCCAGTATAACCCACGTCAGCCAGAAACATAATTATAGGTTAGTGGGTTGCACATGCGCGATGCATTTGTATTGCTCTTAAAACAGTATATCGAGGGTTGGCAACCAGAATGTTTTATGTCCAATATAGTTAACTTAAGAAAAAAATATTTGAAATTTGTCGCCTTAATGAAAATTCAAATAATTGTAATAACCGCAACGCTGTCTCACGAATAGTTTACTGTGAAATAAAGTCACACTCCTTGTGTCTTGGATATGATCATATCTACAGGTATTTAAAAGCAATGAATAAAATTGGACATAATACATTCTGGTGGATTGACCTCGAATTATCACAGCCACAGAGTTGAAAGATAACTATTAGCTTCTAATTACATCAGCAACCCTCAATTAGTAAAGTGTTAAGGGACCAGCAAGTAGGTTAGAAGTGACGCCAGTCAACTAGGGCGCAGTTACAACCTGTTCTTTCTACAATCTTGTCATTTTAAATCACACCTATCATAAAACTAGGTCATCAGAGCGTCATCCCCATTAACGATCATCATTACTGTTTATTCATTATCTTAATTTCTGTCATCAACAATCGATCAACGGTCTCCTGCAATGGGTATTTACCCCATAGCAACTCTAGGCATAAAGACATCGGATAGGAGTTTTTAGTTATAAAACCCCCAAGTACAAGATTGTAACAATTCTAAATCTTTCTAGGTGAAGGGCGTTAATCCATTCTCTACAAGGGGGAGAACAAACTTAGTTATGGTACCGCAATGCAAACGTCAGACAGCGTAATATGAAGACACATAGATTCATTTGATCCATTGAACATTTCGAGGGACCTGTGTCTTCGTTCATAGCTTCAAACAGTTGCTGACATCGTAGATCAGGAGGAACAGAAATGACTGCAAAGGCTGATAGATCTTACTGCAAATCCAGAATGGCAAAGACGCCATTTACGTACCAAGCACATTCTGGTTTCAACATGAACAGGCAATTTTCTTAAATAAATCTAAGCGTTTAAAAACTCATAAAGGGGATTCGAAATCACAATAATTTGAGTATTTTCATTTTAGCATAAAATCATTCTCGAAAAATAGCAGAACGAAAGTTCCAATTTACCTTCTCTGAATGAACACATAAGCAGTTATACAGGGCGTGGGTCGTTCTTCATGAGCTACAATTTGAAATGGACTGTCGTAACTAAACTTTAAATGCTTTTTGATCAATTAATATGTTGAGGTCCTACAATTAAAATGTATTTTAATTTGGATCGGACAGAAAACGCGTTAGCATGTCGCGACCTTGGTTCTTCTTTGTTCTAGTGCCACTTTTTGCACAACTAAGAAATTCGGCGTTTCATGTTTGCGGCTTTAGTATTATATAAAGCAGTTAGATTGAATACCCCGGAACTGTGGAACAGCTTGATAAGTGCCACAACGCATTTTAAACAGAAGTCAGAGTGTGCGTTAGCTATACCTCTTTTACACTCTCAAGCATCTCCATTTTTTTCAGAAAATGGACATAGAATAGACAAGAATTAACATCGAGATGGTTTACCTCGAGGCCCAGAGGTATTCTAATTTTTTTCAAATTCATCTCTCTCTCTTAGAAAAAAAAAAAGACATAAAACCCAGAGCAAAAAATGAGGTCAGTGCTTCACCAGGGCTTTTTGTTCATTTTCTTTATTTGAAATCTCACTAAGCCTTTATATTTCTACCCTCAATATTACGGAAGATTTAATGACGACATTTTATACTAAAAATGTCGCGGGTGTAAATTTATATTCGGGAAGAAAAAATGACGCCAAAAATACAAATTAAAAGAAAATTAAACAAACACACAACACTGCTCTTGCTTGAATCTGCCTTGCTTTGCAAATGGAACGCAGAAACATAACCCTCAAGCAACCATAACCCACAGCCTTTAGCAATAAGTAGGCATTTCAGTTTATCGCCATGTTCACATAAAAGCATCCCAAAATGCAGAACTGTTATCATCTTAAAATGGCATCTGACAGTCACAAAGTCTTCCTTATTTATTTCACACTTGGCTTTTTTACGTCTTTCTCCTCTGATATCAAAACATCTCGCCAACTCCGGCATGTATTTTCTAGTACAGTACAGTTATGCTTGTATCTCTCCAGGCTATCAGTGACCTGTAATTTAATGAAAATATTGTTATCACTTATGATCTAATCTCTTCGGAGATCTCTCACAATAATATTATAATATATTGTTCAATTCACTTTGTCAAGCTCTCATCGTTTTTTTGTAATTGAAATCTGTATTAACTTTGAATGCTGGACATCCGGTTATTTATTTATTTACTTTTTATGTATTTACCTATCTATGTCTTTATCTATTTATCTATTTTTATTTACTTACTTATGTACTCTGTCACAAATCCCAGACTGGGAGATGTAATAGTTTATGACAGGACGACAATCACGAACAAACAAGTTTAACACTTAACAACACAACCCATCAGACTCACACATTTATTAAACATAATTATACATATAATAGCGCAATTACATACATTATATTATTGAAATGAACTGCCGTACAACGGCCTTATTCTCACACACACTCTCCCTCGGATCCACAATCCGGTAGTTACTCCTAAAGGCACTTCGGCCTCAGCCTCTCCCCTCAGGGTCTTAATAGCACATTAATAATTTACTGGCACCGCAGTCTCTCAATATCCCCTCCCTATTGTCATACACCTTAGCACTCCCCTAGCACCTCAGCAGGGCAATAACACATTATTATTTCCATAGCCATCAACATGGCAACAACATAGTATCAGTTCACTAGCCTATCAACATGGCAACAATATAGTATCTCATTCACTCTCCTATCTACGTCCCTGTCCGTGGCCCGACTGCCACGACTTTATGTGCCTCTACTGTCCTGCACTGACAGCCTCACTTCTGGCCTATGTGCGGCCTCCGGCCCTATGCTGGCCTATCACTTGTGCTCATCGAGGTGGCTCTTCGGCCCGTCCCCGACACCTACAAGAATAACATTACATTGGTATAATACCCTACCATTTCTATTCACTCCACCTCTCCTTACAATCCATGAAGCGTACACACACTAGTTCACCTTTCACTCACCACACATCTTACGGTAACACACCTCCATCGGAGTACACACTACTCACTCGCGCTACAAATCCATGAACTCACTTTCATCTATCGCTCGTGGCGCACATTGCTATATCCAATATCAAGGACTTCCACATTCCTCACATATACTTATTCACATCATGGTAATAGACGAATATAATATAATACATCAATCATAATAATCAATCAACGTTCTACATACCAGTCATTACTGGAAAGACTCTCTCACTAGTCTTCTCGACTGCTCCCTTTATGTCCGCCCGATGGGCTCTTATTCACAGGTCCGCTCCGTAGGACCTTCTAACTTGCAGTGATAGTTATACAGCGCTTTCGCCTCATTCAGACCCCCCCCACTACTCACAACAGCACGCTTAACTTGCTTGCCTACCGTGAGCCCTTCTTACTCTACACCCGCTCTGTAGCAATCCCCTTAATTGCACTCACTCCACTCGTGACATACTCTGTCATCTATTCTATTCAATATAAAGCTCACGGAGTCATGCATACGATGGTTACAGACCAAATCGCATTTCAGTCTCTCTCTCTCTCTCTCTCTCTACCCCCCCCCCCCCAAAAAAAAATTTGAAAAAAAATTGAATGCTATGAGTTAAAAAAATAAATATATACATACATTATTTAAATCTTTGTATACATGCGTCGATTGAAAGATGCATTTCCTCAGCAGTCAGGCCCACACTGAACTAGATACACGACATTATTATAAGTTGGAGTAGACGCACCCAAGGCCGATTTTGATCAGCCAACTAGTAAGAGTAGTGACGTCATAGCTTTGAGTTTCAACCAGACCTCACGCACCAGACAACTGGTGAGAGACAAGAGAGAGAGAGAGAGAGAAAGAGAGAGAGAGAGAGAGAGAGAGAGAGAGAGAGAGAGAGAGAGAGAGAGAAAGAGAGAGCGAGAATTGTTACTATCTAATTGTAAAGGGCTTCTGATCCTCTAGTGGAGACAGGCGCTATTTAATGTACTCTATTATTTTTATCGTTAATAAAATATTAAATATAACATTTAAAATGCAAGATAGACAATGCTCTTTAAAACATAACTCATTCCTTATAACAGCTGCTTCAACAACTTTTTTTTCACGTCTATGATATGAATTTTAACCTTAATTTATGCGATCAGGTCAGACCAAGCTAGGTTAATCCGCAAACTGAAACTAATAGCAGTGCGTGAGGTGGCTGTTGTCTGAAGTTTCAGCCTGTAACCTTCTCAGTCCTCAAGAATTCCTGAGGTCACCCAATCGCATGGATAACGGGTTTTTAACGGAAACGTCGTTTGAAGGGACAGAAACGCAGCAGGACAGCATTATTATTGGGTTTCATGCTTTCTTGATGCTTTTCAGCGCTGTATCTTTAGGGGGGAGGGGGGGGGGGTGGGGGTGGGGGCTGGTTAGATTTTTTTTTCTCTTCAGAATGAGACATTATTGTCTCCATAGTATAATAATAATGATAATAATAATGGAGATGATTTATATAGCGCCTAATCCAAACAAGTTCGCTCTAGGAGTTTTACAGAAAGTCTTGTTCTCTCGATATGCATCTCTCTCTCTCTCTCTCTTTCTTTCTCTCTTCCCCTCTCTCTCACTCTCTCTCTACCTTTCTCTATTTCAGAGCAAATTGTAACGCAGCCTGTTAGGCGCAGTTCACAAGCCACAACAGTTCAGACTCACACTGTGTTATAAAGTATTATAATAATATTTGAGGTTTTTTGGGGGGATAATGAATAATACATTTTTGGTGTTGGGGGGGGGGGGGGGGTTAGTGTATATCCTAGTGATTATTTCTGTTCAGGACATAATAAGGGCATGAGGGAGGGGGTGGTATGTGTAAGGCTTCCCCTACCCAAAAACACGTACATTGAGTGGTCTTGACTACAGCATCCGCTCCGCTCCGATATTTTACGGAAAATGACGTATGAAAAAGTAAAACACTCTTTGCTTTGCCTCTACAGCGGTGAGGAGCGGAGCGGAACGGATGCTGTGGACAAATATACAGAGGCAAAGAGTGTTTCACTTTTTCATACGTCATTTTTTCCGTGAAATAGCGAGCTGGGCAGATGCCGTGGACAAGACCACTTACAGATACACACAATAATATTATAATAAAGCGTTTCTTTTTTGTCTCTCTTTCATTCCTCTTTGAGTCTTTCTTCCTTCTCTCAAACATTCTTTATTATCTGGGTTGTATGTTTTCTAAATCGTGTTCATTTTGTTCATTTTAC